>NIPM01000331.1:5345-121730 GCA_002738285.1 Holacanthella duospinosa | reverse complement strand
ACTTTAAATAATACTTAAAGAAAATAAGAACTTAAATTAAAGAAACAACAAATTAATTTAAGAGTGAGAATAAAAGAGATGTTGTCCGCTTGAGATCTCGAAGGGCAATGACCTCTTTCTTTCTTGTTCTTTTCCTTCTTTACCAATTCGGACAAATTGTAACCCGCAAACAAATTCGTTTCCATGGCATTCCCACAGGACTCACATATTTCAATACCAACCGTAAGCAAATCCTATATTCAAGTTAAAAATAAAGTTTCAAGTGCAATTTTTACATGTATAAAATTCATCTAGTCACTTTAAATTCAATTTTACGCTGTAATAAATTACTAGGCTTCTCTTACACAATTTTGGACATTTTTGTTTCTTATCGCGTAGTTCCCATAGAACTAATTATTGTAGGGTGGCATAACTAGCAGCAAATATCATAAAGTAGCTTAATTAATATGAAATATTTTCCGTTTGAGAGACATTTAGGGAAGTGAGTTGATCTGAAAAATAATAATTATATAAGACATCGCTGCTGCAGTTAGCTGCAAAAACAAAATTTTGAAGTTATAATAGTTATTTGATTTTTGTGGGGAATAACGGATCACTTACGCTGGCTGTGAATGTTCTATCAAGTGTGAAAAATCCAGATGCTGAAATTTTCCAATTCCATCCAAGCAAAAGTTCAACAGCGACGTGTCCTTCTGACTGAAACTTGGAAACTACCATCAATTGTCGTAATTCTCCCTTCTCCTTAGCAACCTAGATGGTATTCATTTCATTATCCAACTTAAACAAACTGGTAACCTAATTTTATTAGACATATTGCCCATGGAGATAGAGTTTATTGTCGACACGCTTTATAGAATACTACAATTTATTCTTTAGTATCGGAGTTTTTGACGAAGTTTGGAATCGTTGCGTACAATTAACTGGAGAACTTCAGTTGGTTTTTCCTACAAAGGAAAAATAGAAAACTTTTTATTTTATTTTGCTCCGATAAAATTATTTTTCAAAAAATTAATAAAACGAACTAAACAAACGACGCTCCAAAATTTCCCCCAAAGTTTTCAAATCCAAAGACTAAAATTGACCGACATTAAAAAGCGAAGCGACCACAAACGATCTCCTTATAAATAGACTTGCAGTACATTGAAATGCGAAGTTAGAATAACTTGAGGCTTCCTGCTATTGACGTATCAATAGATATTTTTACTACATTAGAGGAATTTAAATATTAAGTTTAGGTCTGTACCAGACCACAAATATGTGACGTAGAAGGACTTTCTCCTTCCTCAAGACTTAGTCCGTCTTTCAAAAACTTAATTCCAGACCTAATTCCCTCTCACTTTAGGTCTGAGATTAAGTCCAAACCAAGAGTTTTTTTTTTTTTTGTTTTTCTTCAGTTTATAAGCAATATTTAAGTTCTAGTTTCATTTGTTTTAGTCTTAATTGTAAATTACGTAATGTTTTTACTAATTAATTAAGTATTGGGTCTAAAAAAGGTTGAATTTTGAAAAAAAAATCGAAAGTACGATCTGGCTGTTTAGGTAGGAACAGTCAGTTAATCCATTTTCTGTGGATGCTAATTTACATTTAAACATTCTCATAATTTTAGCATATCATTTTTATGAAACCGGAAGTTTAGGAAACAGTGGTCATCTAAAGTATTAAAATCGCAACTAGTTTTCTTAAATTTTACTGGTGGTTAATCTAAGCATCCAACCAATCAAGCCAAATGTTGGTCTGGACTTAATATTTTAGCCACTTAAGTTACAACAAACTCAGACTCAAACCGAGAGTGTGAAAGTCGAGAAAAATCAGGTCGGTCCAGACCTAAACCTAATAATTAAATTCCTCTATTATCTCAATATTTAAGTAAATAGTAACGAACAATTGTAAAAAGTTTCTTAGGAACTCTTACCGCCCGATGAATATATTCTCCAAACTCAATAAAACAGACGAACTGCGAGCATGATACCATGATAATTAATTTATGAAGTAACATCCAAAAAGTTTGATTCTCAAAAACAGAGTTCATTCCAGTTAGAAACCCTAAAAAGCTTGACAGCATAAGTACCAAGTACAAGGGTCCATAGATGAGATTATGTTCTGTACAGAGTTGCTCCATTTTGATGTATTTGTCTACATAGTATTCACTGGGTAACAAACCAGTGGTTTGCATACCTGTAACGATGAAACTTTCTAATTCTTTTCTCTCGTAGTTTATGACAGTTTGAGTTTTATACGACAATTTGAGCATGTAACTAAAGTCATTGAATATACTGAGAAGTTTAATCATATCGTAAAGTATAAGTGCCAAAGATATAAACCATGAAAAGTTGATTATAATCATAGAGTAGTTAACCATTGCAAAAATTAACCAATCAGCAACGGAATAAGAGATATTTGGAGCCATGTGTTTATATACAGTAAATAGAAACCCAACCGCCCGCATTACAAGGAGTCCTGAACCAAGGACAGTGATTATGTTATGTGTAGTTTCGTTGAATTGGCCAAATTTCTTTATGAAGTAAATATATGATTCCATCTGTTTAAACCTACATACGAGCTTCTTCGAATTGATTAGCAGATGATACCGTTGTAGAATGAACGGTATTATAATGGCCAAATGAATGCTGTTTTTGATAACTGATTGTACACTTTCAGAGTTATTGCTACCAAAACCACGATTCTGTTCAAAAAAAGAATATGTCCATGTAGCAAACAACATTGTAGATATCAACTGGATGAAGAGTGTGACTGTGCAATAAATTGTGTGCCAGTTGCACCAAGGATCCGAAGACAAAATCCCAGCACGGCGTTTAATTAATAGTATTCCTGTGAACCATCCCAACCAGATGCATTTCCTATACCAGTTTGGGTATCCCATATTTTTATATCGTATTGTGCTGTATCGAACCATGTAAAATTTCACTGTCAATTGTGGATGTTTATAAACCCTCCCATTTATAGGAGCAATTAGTATTAGCATATCAACATCGTATGTAAACAAATTATATACTTATGTGGATGAAATATTTACAAATTCTTTTGAGAATAAAGGTCTTTTGCGTTTCTATTTCAAATTAATCCTACTTTGTAATGTTTTGAAATCGAGCACTACTCAATTTGACAACCAATATAATCTAGTTGAGAAACAAAGTTTGTCAACCCATTATTTCATTATTTCATTTTTTCATACTCTTTAAATTAATTGATATCTAATTTCAATATTGAAAAGGTGTTTTGCCTGGCGAAATTTGATCCGACATACAGGGTTATCAAAGCTTTATATCCATTTTCATAACTACATGGTTTTCAATCAGTAATTTTGCGATGTATTATATTTGCCAACTAAAAATTTTCTATTGTTGAATTAGGTGTAGAATTGTACATTTTTCCAAAATGTAACAATGTTTTAAGCAATATCTGAAACCGGCAAATCACCGTATATATATTTAACTATTTAACAGCTGCACTTGGTATGGAAAAGTAAAATACATAGAGTTCCTAATGAGCATCAGACTAAACAGTGTTTAGTCTACTTGTCAAAATTTTTGTGAAAGGTTTGAGCGCTGTGCTCATTATTGAGATAGGCCGATAATTCGTTGGTTCATCTATACTTTTTTTCTTATAAATTGGAGAGATTATGGCCGTACACCACGCAATTGGGACTTTACCAGTATCGAAACACAGTTGGAATAGTGCGGTGAGTGTGAGTAGTAAAGCCGGAGGAGCGGTCGACCATGCCTCGCTAGGTAATGAGTCATATCCTGATGCCTTATTTCGCCGTAGAAACTTGCTTGCTAGACGAGTCTCTAACACGTGGAACTCACTGTCAAGAATTGGATCATTTACGCAAAGTTGGGATTTTTCGATACATGAAAGTATATTTAGTTGAGAATTTGAAAATATATCTTGAAAATGTTTATGCCAGGTGTGCTTTGGGATTCGAATCGATTGTTTCTGAGATGGATAAAATGATTTGAAAGCAGACCAGAATGAAGTAGGATATTTGCATTTGTGTAAATTATCCTCCAGTTTTTGTTGATATTCAGATTTCTTTGAGACGCACATTTTGTTATACTCAGATTTATATTTTACATATGCGAGAGTGATTTCTTCGGTTGAAATTCTACGCATTCGTCTAAGGGCTTGATTTTTTTTCCATTTAAGAGAATTACAATGAATGTCGTACCATCTTGGTTTTGGGGTTATGAGACGTGGAAAATTCACAAGCCCCATAAATTGGCATGTACTCTTGATGGCGAACGAGATTATATTGAAAAGAGATTCCACACATATTTCGACAGGGTCATGAATGGTCTGGAGTGATTCGAGTACTTTCGAAAGGTTTTTTCTGTAGCTAAGTAGGATGGGGGTATTAGTTGGTATGCATAGTTTCAGTTTACTTGTTTTAGAAGAAATAACAATAGGCTGAAACCTCGATTTGGTGGATAAACGAATTGGAAAGTGATCTGAAAAGGTCCAGTCTAGTAATTCCAAAGTTTCTTTATTAGACCTCGGAGAGTGAAATAGGTAGTCGATGACACTTTTTCCTCCGTTCATTGAATTCACAAATGTAAACTCCCCTTCAATGTCTCCTGACGTTGTACCGTTGGCAATATGCAGTGAAGCTTCTAGACAGTGATTAAGTAGCCTATAGCCAGCTGAGTTTAATATTTTCTTTGCTTTTTCTGTTGCCATAGTTACTGATGTCTTTTTTATCAATTTTTGCGTTAAAGTCTCCCATAACTACTCGATGGTGATATTTTGTTGAAATAGACGACAGTTGTTAAAATTATGAGTGAAGTAGTTTGTTTTTGATGGGCATCGGGAGGAATATAACAGAAGACGACAAGAGTGGACGAAGGTAAGTTAGTTGCCATAAACACTGCATCTTTCATCATCGTTATTATACTCACACATCCAAGTAGCGATTTCTTCCATCCAAACACCAATCCACCTGCAGGCCTTCCGCAAACTCCTTTAGTTGATAGAATTGTGTGGTGTAAATATTCAGACTCCATTTTCTTGCTAAGCCAATGTTCCATAATCATAACCTCCGAAAAACAGAAAAAGGTTGCATTAAGTGAATAAAAATTATTCCAAAATTCAAAATTTAATTTTCTTATGCTATGAGGGTTGTAGTAAAAGTAAGAAAAAGGATTAATATTACGCGCGTTTGTTATATGAGAGTTAAGTATTGTAATGTTTTGATTGGGCGTGCCGAATTCTCATTGGATTGATGAAGTTGTTGATAAGTTTTGAGTAACGGGATTGCTACTCCATTGCTGGTTTTGAGTTTTGTTCCATTTGATTTTCCGTTGTTGGCGAGTTTCAGATGACAGGTCTTGTGTAATTGATATTTTGTGAGTGGTTCTGCATTGGTTCCTAGTTTTAAGGATGCCACACTTGTCTCTGTAGAAGGGAAAAGTTACTTTGATCGGTCTCGTTTTCCCAACCAGTTTGGAGCCAAGTCTACATGGGTTGTCAATTGTAGCCTTGACTTTCAAAGATATCAAAAGGTTCATGATTAAAATTTCGCTATCTTCTGACTCATGCTCTGGGATCCCATGGAATAATAGGTTTTGCTTTCTGGATTCGTCGATTAGCCTGACCCTATCTCTAGTCAATTGGTCAATCACTATACTCTGAGATGAGATTTGGGACTGTAGATTTTCAATGGTAAGTGCCTGGTTGTGAACTGTTTCCTCCAACTTATCCATCCTTGAAACAATTTTTGCGGTGTCTGCTTCTACGCTACCGATGGCGTTCATTAAATCATCCAGAGAGTAGCTCGATTTTTTTATTGGAGGTCCGTCTTCACTATCCATGATGGAAAACTCGGCATAACGTTTTCCTCTTGGTGAGTGTGAGAAGTTAATTATTGTTGTTTGAAGTAAATGCTTCTGAGTTAAGCTGGATCTATAGTTGCCGTTCCCCGACCGTGCTTCGAGGAAAGTGCAGTGTGGTTAAAAAATTTCAATGACACAATCAGTTTTTTCCAAGGCAACTGCATTCAAATAGGTACTGAATGTTTTGAATTGCACCGCACTTTCCTCGAAGCACGATGGGGGAAAGGCAACTCTAGTTTTAGCTTTAGGGAGCTTTGGACAACTTTAGGTGGAGTTCGAGTAAGGCTCATACTCTGTAATTTGAATCTACAGCACCAAGTTCTTGTCGATTTGGTTATATATGTTAAAGTCGCATATGACTCACCCGATTTAGGTACTCAATGTCTAGATGCCCACCGAAGCGATCATAGACCAGAATCAGTGTGTACAGGTGTCATCGAGTGAGTTGGGTTCAATATCCGATTGATTTCAATTTCACAGCTGACTCGTTTTGTTTTTGATGTAAATAATAATACTTGGAATGTTTGGTGTATTGCTATTATGGCGATCAAACAGCACAAAAAATATCAAATTTCAAAATTATCAAAAAAAAATTTTTTTTTTAATTTTCACTATAGTGTTAAGGTTAATGTTTTAGGAAAAGTTATAGAAAACAAACTTTATTGATTAATATAATTAATTTACTGTATCTCTGTTTTGATAATTCCAAATTTTACAATGAAGGTTCACTAAAAATATATTTGCAGTTCTGGTAGATTTCCATAATAGCAAGTGTATCTTTCGATGACCCCATTTTGTACATAGATTGGTTTAAAATTCGTTTTAGCAGATATCCTCCCCGATTGGTCTCATTTGGTCTCCAAACCCATTAGTTTGACAATTACACTAATCATTGAAAGTCTCTTTGTAAAAGGAGTTTTGTAGCTCTACCGTGTTATAATTTCCGATCACTAATTCTAGTGACCGAAAATATCCCTCTAAGGCGAATCCAATGACTTACTTTCTTTTTAAAATATGAACCACTTCTTTCCTGATAACACCAAGAAACTCGCAACCATGGTTGTTAAATGTTGTTTCATGAAACCAGGTTTATTCTTAGAGTGTGACTGTTTACAACGAATCATCCTGTGTGTGGAAGACTTACCTGCTATAAATTGACACTATTACTCCATCAACAATATCCGCGGAGGTAAACTTCTGTCTTTNGAATCATCCTGTGTGTGGAAGACTTACCTGCTATAAATTGACACTATTACTCCATCAACAATATCCGCGGAGGTATTCTGTCTTCTTCAGCTGTATTTCGTTTACAAGAGAAACGAACTTACAGTTCATTGTTACTGTTCCTTTCTTGCTCCACTTCTCGAGCAGACAAAATATTATTTTGCAAAATTTGAAAATTTTTACTCACTACTTAGATTTTCAAAAATATCCTCAATATCTATTCTTTACCATAAAACTATTCAGACTACATAGAAATAATTAACTAAATTTGTTCTCGTTTTCACGCTTTAAAAAAAATTGTGAGGTGTTATTGTTGCATCCTTCCACATAACCGCGTGGTTTTATGTAACTGGTTATCGCTCAAAATAAATCCCACACGGGTTTAGTGGATTGGCAAGTTGGTTTGCGGAATATATCTCTTAGAGTCAGTCAATGCAAAATCTTCAGATAGCCTAGAAATTTGGATTAAAAAAATTGTGAGGTGTTATTGCTGCATCTTTCAACATAACCGTGTGGTTTTATGTAACTAGTTATCGCNTTCCACATAACCGCGTGGTTTTATGTAACTGGTTATCGCTCAAAATAAATCCCACACGGGTTTAGTGGATTGGCAGGTTGGTTTGCGGAATATATCTCTTAGAGTCAGTCAATGCAAAATCTTCAGATAGGCTAGAAATTTGGATTAAAAAAAATTGTGAGGTGTTATTGCTGCATCCTTCAACATAACCGTGTGGTTTTATGTAACTAGTTATCGCTCAAAGGAAATCCCACACGGGTTTAGAGAATTGGCACGTTGGCTTACGGAATATATCTCTTAGAGTCAATAAATACAAAATCTTGAGATAGACTAGATATTTGGATTTAAAAAAAATTTTATGGTGGTATTGCTGCATCCTTCAACATAACCGTGTGGTTTTATGTAACTAGTTATCGCTCAAAGGAAATCCCACACGGGTTTAGAGAATTGGCACGTTGGCTTACGGAATATATCTCTTAGAGTCAATAAATACAAAATCTTGAGATAGACTAGATATTTGGATTCAAAAAATTTTTATGGTGTTATTGCTGCATCAATCCAACATAACCATGTGGTTTTAGGTAACTGGTTATCGCTCAAAGGAAATCCCACACGGGTTTAGAGAATTGGCACGTTGGCTTACGGAATATATCTCTTAGAGTCAATAAATACAAAATCTTGAGATAGACTAGATATTTGGATTCAAAAAATTTTTATGGTGTTATTGCTGCATCAATCCAACATAACCATGTGGTTTTAGGTAACTGGTTATCGCTCAAAGGAAATCCCACACGGGTTTAGAGAATTGGCACGTTGGCTTACGGAATATATCTCTTAGAGTCAATAAATACAAAATCTTGAGATAGACTAGATATTTGGATTCAAAAAATTTTTATGGTGTTATTGCTGCATCAATCCAACATAACCATGTGGTTTTAGGTAACTGGTTATCGCTCAAAGGAAATCCCACACGGGTTTAGAGAATTGGCACGTTGGCTTACGGAATATATCTCTTAGAGTCAATAAATACAAAATCTTGAGATAGACTAGATATTTGGATTCAAAAAATTTTTATGGTGTTATTGCTGCATCAATCCAACATAACCATGTGGTTTTAGGTAACTGGTTATCGTTCAAAGAAAATCCCACATGGGTTTAGTGTATTAGCCCGTTGGCTTGCGGAATATATCTCTTAGAGTCAATAAATACAAAATCTTGAGATAGACTAGAAATTTGGATTCAAAAAAATTGTTTGGTGTTATTGCTGCATCTTTCCAACATAATCGTGTGGTTAAAGACTACTGGTTATCGCTCAAAAGAAATCCCACACGAGTTTAGTGGATTGGCCCGGTGTAATGTTCTCCATGACTCCGGGTTTAGCCGGAGTCGGAATCACTGACTCCGACTCCAAGAAAATTTTGAAGTGGCTCCGGAGTCACTGACTCCGACTCCGGAGTTGGAGAACCGACTCCGGAGTCGGAGCACTGACTCCGGAGTCAAAATTCATATTTACTTACTTATCGCAAATACATACTATGCACATGGTTCTTTTTGTGTGGAGGTGGGGCAGTTGTCAAGGGAATTCCATTTTNCCGGAGTCGGAATCACTGACTCCGACTCCAAGAAAATTTTGAAGTGGCTCCGGAGTCACTGACTCCGACTCCGGAGTTGGAGAACCGACTCCGGAGTCGGAGCACTGACTCCGGAGTGAAAATTCACATTTACTTACTTATCGCAAATACATACTATGCACATGGTTCTTTTTGTGTGGAGGTGGGGCAGTTGTCAAGGGAATTCCATTTTAAAAAAATCAAAATTCATCTAAAAGCCGTCAAATTAAGAACACAAGTCTCTAAAAAAAGTAAATTAAGTTAAGAAGTTATCATGAGAGAGGTAAATGAATTGAAATTAATTTGTGAAAGACTTGCCGACATTTGTCCTGGATCTTGTTTACGTATTAGTCTTAAAAATTAGTAAACAATTTGTAATTTTGAGTTGTCGGATTCTTCGTCGGCATGCCTCCATTATTTAAAACATTTAAATTTTAAAATGCTCCTAATAGTAGGAGCAAAGCAACTGTATATTGCAGCTACACTATACTAAGCAGCAGAGCTGTTAATTAAAGCGGCCCCTATATATAGCAGCAGAGCTGCAATATTTAGTGTATCATACCTACTGACATACGTGTATTCTGTTTGTGATGTAATGCTATATGAGTTCTGCGCATTACATTTTTTTGGAGCTGACTTCAATTGTGTAAAGTCGATTCCGGAGTCATTGACTCCGACTCCTTGTTTGCATATGTCTGCTCCGGAGTCATCGACTTCTTCTTTGCATATGCCTGCTCCGGAGTCATCGACTCCGACTCCATAGCAAACCACGGGTGACTCCGGAGTCAAGGAATCGACTCCGGCTCCGGAGTCGGCGTCATGGAGAACACTAACAATCCAACGAAACAAGGAGATTGAAATCTCTCACTTACTCTCGGCATTTTAAAATGTTTAAATTTACAAAAAGTAACACGAATTAGGTTACAATTTCCCACTCAGACTTTGTAACTTTGTAACTTTACAAATCTGAATTGCGCATGTGCGAGTTTTGTAAACTTACAGAGTTGTAAGTTTACAAATCCAGATTGAGTACCCCTAATGTTTTTGATTCTACTCTGGTAAACTCTTAGTTGGTTTTGGAGATGAAGTAGGAGGCTCTAGAAAAAGGAAATAATTGAACCACGGCAAATTAAAAACATCGGGCGTTATGAACATAATTTTAAATTAAATATTCGTTGTCTATTTGGTTCTAATGAACATCGGTTATATTTAACTAAATTTGGTCCCTAGAAATTTGTTATAGACAAGGTCCATTGTATTGCGTTGCTGCAACCCAAAAACTGGTTCTGAAGAATCAAATTACACTCTGAAATGTCTTTTATTTTGTTGAGTTTATGTAAAATATCTTGTAGAACTCAATTATGAATGTAAATTTGAAACTATTACGATCAAGGATAAAGCATAAAAACTTGTGAAACCTGACTTCAGGTTTTAGTAAAACAGGTTTTCATTTATTGTGCCTATTGCCTTTTAACCAAGACCCTTTGCTTTGATCAAACTATAGTTTGATCAAGCTTGAGCTAATCACGGTTATTAGCAAAACGAGCATTCCCAGTAAAAACATTGTGTTTCTACAACTAATAATAATTCCTACAACACAAGCAGAAGTTCAGCACACATTTTGTTTTATTGCAACCGAATATGGAACGAATCTGGGTTCAACTTTGATGGGTTTCGGTCGTAGAGTTATTGAGGAATTTAAATATTAGGTTTAGGTCTGGACCGACCTGATTTTTCTCGACTTTCACACTCTCGGTTTGAGTCTGAGTTTGTTGTAACTTAAGAGGCTAAAATATTAAGTCCAGACCAACATTTGGCTTGATTGGTTGGATGCTTAGATTAACCACCAGTAAAATTTAAGAAAACTAGTTACGATTTTAATACTTTAGATGACCACTGTTTCCTAAACTTCCGGTTTCATAAAAATGATATGCTAAAATTATGAGAATGTTTAAATGTAAATTAGCATCCACAGAAAATGGATTAACTGACTGTTCCTACCTAAACAGCCAGATCGTACTTTCGATTTTTTTTCAAAATTCAACCTTTTTTTAGACCCAATACTTAATTAATTATTAAAAACATTACGTAATTTACAATTAAAACTAAAACAAATGAAACTAAAACTTAAATATTGCTTATAAACTGAAGAAAAACAAAAAAACAAAACTCTTGGTTTGGACTTAATCTCAGACCTAAAGTGAGAGGGAATTAGGTCTGGAATTAAGTTTTTGAAAGACGGACTAAGTCTTGAGGAAGGAGAAAGTCCTTCTACGTCACATATTTGTGGCGCGAATCTCATAATTAGGTCTGGTACAGACCTAAACTTAATATTTAAATTCCTCTATGAATCTCGTCTACAGTTTACTAATAAAATCTCACTTACTTTTTGATGAATTGCCTTCATTGATTTTTATGATTCAAACAATCAAATTTGTCTGTTTTCTCCGTGTGCGGTGTGAACTAGGCTTTACGAAATCAAATTTTTTCGATATCTACTAGTTTCCAATATATTTATTTACATCCGAGTCTCTTGAAAAATAGATTTAAAATATTAGTAAATTTAAGACCCTTGGCACCTCTATTCTAGGAATTTTGTTGATTTTTTAATTTGTGTCTCTATGGTATTTATTTTCATTCATCTAAATACTAATTGCTTATTAGGGACATAGATGGGCAAAAGTCGAGCAGCAAACTCCATCGTAGTGTGAAATAATGATCACTCCATCACTCCGGTAAATTATGAGTATTCCAGCACTCAATCACTACGTGAAATGAGCACTTCATCATTATGGGAAATGATGAGAACTCCGGCAAAATATGAAAACTTCGCGGACGTAGTGCACTCCACGAAGTGCTGACCAGCTGTAACAAGGGGTTGACTAAAATACTACACTAGCCGGCAGGAAAAGTTTAGCACTATTCTGGCATAAGTGATGCCCTCCGTCACTTCACCACTCCGACAAAATTCAACCACTCCATCACTCTGGCCTGAGTCGAGCACTTCAACAGTAAATGATCACTTCACCACTCCGCATTCCAGCATTCCGACAAAATATGACCACTCCGGCACTGGAGTGCTTCCCATCTATGATTTGAAAACTTTGTCTGTTACTGTATATCGGAACTTCAGCGAAACGTTTGATCTGACTGCTATTTTGAGGAATTTCTCATATCAAATCTAATTGAAATGAATGCCATCAAGTCTTCGTTTTCAATGTTCCGCTGTTTTCAAGATAATTTTACCAGAAGGACGATATTTCATGGTAAAAAAGCTCGGTTTTTGAGTTTGGGCTCTGCTCCGGCGTGTAAACAAATATATTTTGGAATCTGCTAGGGCTCGGGTTTTTTTGAAATCGCTCCTTTGAGCTCTGTTTGGACTCTTTTTAAATTTGTGTTAGGATTTTTTCGGGCTCTTTTTAAAATGTTCACTAGACTCTTCTGAGAGTGTTTCTTAAGACACGTCAGATGCTCTTGGTCTCTTGGGCTCTGTTCATTTTCGGGCTTTTTTTAAAACTAATTCCCTGGGCTCTGCTAAGGCTCGGGCTGTTTTAAAACTTCTGCCTGGGCTCGAGAGCTTTTTTAAAAAGCATCCTTTCAACATTGACTAGGATTGCTCCCATGACGGCTTGCCATTATATCCCTTTCGTATTGAGATATTCAGAAAAAGCCCGAGTGAGCACAAGCCCAAGGCCAGAACCGGGAGCCCAAACTGCCGAACTTCAATTCAGGAATTCTTTCTGCTCACTTAAACATTACATTTATCAAATTTTTACATAAATCAAATGTTTCGTACGTGATTTGCAGAATTCTTTCCATGCGTACCGGAATATGACAGAAGAGCAAAGGCACCTTCAAATCTCAATTTTTAGGTTTTTTTTACTAGATACTTGTTTGCCAAGGATATACATTCGTCAATGAAAACAGTTATTGCAAAAGGGTATAAATTAATTGTAGTTTGCCACTCCTAATGTCATTTCGACTTTCATGTTTTCTTTTATTGAATCATCTCAAATTCTCAAAGTTTGGCGTCAAGCAATTCGTAAGTTTTATTGTTCTCCAAATTTTTCAAAATATTAATATTTTTATAAAAAATACATTATTAATGATAGCAAATGAACTCTTCCACAATATAATTCTCTCATGCCTATTTACAATTTTGAGATTTAATGTTAATTCTTTTTAAAAGTATTTTATAACAAAATTTTTATTTAATTTATTATTCAGTTAAGGCATTAAAATCAAAATGTCACGAGACTTCAGCATCCCCTTAACGGTGGCCGAAATAGAAGAGATTCGGGCTACTTTCCGAACAATGCCAACGTATAATTCAGAAGAAGATTTCATGGATCAGACTGACCTTCCTGCACTTTTAAAAGCAGTTGGATATTTCCGAGCTCCCGAAGACTACGCCGTGTATCAACAATACTGGGTTAACAACTATAATGGAATTGTTCCAGTTGAAGTGTATTTGAACATTATGAGAAACTTAGCTGACATGGGCAAATTTATACGAACGGTGGCAGTTGCATATGACAAAGACGGAAACGGGATTTTCTCAGCAGATGAATTTGAAGAGCTCATTAAATGTATGATTGTGCACAACCCCAAATTAGAAACACTATCTTTTGAGGATTTTGTTAAGATAGCCGACACGAACAGGGACGGTCAAGTAGATGTCCAAGAATGTGTAAAGTGGATTGAGAGCAATTTAAATTACGTCACAGATTAGTGACAGAATTAATTTCTGAAGTTGAAAACACTAGTATAATATTATTTGTTGTATTATTTAATTATATCTCGTTTCAAATAAATTTTTTCTTAAGGTATTTACTAGCCAGAAAAAGCGAACCACGAGTTGGTTTTAGCGCTAGTATTGAATTATCTCACTACACAACCTTACATTTAACGAGCTAAGTAGTAGCTGATAATAATCTACATAGAAAGCTCGGACTTCACGCTAGGGATAATGTATTGGCGGATTATGTGATTACCTATACATATGAGCTATCTACCATTTGGCTACACGAGTAGCCTTTGTTGCTCATCGTTTTGCACCTTTACACTTTTAACGACTAGAAGTACTCCCAGTATTCACAATATATCAAAAATTGTGGTTAGGACCTACAATAAATTAGTTCTAAATTTATAAATGGTACTAAAAGTTAAAACAGCTATACTTTACCCTTTGCCGTAGTCAATTGGCCTAACAACCTTTGTTTTGGTGTGCTCCAGGATTTAGATAGAGTTAGTTATTTTTGTCATTGGACGTGAAATTGATGCATAAGTGAATTTTAAAAGCGCAGTACTAGTTAATTTGGAAGCCTTCTATCTATGTGTTAGGTTTGCCCAACCTATGATCAGCTTGATCTTGGTACTCCGCTAATCGTATCGGGCATGAAGCAATTTCGTGTGACCCTCAACATTTGACCTTGACTGCTACGTTAGACAGTGGGAGGAAACACTACAGAACTCTGTTCTCTACCATACAGAGGTCTGTATGGTATAACATACAGAACTCTNTGGGAGGAAACACTACAGAACTCTGTTCTCTACCATACAGAGGTCTGTATGGTATAACATACAGAACTCTGTATCGTAAAAGTCAGAGGTCTGTTTGCTACGTCATGCGGACGAAGGACAAGTTTGGTTACTGTGAGGGGATAATAGAAGTGAAATGCTCGCGGATAAAAATCACTGTTTGTTGCTCGACACCTCACACATTAGCAACAACGAATGAATTGAAATTAATAAATTATTGTTCGAACTGTTTCAAGATTGATTGCCTAAGGAATAAATCCGTACTGTATCTGTATATTTAAGAAGTAATAAATTTTTAATCCGATTTATTAAAAAAATGATACAAAATTAACAATAATAAACAAACCAAGCTAACCTTCGTTAATAGTCCAACGTCATAAATTGTTAGTTAGAAAATTGTAGTTAGTGGAGACGCTGTCTAAAATAATTTGTAACAAAAATCAGAGCTACAAATGCGTTAAAAGCAGATTGGAGTATTAACAGATATAATTGGNTAGACTACAGAACTCTGTCTTTTACCATACAGAGGTCGGTTGAATCACCCATACCGGGGGCAAGGTATAAAATTTCCAAGTTTTTTTCAAAAAAAAATTTTTTTTCAAAATTAAAACTCTTAGCGAAGTCTTACAGGACTTTGCCTAAAGATACGCTTTTAAAAACAGGAAAAAATTTTTTTTCGAAAAAAATCACCTTGCCCCCGGTATGCGTACTTTGGACGTTTACATTACTTTTGAATTAAACGGGTCACCTCAGAGAAAAATGTTAGATGTAAAAGTTGTTAAGCTTTTCATTCTGAGTAACTTTTATATAAACATATTTTGTCAAAAAAAGCAACCAAAACCAAATTTTTTTAATTTTAAAAAATTTTGGACTTTGAAAAAATTTTGTACTTAGAAAATTTTTGAAAATTTTTTTTTTTCAAAAAATTGTTGAGAATCGCGTCAGAAGGACCTCGAACGAATTTCTATGAGGAAAAACTAAAAATAAATTTTTGAAAAAAAAACAAAATTTTACCTTGCCCCCGTCCATGCTAAATGCATTGGAAGTTGATTTGACTTTTGACCTGACTTTTGACCTGAAGGGGTCACCACAGAAAATTGTTAAATGGAAAAGTTGTTCGGATTTTCATTCTGAGCAACTTTTGTATAAGAATTTTTTTGGGTTATAATGGAACCCAAAATCTAAATTTTGTACTTAGAAATTTCCGAAAAAAAATTTTTTTCAAAAAATTTTCAGAATCGCTTCAGAAAGTCATGCAACGGATTTCTATGCCAAAAAAACGAAAAAAAAATTTTTTTCGAAAAAAACTTGGAAATTTTATACCTNTTTTTTTTGAAAAAAACTTGGAAATTTTATACCTTGCCCCCGGTATGGGTGATTCAACCGACCTCTGTATGGTAAAAGACAGAGTTCTGTAGTCTAGTGATGTAGCATACAGAACTCTGTATGGTAAAAGACAGAAGTCTGTATGTTTTTATAGCGCAGGTCAGAATCTAGAAAATGATGATTTTACACAATTGTGAGGGGAGAATTGTGATAAAATGCAGCCCGAAAACAACATAGAATTATAAGATCGCTTGAAACAGCAATAATTATTTATATTTCAGCAAATCATTAGGGAAGTAGATATAATAGCATAATAATAGTTCAAATTATTGAAAAATAATTTTGACTTGTAAAAAATTAGGCATTTGTTAGTTTCAATATGAAACTTTGAATACTGTTATTTTAAAATTTCTTTGGCCCGTAGAATTGACTTTTGAGCAATATTTTGGCTCCTTTCACTTTATTTCATAAATATTATCGTATTTATAGAACCNTGTAGAATTGACTTTTGAGCAATATTTTGGCTCCTTTCACTTTATTTCATAAATATTATCGTATTTATAGAACCTATTTATCCGCCGTTGGTTTCAACAAGCCGCTAAAAATAATTATTATAGCTGCTCACTTGTGTTGCGTCAACAATTTAAATATAAAATGATGAAACATAAGGACAAAAATTGAACCTGGATTTTTTATAACAGTGTAAAATTTACAACACGATTCAACTTATGTTTATGTCTTATGAAAGAAGACCAAGAACTACGCACAGAGTTCTTAAAACGTATCGAAATAGTTGAGATTAAGGAAAACGATATATTGGCAGTTCAACGGTTTAAAGATGATCTAGATTTTTGGATCCAATTATATCTGTTAATACTCCAATCTGCTTTTAACGCATTTGTAGCTCTGATTTTTGTTACAAATTATTTTAGACAGCGTCTCCACTAACTACAATTTTCTAACTAACAATTTATGACGTTGGACTATTAACGAAGGTTAGCTTGGTTTGTTTATTATTGTTAATTTTGTATCATTTTTTTAATAAATCGGATTAAAAATTTATTACTTCTTAAATATACAGATACAGTACGGATTTATTCCTTAGGCAATCAATCTTGAAACAGTTCGAACAATAATTTATTAATTTCAATTCATTCGTTGTTGCTAATGTGTGAGGTGTCGAGCAACAAACAGTGATTTTTATCCGCGAGCATTTCACTTCTATTATCCCCTCACAGTAATCAAACTTGTCCTTCGTCCGCATGACGTAGCAAACAGACCTCTGACTTTTACGATACAGAGTTCTGTATGTTATACCATACAGACCTCTGTATGGTAGAGAACAGAGTTCTGTAGTGTTTCCTCCCACAGATTTTTAATATCTTCACCAGCTGATTTGGAAATGTACGATAAAGCCACCAAGCTTAGTCTGCCGTGAAATTACTAGAATTAAAATAAACGCTCTAATCATACAGTCCATATCACTTGCGAAGAGGCCGATTTTGAGGGCCATGACTAAAATGCTTACCAACAAAATGCTGACCGAGAAAAGGCTGATCAAGTTACAAATAAGGGATAACATTGGTTAGCCATTGGTCAGCATTTTTTCAGTATTTTAGTCATGGCCCTCGAAATCGGCCTCTTCGCAAGTGATATGGACTGTACCAGAGCCGCAGCTAGCAGCATAAATAAAATCGGTCGTGAGGACTAACGGTCGCACAGGCCGCAGTTACTTGCAAAGTTATATCCGTGGAGAAACTCGCTACACAAATTGTCTGCGGCAAACTGCCTTGCAACAAGCCGCACAAGCGCAGCTCGCCTCAGTGTTTTGTCTTTGGAAAAATTGAATCAATACTTTACCGTCAGACAGAGTCACGTATGCAGTCAATCACATTCAAAAGACAAAGAAAAGAAGTTGGCGGCGAGCTGTGGGCTGAAGTTGATTTGGAGGGGTGGAAGGATTTTATGTTCAGTAAGGGCTCTTATGTTCAGAGGAAGGTGGAAGACTGGAGTGTTTTTCTAGAGCAGTAGCGCCATTTTGAACCCGTAATCCTTGTACAATCCATTTATTTTATTTTGGTTGTGTTCCGGTGTATTCACTATTTAATAGAGTAAAATTATTTAATCACAAAACCATAATACTAACGAAATGAAAAGGGAATCGATTAGAAATTAAACGAAAATTATTGCAGAATCCATTTGGAGCTGTTGAAGGCGGACGCGGGAAAGTTTTTGTTGAGTGGACTGGAAGTCGGAGGGCTCAACTAACCTTGAAGTGGTCTTTGCTGAATATTGGCCGGAGGGGTGGATGAATCAATTTAGCTTGGAAGGGTGGATGGGTCAATTTAGCTTGGAGTGCTCGTTTTAGCTTGGACAGGTGGAGAGCTGGAAGGGCCAATTTAGCTTGGAGGGGTGGAGGGTTCAATTTAGCTTCGACGAGTTGAGGGGTCAACTTAGCTTGGAGGGTTGGAAGGGTCAATTTAGCTTCGAGGGGCGGAGGGTTCAATTTAGCTTCGAAGGGTGGAGGGGTCAATTTAGCTTGGAGTGGTGGAAGGGTCTTTGCTGAATGGAAGGCGGAGTGGTGACGGGCCCATTCCGTGCCCATCTATGACTATGATATAGTGGGTAGTCCTGTTAAATCGTAAAGGTTTCACTCTGTACATATATGATTATACAGTGCGTGAGATTAACTACTGCCCGGGGATACTCACACTACCCAACTCTTACCATTTTACTTGGGCATGCAAATAAATAAAATTTGCAAATTAGAAATTAGTGGGAAGGTCGCCATAATCTTCGCTCCCAATCAGTAAAGCTAATTAAGATGAAGGGAGTTAATTGTGCCAAATTTTGGCAGTTGTTTTGGTTTATTAGCTATTTAAAAAATTTAATTTCCGAAATTCGTTTTTATTCGTCGGAGTGTAATGGGGATTCCAGTAAATCTTAGACTCATTGTCATAAAGTATCATTACCAGTACCTCAACGAGTCGTAACAGGAGTTAATGGTGCGCTACAATTGAAAATCAAAATTTCCGAATTCATCACCACTGTCAACAATAATCCTCAGATGCTTAGTAATGTAAGGCGAGAATTTTACGATCGTCTAAATTACTGTTTAGGAATAGATGGTGGACACTTCGAACAGATGATACACTAGTTAAGTGTAAACAGTCTACATCTTGTTCTATAAACAATAAAAAAATTATAATATCGTATTTCGTGGAATTTTGTTTATTGGTGAACCGCCAATGTCGACTTGGGTGCCCAGGTAATCTGGTAAGGGTAGGGTAGTGTGAGTAACCCCGGGCAGTAGTTAATCTCAAGCACTGTACATACGTATACATTTCTACATATATATGCATTTATAAATATTAATACGCAAATTTTATGTTAAATATATACGTAAAGTACATACATTTATATATTTTGCACAAATACATTTATACATATACATATATACATGAATATATATAACATATATAAACATTTGTATATATGAATATATATAAATATATATACATTATATACATATATACATATATAAACATATAAATATATATACATATATATAAACATATATTACCATATAAATGCATATATTGACATATATAAACTTATATACATATATATACAAATTTATAACGTAACATTGATAGTAGAGCGTTGATTTATCCAACTTTGTATCTTGCTTTTCAATGGTTTTTCTGAAATTGAAAAGTGTTCCCCCGAAAAAATTTAAACTAACTGCTTTCTCTACGAAAAAAACCTATCCTAGTTTTCCCAGCAAATAGCCTGGGACAAAACTAACTTCCAGGGTTTTTAAAAACCTGTGAACCACTGTATATCTACAACTATGTATGCATTATATGTATATTTGCATAAACATAAGTACACATATATCCTGCGTCTTGCTGCTGACGTAAGGTCCCATCACCTCCTGCCTGTATGTCTACCCAGCCTATCATGAAGTTTTTGACGTGGAGATCCTGGCTGTATGGCTAGGTATCCAACCATGCAATCGTTGTTGCCAAGATATTGTTCCATTGCAATACCAGTTTCACTAAAAATACATACCGGATACCCGGCCAAATAAAATTCGTTGGATATGTTTCTGATTTCAAACCGGATATCTTGCCGGATATCCGGGTCGGATATGCTGCCGAATATCCAGTTCGGATATACTGCCGGATATCCAGTTCGGATATGGTGCCCAATATCAGGCTCGGATATCCTGCCGGATATCTGAGTCGGATATGCTGCCGAATATTTGGTTCGGATATCCTGCCGGATATCTGGATTAGATATCCTGCCGTATATTCGGTTTGGATATCCTGTTGAAATATTTTGCCTGATATCGGGTTCGAATATTCTGCCGGATATCCGGTTCGAATATCTTGCCGGATATCCGGTTCAAAAATCCTGCCGGATATCCTACCGAATATCCGGCAAATAAAACGTTGGATATCCGTTTCTGATATCATGCCGGATATCCGCTTCGAATTTCCTGTCGAATATCCAATCTCATGCCGGATATCTGATATCCGGCATATAAAAACGCTGGATATCCATCAAATGGGCTGAATATGCTTTCCGGAACATAACTAATTGCAGTATCATGGCCACATGTATAATGAGGGAGCGCTGTCCATACAGGCAGGCCTGGCAAGCTCAAAATTTGGTAACACAGATGCTTATAGATATTCGAATTTCGGAGCTCCTGGAGCTTCTGTCACGCTATCTATGATAGCAGTATTAAAGTATTTTTCTCGGATCAAATCTTTTGATTTTATGAAAGAACATGAAAAAGTAGGGAAACCCGTGTAAAAAATCAGGTCTCTAGGGTGAAAGAGTCAAAAGTTATGATTTATTGAAGGTCAACTGTTGACGAATGTAATTCTGATACATTACGCTTACCCTTTATGCTTATACCAAACTTCGGAATTGGAAGCCAAAGGACCTCAACATGTCTTTTCCCATCCTGCTTATCCGTATCAATTTCTGTTTGCTATTTTTTTTTTCACTCATTTTTTACTCCTAATAAAAAACTTGAGAAAAAGCAAGAAAAAAGGTCAAATTTTATTTTAAATTTGGTACATCCCGCGTAAGTATTTTGTGAACTTGGGAAAATGATACTTTCTACTTTGAGAATTGGAAAATTGGATTCTGATTCTCCAATTCCAAAGTATGGTAGGGAAATGCAAATCGCATGCAAAATGCGAGAACTTTGGCTTTTACATGTCAGAATTCGCCGTTTCAAATTCTGAAGTATGGTAGCACCGTCCAATTCCAATTTTCAATGCCGATTCCGAAAATTGGAATTGGAATCTCCAATTCCGAAGTTTGGTATAAGCATTACTGTTGTCTCAGAATTATGTTCGTAAACAGTTGACCTTCAATAAATCATAACTTTTGACCCTTTCATCCTAGAGACATGATTTTTTACACGGGTTTCCTTCCTTTTTCATGTTTTTTCATAAAATCAAAAGATTTGACCCGAGAAAAGTTTACTTAACGAGATACGCTGGACATAATTATAAAACAGTTACTTTCTCCAGCAAACTGCATGGGTCACAAGTAACTTCCATCTGTTTTAGAATTATGACCAGTACTGTAATACACCTCCACCCCTCCACACTCCATTCCGCCCATATGGAACCACATTAAAGCAAGCCGAGTCATTTGAGTCAAACCAAGCCACTGTGAGGCATTAAGAGCAACATTTTTTTTAATAGAACCACACCATCTGATGAAAAGTCAATTTACTGTTGCCATTGACAATTCGTTAAAAAACTCATAAAACAGTTTTAGGTCGTCATTGAGAGAATTCAGTCCTTCGAATTTGTGGAGGAGACAATATTTCCACGAAGACTCAAGTATTCATTTTTTGTAAAAACGGAAGTATTTTACTTCAAGAATTATTGGATTCTTTATTTCATGTCAAGAATTTGTGATTATGATTAAAGTTTATTTAGATCCTTTATTGTAGTAGTAGTAGGCCATATCTTTCCAAGCTTGCTCCCATGGTTGATTTTCACCTGTGAAAATGAATCGATCAGAATGTCCTTTGTATGTGTCGTAAATTGTGTCTTTCAAATTATCAGTCGTCTTAACGTATCCATCATAATTCACATTTCTTTCTTCGAGAAATGAAGAAAAAGTTAATTCCAACCAAATTCGGTAGTAGAACACTATAACATGGACCACTAGAAATTTAAAATATATAATAGACATGCGTTAGTTTGGAAACACAATTTTAATGTTTTTAAACTAATTTTTAATAATATACTCAGGCACATGGGCGTGTCTTTTCATATTACCATTTTCCTGTAAAATGATGTTACTGACACGTTAATAAATTAATAATAAATTAATATTTAAAAAAAACGTAGATATTATAAGACATAACTTACATATTCCAATTCCAAGAATACGAGAAAGTGAATGTCTTCTCTTGAAACAAGCCATCATGTATGCGTACATATTCGCGCATAAACAGCAGAAACTAATACCCTAAATTCACAAAATTATTTTTACACTTATTTCTTACACGTGCTTAGAGATTATTAGTTTGACCAAGGTTGCTAGGATCTCTAACAGATTAGGTAATACTCTGGTTCATTTAAAAAATAAAAAAAAAATAACAAACTAAACAAAGTGTAAACAACTCATTTTCAAAAATAAGTTTAAAAAAAAATAAATTATTCAAGTTTGCCAAAGTTGTTAGGAGAAAATTTTTCTTTCTCCTAGCAACTTTGAAATTTTTTATAAAAACCCTGATAAAATTTTCGCTCTATGGCCTAACCTGGTAGAGAGGTTTTTTCTCCTTAGCAACCTTGAGTATGACATTGTCCCTTACAGTTAGAACTCCGGTGTATTTGATTAAACACAAGTATGGTAATTCAAAAGGCTTGATGGCGACGTAGTCCCATAAACCCATAAGTGGAAGCCAAAACATGCAGAATATGACAATAGAAGCGGTGAAAAAGTCATATCTGAAAATGAGTCGTATTACTTTAACCTCAATGTCAGCGAAACCTTGGAATATTCGTTGAATGATGTGGAGGTGCCAGAGAAGTTCGTATAATTCTTGCTCAAATTCATCTAACGTCATTTTATGCCATTTCCGTTTTTGTCGACCTCGATTATTTTTCTTCCCTCTTGTCTTCGTTACGGCTGCTTTGTCTTCTTTCGTTAGTTTCAAGGTAAGACGTCTTGTACGACGTTTTTCTAACGTTTCTTCTTGTCGTCTCAGAGCATTAGAGATGGCTTTACGAACAGCTCTACGATTTCGACCCTACAATCAAATAAACAATCAGATAAAGATTTACTATATAGGAATATTAATTCTGAGTATAAACAGAGAGATTTCATATCAGAATTTCATCATGATCTACTAATCAAAGAAATTATATAAAGAAAATAATAATAATTATATATCATAGGCATGTGTATACAACTGTGCATATTCAAATGTTAGATCAAGATATAAATTGATTGATATGAGTAAATCTCAAAGAGATTAGAAGGATCCGTACACGAGCAGAATGCAACCTGCGTGATCGTCTCCGTTGTAACTTTGGTGACTCTTCTGATTGTGAACTGGATGATCGTGAGGATGGTGTTGGTGATCGTGTTGTAAATGAGCGTGAGCGTGAGCGTGAGCGTGAGCGTGAACGTGACTTCGGTGGAGATCGTTTTGACTTTGGTGACTTTGGTCGTGATTTGGGTGACTCTGATGGTGATTCGGGTGATTTTTTTTTTGACTTGGGTGACTTTTTTTCTGATTTTGGTGACCTTGATCGTGATTTTTTAGGTCGTCCTTCTTTTTGTTGTTCTTTAGATGACTTTTGTGATCGAGAACGTGATTTTTTTGGTCGTCGTTTTTGAGATGATCTACTTGAATCTTGCTCTTCTGGTAAGATTTGTCGTCGTGTGTGTGACCGTCGTGCATGATGTTGTTTCTTGGGTGGTTGTGGTGGTGGAAGCATCTTATGTTTGTCGTGTTTCGAGCGACGCTTTCTGTAAGGATGAGGAGGAGTTTGTAAGAAAGCTGGATTCTGTGTGATCTGATGTGGGAGAGGATTGAGAATGGTTGCATTGGGAGAATTTGGTGCAGTGACAACAACTTTTGGGTTAGGTTTAGGTATAGATCGGACATGTGGACGAGATGGAACCTTCTTCCGAGAAGCTCGAACTTTTGGTTTCTTTTTTTTTGGTAGTGGTTTCTTTCGTCGATGTTTAGGTTTTCTTGGCATTCGATCACCCATTCTAACCAATCAGAACACTGCAATTCAAATAATGTATTTTCTGTTGTAATGAAACAATTCAACGTGCCCAGTGTCCAGAACCTACAAATAATGTCTATTTTTTGTTAAATCTGTAGTTTTTAATGAACGCAACTGTAAATTTGAATAAACAACAATGTTATTAATTTTGTATTAAGAAACCTTAGCTAAAATATGTCAACTCTTTCCTTTCCAGTGAAATACACTTGTGCTTGACGAAGAAATTACAAAAATAATTATTCAAGAATTCAAAAAACTAATTAAAAAAATTAATTAATTATTAATGGAATTACATTATGTTCAAAGACACAAAATTATAAACAAAAGTGACGCGTTACCATAAGATTTTTTTAAACAATTATTGTTTTATAGTTTCTTGTTAAGAAATCTTGTAGAGAAAAAATAATAAAGGGACGACAAAATCACCGAATTTAATAATAATTTTTATAATTTTTTTTTATATTTGCATTAGGAAAATAAAATCAACTTTAAACTATTTTTATAATTTGTTAAAATTCAAAAAAAATTTTTTTTTGGTTTCCATGGGCAAACAGTAAAATCTTGATTCAGTGCGAAAGGAAATAAAAATCAATCTCAAAAAATTAATCCAATAAAAAGAATAAAAACTACAAAAATTGAGCGAGAGGAAATTGGGAAGAAGCATTTCAAAAAAATTTTCAGTACTTTTTTGAGTTAAAATTTTCACCCTGTATCCATATTTATTTCTCTCAGGTATTCATAAGAAAACATTTGCAATTTTACAGCTTTTGTGAAGTAAATATTGGCTAAAATTAGTAGACGATAATAATTCACAACGGGCAACTATTATATTTAAAAAAAAAATTTTTTTTTTTCTCTATTTGCATCATAGAAATTCACTGTAAAAAAACAAGTAATTTCTTATATTTATTTCCATTGCCAGAATCAACTTCACAATTTTAAAATTCGGATATTTTATCAATTTCGAATTTTTTTTTGAATTTTTGAAAGTTTGTTCTTAATTTTTTGAAGTTTACATCCAATAATGGGAATTTCGTTCCCAATCTCAAAACATGTCAACTGTTAGAAGTTATTCCCTCNATATCTTTTGTGAAGTAAATATAGTCTAAAATTAGTAGACGATAATAATTCACAACGGGCAACTATTATATTTAAAAAAAAAAAAATTTTTTCTCTCTATTTGCATCATAGAAATTCACTGTAAAAAAACAAGTAATTTCTTATATTTATTTCCATTGCCAGAATCAACTTCAAAATTTTAAAATTCGGATATTTTATCCAATTTCGAATTTTTTTTTTGAATTTTTGAAAGTTTGTTCTTAATTTTTTGAAGTTTACATCCAATAATGGGAATTTCGTTCCCNATTTTTTTTTGAATTTTTGAAAGTTTGTTCTTAATTTTTTGAAGTTTACATCCAATAATGGGAATTTCGTTCCCAATCTCAAAACATGTCAACTGTTAGAAGTTATTCCCTCATTTTCAAATTTTTTTTTCACTGTCCACGCTCAAAATGTTGAAAAGTATTCTTAGTTATCTTCTAAACCTAAAACTAAAACAAAAATTTTGATTGATTTCCACAAGGTATCCATATTTTACCTCTATGCATTGAAAAAAAAAGCTTCACTAACTTTGCTGAGTGAATGACCTTACAGAAATAGAACTTAGAAACATAAAGCATCTATACTCAAACTCGGATCCGAGTTCGAATCCAAATGTTCTTTTAAAATAACAAGAGAAAAAGTACATCGTGTTTTGAAATGATGTAAAAATAAGGTACTCTTTGAAAATTAATAACTTGTTAACCGTAGGATCAATCTCTATTGTTTCAAACTTTTGAGAAGATTGTTTGATATATCAAACGTGAAGCGGTGGATTTTGCGTTAGGTTTAATGTTTATTAACTCAATTAGTAATATGAAATGTAAATAATAAATATTAATAAAAAACTCCAACCCAGTTCCACATGATGAATTGCTGTAAAGAATTCCGCCGGTTTCAAACTCCCAATTTAAGCTTTATTGTTAATTAATTCATTATCAACGCGTAATTAAATTTTGAAATCACTATTACTAAAGTTAAGTTATACATACAGTCAAGTAATTGCATAAATTTTTGATTTTCATACCCTACATGCATAGAAATAGTTACATTCACAAAAAAAAAATTTGTAAATATCAACAAATTTGAGTTGCAGCCTTTCATTATAAATTGCTTCTGGTTGTTAACTTTTTTGCGACTATAATATTACTCTCAAGTACTGAAAAGTTGTGCGCTAGAATATACTTTATCTTCACAAGAGTAATTTCAACACCCATATTTATTTATTTCATTAGGGAGGCTGGACTTTAGTGCACATGCGTTAGTCTCACAATCTATCCCTAAAATGTATAATATTCAAATCTACCTGTTGGTGTGGCACATGCAGGCAGTTTGGGTTTCATTTTAGGCATTGTCCGCACCTAAGCCCCCCAACAGTCATCTGATACTGCCATGTATTGTACTGTATTCTCGTATAAGCCTTTTATTATTTATTTATTTATTTATTTATTTATTTATTAGTACTTAGAAATGCCCTGTTTACACACGTTCAGGTTGTTGTACTTTTAGTGATTCAAGATATTAAATAATTCAAGATGTAAGATTATTAATGTTGATTATTAAAGTTATTAGTAATATAGATTTTTTATCTTTATATTTTTCCTCTTCTGCCTTTGTCTAAATTTGTGCGTTTGTTTAAAATTGTTGTGTCATTATGTGATGGTATTCTTGAAAAGATTTTAGACACAAATGAATATTAATTGTCTAGTAAACCAGGCCAGTCCTACGGAATTGAGGAAAATATTTCTTATAGTTACAAGCATCTTTTTTATTGAACATATCTCTTACCAACCGCTCAGAGTGGGTAACATTTATCCTAATTACCAATTTTTCTCAAGGCCCTTCCTAACAGAATTAGTTAATCAATAACCACAACATGCATTAGTAGCAGAGTGTGGTTAGAAACTGACTGTTTATGGTTTGCACACGGAAGTAATCAGTCGATTAATAATTTTGTGTGATTTGGTATTGCTAATTAAAAAAAAATTTTTTTTCAGTGGAGACAATGTCTGAAGATTATTCTCTACTCCGCATTGGAGTCAAGTAATTGCATAAAAGTTTTATTTTCATACTCCACATGTCTCGGAATAATTACATTTACAAATAAAAAACACCTAAATACCAATAATTTTGCGTTGCAGCCTATCCAAGGTTGCTATGAAGAATAATTCAAAAGTCCTCTAAGCATCGAATGCATAATGAAAACCAGTGGGTCGTAGTTTGGTAAAGGTTAGGTAACCGTTACTGAACCTTCACTGCCTGGTTAAAGTAAATTTGAAATTCATAATGAAAAACGTAACTATAGCACAGTCCAACTAGTGTTTTTGGACGACTGGAAGTTACTTTTGACCCATGCTATTTGCTGGAGAAAGGTGCTCCAAAAATTATTGCCAGTAAGACTCCTTAAAGCAAATTTTTTTAGACGATACTGTTTACATGTTTCAGAAAGATTATGCGAAAGTAGAGAGGAGAATTTTTTTAATCAAGTCTCTGCGACATCTAGAAAAAAAGTTACGATTTTTTGAAAATTGTAATTTCGGAACATTCTTTTAGGACAATGTACATGAGAAGTTAGACACGCTTAACTTCGACCATGTGTATCAGACATGGTGCATGTAGATGCAAATGGACAGACTCAGGTGATAACCACAAAATTCGCCATTTTGGTGTGCCCGCTCACTACACATTTTTATTGACAAGGTTTTACATTTGTTTCTTAGTAAATCTTATGAGACCTATAAAAGGGGATTGCGTTGGATCACTAACAACCCTAGGCTCTAGCCAGCTGTCACTTCACTCCGGATACATTTTAACAAATTTGTTAAATTGGAAACAATACGTTTTGGAAAAGTAATAGCTTAATGTTCCTAACTAACTTATCAAATTAATTTAGTTTTGCTATTGTTTTGTATTTGTGTTACAATAGCATTGAGTAATTTTTTTAATTCTTTTTACTACCAAGACTGTCAACCTACTATTTTCATTTAAAAATTTTTTGTGCGCAGGTTCAAAATGGGAATCCTTTTCAATCCATACAAACCCGACGTCTACCGTCTTGTCCCCCGTTTTGATGTGGCCATTCAAAAATGTGATAAATTGGGACTAAAGACAAAACTTGATCTAATAGGTCAAGTCTTTGTAAAACACAACACATTCCGGGACTTTGGGCTCACCATCATCCATCGCCATTTTGATATGGACGACAATGAAATCTTGGTGGATTCATTGGCTGAGGACAAGGGAACCAGCATCGCTATGCCATGGAACATCAAAGGTTGTATTACTATA
Source organism: Holacanthella duospinosa (assembly GCA_002738285.1). Lineage (NCBI taxonomy): Eukaryota > Metazoa > Arthropoda > Collembola > Poduromorpha > Neanuridae > Holacanthella > Holacanthella duospinosa. Next base: position 92,992 of record NIPM01000331.1, on the reverse strand, counting down.
TCCTATATATATAATTATATATAATTATATACTATACTATACATATATAATTTTTTAATATTAGGTGGAATCAATAACGAATGAAAATTTTTTAGTTCCGAGAATATTATAATTCTAACCATCAAATTTGTCGATTTTTAAAGTTCGTTTAATACCAGTTCCATTGACTTGGTCAAATTGTTCACAGCAGTACTTATGTAGCAAAACTCAACTTGTAAACCAGTCAGAATGAATGAGTTTTTAATGTGTATCAACGGAAACGCGTATAATATAGTGATTGAGTTCTGCCAAAAAAAAAAACTGCGTATTATACGGTGAAGGGGTATTCTATAGGGATTTTAGGGTAACTCGTATTTTCAGGGACNAAAAAAAAAACTGCGTATTATACGGTGAAGGGGTATTCTATAGGGATTTTAGGGTAACTCGTATTTTCAGGGACAAGCCGTCTTATTTAAATTTAAATTCATTTTAGCTAGTATAGTTTTGCGCATGTACATAATTCAAACTCTAATAAGGTTTCTATTCGTTTTCTAGGAAAAGAAGTGAGTCCTTCTGAAAATGGACTTTGTGAAAAGTACAATATTGTGAACAAGGAGTTTGTTCATCCAATGACATGGATCTTCACGGAGTTTGGTGGGATTGAACCCTTTGAGTTCCAAGCTACAAATGAAAAGGCTGTGGTGGTTCCCTCAGAATATTTCTTAAAAGATTTGTTCCAAATCTTGACTTCATTTGGATTGGAGAAAGTCATCGGTATTCGTCGTCATGCACCGAAGTCCTGGGAATCTACTCCACCTGGAGTCCGTGCTAACGTACTTCACTTCAGCGAAGCCCCAGATGAGGTCAAGTCCGAATTGGTCACTGTCATGTGGACATTCAATGAGAATGGGAAGTTCTCTGTCAATGGATGGTGTACTGGTCATCAATGTTGTGGCCATGGAGGAGGATGTGGATGTCACCGTTGAATTCTTGTTTTAAAGACAATTACAAAGGTTGAGGAAATAATTTAAACTAAATGTTTCTATTTAGCTCCTCATATNATTCTTGTTTTAAAGACAATTACAAAGGTTGAGGAAATAATTTAAACTAAATGTTTCTATTTAGCTCCTCATATGCTCATTTTACTTTGGTTGTAATTGTAGATCATGACAAACATGTAGTAGAATACTCTTTTCCTGTTTGCCAAAANTTGGTTGTAATTGTAGATCATGACAAACATGTAGTAGAATACTCTTTTCCTGTTTGCCAAAATAAATATCTCTATATGCATAAATTCTTATTGAATGCTAACATATTTCTATGATAAATTATTTACTAAATATAAAGTAGCTGTTTGACACAATGTTATTTCTTTTAGATGTGAGACGTGATAAATGTTTAAGAAATGTATTGTCAGTGAAGTTGCTATAGATAGGATTTTCATCAGTATCACCCAGTATTTTTGGAAAACCGTCGAGTAGGATCGGCGAAGTTGACCAAACTTGGAATTAACAACTTTTGACACGTTAGATACGATGCCGGTCAACCAAATCACGTGTGTCTAAATTAAANCAAACTTGGAATTAACAACTTTTGACACGTTAGATACGATGCCGGTCAACCAAATCACGTGTGTCTAAATTAAAACTTTCTTAATTTCATATTAGTTGTATTCTTCTGCAAGCTCAAAAATTTCCTACAAATTTCACTTAGCTCAAGGCACAACTCCTATTACACTCGGAGAAACAAAACTTTCAATTCCCATTCACGATCGGAGGCAACATGTAAAAAACAAATCGATTCTCATTCGCGATCTGATTCAATAGTGATAGCATCAATCGGTTCGGATCGACAATTCGATCAAACACACTCAGATAATCGTTCGATACCGATTCACGATCCGAGCCAAGAGCAAAACCTCCTTCGATATCGATTCACGATCCAAGCATCCTCCAAATATATATCAAAACTGTAAATTTTGAGTCTTTATTCTGCCACTCTGCCGCATCACTTTTAAATTTGCTAATGGGACTTTAACAGGTAAAAAACGGGTTTCAATTAATAGCTTTTATTTTGTCAAAATTTCTCAGATTTTGAGAATGAAAGAAAAAAATTTTTTTTCTATTATTTTTAATGGTGAACTAAATTAGCACTCAGCATTCTATTAAGACTCTTGGATTAATTTGAAATTTAGGAAGTATGAGCTTGAATTCATTTTGGGAAGGAGTTTTTGGATGTTCTCGAAATCNTTGAAATTTAGGAAGTATGAGCTTGAATTCATTTTGGGAAGGAGTTTTTGGATGTTCTCGAAATCATTTCAAAATTAAATTTTTATGACTAATAAAATTGTTCTCAATTTATTTTACACATTGGTGTACTAAATTCAAACTCGGCATTGCGTCATTTGATGTCGGTTCAATTTCTTCTTTCGTATTGATGTGCTGTGTCGTATTTTGAAAATGTATTTTGCAGGTTTTAGAAAAAACTTGAAAATAAATATTTAAAACTGTCTGAAAAAGAATATAATTTAAAAACAATTCGAAAACATCCAAAATACTTTCCCAAAATGAGTGTAAGCACATACCTTCCAAATTTCAAATTAGTCCGAGAATATTTGACGGATTGCCGAGTGTTAATTTAGTTCACCACCTAATAGAAAAAAAATTTCTTTTTTTTTATTCAGTAAAATATATTTTTATGAATATTTTCGAAAATCATGGAAGATGCATTCTCAAAATGCCTTCTGCACAGTATAGCAAAAGTTCAAATTGATCCGAGAAGTTTTGACGAAATAAGTTATTAATTGAAACCCATTTTTTACCTGCTAGTCTCATTCGCTAATTTGGAAGTGGTGCTGCAGCGCGCCAAAATAATAACTCAAAATTCACAGCTTTGATACATATTTCGAGGATGTGTAGAAAGCTCGTGGACTTAATAAAACCTGATCTCTGTAAGCATAGATGAGGCATTTGGTGGTAGTTGCATTGGACTACATAATAATAATTGTCGCATATATTGATGCATTTGCATATAATACTGAATAAAAACAATTTGTAACAGACATAGTAGGATTATTACTGTAACATTGTTGTTCATGTCTGCAATAAGATATATTCCTCATGCAAATTATGTCTCTATGCNTAGGATTATTACTGTAACATTGTTGTTCATGTCTGCAATAAGATATATTCCTCATGCAAATTATGTCTCTATGCTTTTTGCTAATACTTTTTCTTTGAAATTGGTAAATTGGCATTAGATCCATGTTTGTGCCATGCAGTATGTTTGTGGAGGTACTGTTGAGCATGAAACGTTGCGTCACAAAGTTTACACATGTACACTTTTCGTTCACCCTCGTCAAGTAAATCTTGGTGGTTTATCTCCTCATGACGCTTCCTGAGTGCATCTAGTTTGAACTTTCGCTCACAAAATCTACAACTAAAGTAAGCATCTCCATGTGTCACCAGATGAGTTTTAAGAATACTAGCGGCCCGATGTCCTTTGAAAACAGCACCACAAATGTCACATACGACTTCTCTTAATGGTCGTTTAGAAGGATCATGTGTCTCCATTACATGGCCCTGCAGTTCTACCAAAGTCCCAAAAATATTCTTATTTTTACAATTCGTCAATACACAGGTTAAATCCGTGGCCCTCGAGTGCCACTTCTCGTGTTCCAGACAATCTTCCTGCCTAAGAAAGACATGTAGACATACTGCACAAGGAAATTTCTGATCATTGTGACGCCTTTTCATATGATCACGATAATTCCTAAAAAGACAAAAAAAAATTTCATAAATTNATTTCTGATCATTGTGACGCCTTTTCATATGATCACGATAATTCCTAAAAAGACAAAAAAAAATTTCATAAATTTAAAAATTTTTTTTCCAAATGGAAAATTTTTACACAAATTACTTGGTATGTTGTGTTGTGTAAGGGCAAAGTTTACAGGATATTGTCTTCTTACTATGTCGAACCGCTCGATGTTTATCATAATATGCCCGAGTTTTACCTCGGTAGTCACAATCTTTACAACCAAATGGAAATGGATCTTTCACATGGATTTTTTTATGATGAAACTCAAGCGTTTGCGCAGTCCGAGCTAGTGCCCCACAACCCTCAACTGGACAAGAAAGACTTTGTATCACTCCACNCTCAAGCGTTTGCGCAGTCCGAGCTAGTGCCCCACAACCCTCAACTGGACAAGAAAGACTTTGTATCACTCCACGTTTCCGTTTTTTGTGAATCGGTGTCTCAGCATTCATATCTCTGTACTCCATATGACTAAAAGCTTTCCTAGGGTCATAGCTTTCAACACCATGGACCAATGCCATGTGACTCTTGAGTGCAATGAAACGATTAACCCCATAAAATCTCATACAACAGCTTCCAACAGAACAAATTGAGCAAAATCTATCTCCTTCATGTCCTTTGATTATATGTAGGTCAAGGCCATAACCATTCGCGTAGTACTTGTTTTCACAAAATGGACATTGGAAGGCACTCGTATCTATTGATCCTTCATGTTCTCTATTCGTGTGTTTTCGAAGTTTACATAAATTCCGAAATCTTCGACCGCAACTTGATTTCGTACAGATGTAAGAAAACTTACTCTCATCAGCAGAAGATTCGATTTTTGACAAAAAGTCAACAGTTTTTCGGAACATTTTGTGTGTAAATGTTTTCTCATTCTCTTCTTCAGGATTAAAACTCTCATCTTCAATTTCAACCATTTCTTCATCAGATGTCAACGTAAACATTGATATCTCAGGGTAATAGTNTTCAACCATTTCTTCATCAGATGTCAACGTAAACATTGATATCTCAGGGTAATAGTCCTCATCAAATTCTTCCAGTGCAGAAGACAGGGAGTCTTCGTTACTTGACAAATTATTAATTGTAATTTTTTTCGCATTTCGTACTCTTTTGGGTGAAATTTCTTCAAAATTAGTTCTATTTTGAGTCGAGTTAGCTGAAAACGAATAGTAACAGTACTCAATGACTCATTCTTGAATGAGCAACTCATGCTCCAATTACACTAGGCAACTTTATGCGAAAGTTTTAATGAAATTTTGAAATTTTTGGTGTAATCGCACATGAACTCTTACAACTTTTCTTGCACAACGTCATCATGCGCAAGAAAAATTTCAAGATCCGAAATTGCAATCGAATGCAATTTCGATCATGAAACTTTACAACTTTTGAATATTTTGGTTCAAATAGCCCCATCTCGTAAAAAACAAGTTAATGCGGGACAAGTTTTATTTTGAAAAAACATCAATTTGACAAAAATCCGAGGCGGGTTTTCAAATATAAATCATTTGAGGCAAGTTGAGCGGAAGTGATAATAGGTGAATTTCATAGGTTTGGTTACTAGTGTAATCAATAATGAAACAAAAGTTTCATACAACTTCTTGCACAAGAAATTGCATAAAACTTTTGAACAAAAGTTGCGCAACTTTTGCTCTCTGGTGTAATTGTAGCATCAGAGGTATGCTTGAGTCATTCAGAACTGGGTACATTATAAGTAAACGGAAGAGAAGGTAGACAAATTTTTGTAAACTATAACTATACCTTTACGATGGATATTTGTGTTAATTTTGTGGNTCCTCATCAAATTCTTCCAGTGCAGAAGACAGGGAGTCTTCGTTACTTGACAAATTATTAATTGTAATTTTTTTTGCATTTCGTACTCTTTTGGATGAAATTTCTTCAAAATTAGTTCTATTTTGAGTCGAGTTAGCTGAAAACGAATAGTAACAGTACTCAATGACTCATTCTTGAATGAGCAACTCAGAGGTATGCTTGAGTCACTGGAATTGAGTCATTCAGAACTGGGTACATTAGAAGTAAATGGAAGAGAAGGTAGACAAATTTTTGTAAACTATAACTATACCTTTACGATGGATATTTGTGTTAATTTTGTGGANGGAAGAGAAGGTAGACAAATTTTTGTAAACTATAACTATACCTTTACGATGGATATTTGTGTTAATTTTGTGGATTCCTAATTCCTGTGTAGTGTCCAATAACGTAGTTTGATTCGCTTTTGCATCCGCGTGCTTTTTTGAGCCAAAATGTCTCTGTAATTTTGAATTGCATAGAAAATGGGTATTACATTCGATGCAATTGTACTTCCCGTTTGATGTATTATCAATACCGCACTCCATATCCCGAAACCAACCTAAATACGAAAATCAAAATTAAAAAAATGTTTTTGTTTTGCTTAGCTAAAAATTACGTGTCGGTGCAATTTCTTCACAAATAATTTTTCCAAATAATGAAGCCTATGAAGTTTATAATACATGTTCCAAACTTTACTGTTCGCAAAGCGGACAACTAATCAGGGTATTGCAGACGTGTTGTTTAAGTAAAGTGATCGGAAATTTAGCGTACATTACGAATTAACAACAGCTTCTTAATTTTGTCAGTAAGGACATTCAGATACCATTGCGTTAAATGCAGGGTGTCAACTAATTTTGACACTATTTCGATGTTGCTTGATTAGTTTTGAATTTAGGAGAAGGTAATAGTAATAAATATGAAAATAAAGGTAGTAGTAACTTAATCAGATTCAACAAAAAATGAATAATTTTCTTTTTGCATAAATTAGAAATTTTTTTTCAAAATTTGACTTTATCGCCAATTATTGATAGTATTCATAACCTATATGAAATTTCTAATCAAATAACGTATCAGTAAAACGTTATTCGATTAGAAATTCGGGTAAGTGATGATCACTTACCCGAAGTCGTGAGAGTGGAGACTCCACCATCATGAATTTGGGTAAATATTACTCCACCGTGGAGTGTGTTTTGCAAATAAGCTTTAGGTTTATTTTTAATTTGTGCCTTTAGACAAACTGGGCAGGAGTAAGGTAGAGTCCGCTGCATGCTACAGCCCAACAAAAAAATCTCTTTACTAAAGCCCATTACTACAGCCCAGCATAAAATCATGTTACTACAGCACATTACAACAGTCCATTACTACTGTCCTTTGTTATAGTCCGTTGCTACAGCCCATTGCTACAGCCAGTCCAAAGTTATATATAGGCATATATAAATTCAGTTAGTTCGGACCATATTTCCCCGCGGCGTTTGAACGAGCCAAAGGCTCGTTCAACAGCTATCGGAGGCGCGCCGGAGATTGCGCGCCAAATTTTTTTCTCGTGATAACAAAATATTGATGAAATATTTTATTGATTTATTGACCTAACAACCTAACGAATACTAATCCTAACAGTGAATGCATATTAAATCCTATCTTTGTTCCATTTTGAAAAATTCAAGCTTTTTTCTATGCCGTTTCCAGTGAAAATGTTTTCCATATTCCTGATCAGCGATTAGTCTACAAAATAAATTTCATCAAAATTTGAGGTGCTTCGGAATACCAAAAATTTTCCCCGCACCAGTACATTTGGGTAAGTCACTATAAAAAAAAATTTTTTTTTTTGGCACAAACTTGCCAAATTTTTCCAAATTTGACTTGACNTTACTATAAAAAAAAATTTTTTTTTTTGGCACAAACTTGCCAAATTTTTCCAAATTTGACTTGACCGCCAAAAATGGATGTTGGATCCCTCTTAATTATCGTTTGGAACAAATATTTCTTTCACTTTTTGAACTCCACCCATTCCAGGTTTAAGTTATGTTTCGATGGCNAGTCCGCTGCATGCTACAGCCCAACAAAAAAATCTCTTTACTAAAGCCCATTACTACAGCCCAGCATAAAATCACGTTACTACAGCACATTACAACAGTCCATTACTACTGTCCTTTGTTATAGTCCGTTGCTACAGTCCATTGCTACAGCCAGTCCAAAGTTATATATAGGCATATATAAATTCAGTTAGTTCAGACCATATTTCCCCGCGGCGTTTGAACGAGCCAAAGGCTCGTTCAACAGCTATCGGAGGCGCGCCGGAGATTGCGCGCCAAATTTTTTTCTCGTGATAACAAAATATTGATGAAATATTTTATTGATTTATTGACCTAACAACCTAACGAATACTAATCCTAACAGTGAATGCATATTAAATCCTATCTTTGTTCCATTTTGAAAAATTCAAGCTTTTTTCTATGCCGTTTCCAGTGAAAATGTTTTCCATATTCCTGATCAGCGATTAGTCTACAAAATAAATTTCATCAAAATTTGAGGTGCTTCGGAATACCAAAAATTTTCCCCGCACCAGTACATTTGGGTAAGTCACTATAAAAAAAAATTTTTTTTTTTGGCACAAACTTGCCAAATTTTTCCAAATTTGACTTGACCGCCAAAAATGGATGTTGGATCCCTCTTAATTAGGAATGTAACGAATACCGGTATTCGGCCCAAAAACGAATAACGAAGCTTCGCTTCGTTCTACAAACGAATAACGAATATTCGGCCGAATATTCGTCCGAATATCTCATACTGTGTAAGTGGGGTATCTATCGAAAGGTCTCAGGCCCAGGATTTGCATTCATGCGTCAGAATTAAGTTTTGATGAATACCGCAGATTTTATTTTTAAGAACTTTCTTTAGCAAAGTAAGTAAGTTTAATTTAATCTGGTACTCATACCGGGAGGGGCAAAAGTCTCTATATATGAAGAAAATGAGTTCGCTGTGAGTTGTAATGGAATAAGATAGGTGGTTTCCAACCCCATAATTTTTTGTGCATATCTTTTTCAATTAAAACTTTCTCCATGTATAGAGTTTGCATCACAATTTGTCCCTCTAATAGTTGAGTCGAGGCAAATTGTGATATATGACTCACTTGAGATTACAGGAACATATAGCACTTCTAAATCGCTCTTTTGACATTTTAGATAATTACTACTAGCGAAATTTCTGTGAAATTTTTTTTATCAGAAATTTGAGATTCTTTCCTTCTTTCATACCAGAGTCAAGATACCCGAATCCGAACCCCAGCCCCAGCCACCAAAATATTTCCAATCGGAACCAGTCGGAAAATATACAGTACAGTTTGCTTCTATGGTAGAAAGTTTTTTAAAGATTAGTTTGTTTTTTTTAGGTTCTTTTTCATTATTTTAGTTTATTTTATTATTTTTTGATATTTGTTTTTTCAGCTTTTTTTTAAGATTTTTGAAGATTTTTTAGGTTTGAAGGTATCCCAGTTTTTAAGGTCTATTTTTGGTTTTATTTTAGGGTTTTCAGGGTTTTCAAGGTTTTCTTTAGGTTTTTATTTGTTTTTTTTTAAATTTTTTTTTTTTTAGGGTTTTTTAGTAACATACCTTCAAACCTAAGAAAACCTAAGAAAACCTAAGAAAACCTAAAGAAAACCTTAAAAAAATCCTAAAGTTCACTTGGATTCATGTTCAAACTTACTCATTTCATGTTTGAGATATTCGGCCGAATATTCGTCCGAAGCTTCGTCAAGAGACCCCGAATACGAATATCTGTATTCGTCGGAAAAATAGGCCGAATATTCGTTACATCCCTACTCTTAATCTACATTAAATTTCCGATCGATGGTGTATCACTTACCCAATTCCATGAGGAGTGCGTTTGCTTTAATTGTTCCGGAAAAAATCCTATTCCTACTGCCCAGTAAAAAATCTCAAGCGTCTATACACTTTTTTTCACTGGGCGATAGGCATCGGCTGTTGGAGCGGCAACTTTTGCTGGGCTTAGTAATGGGCTGTAGTAACGTGATTTGATGCTGGGCTGTAGCAGTGGGCTGTAAGCAGTGGGCTGTAGTAATGGGCTGTAGTAAGGAGACTTTTGCTAGGNATCTCAAGCGTCTATACACTTTTTTTCACTGGGCGATAGGCATCGGCTGTTGGAGCGGCAACTTTTGCTGGGCTATAGTAATGGGCTGTAGTAACGTGATTTTATGCTGGGCTGTAGCAGTGGGCTGTAAGCAGTGGGCTGTAGTAATGGGCTGTAGTAAGGAGACTTTTGCTAGGNGATGCTGGGCTGTAGCAGTGGGCTGTAAGCAGTGGGCTGTAGTAATGGGCTGTAGTAAGGAGACTTTTGCTAGGCTATAGCATGCAGCGGACACTACCTTACTCCAGCCGACAAACTGCTATTGATCATATATGAAGGGAAAAATTGATGGTTTAGTATAAAAAAAATGCGTTTATATTTCCCATTTAACATGTTTGAATAATACATAGTTAACAAAAATTGGGTCTAGTTGTAAATAGTTTGCAGCTGGCATGTGTCAAAACGGAAAGCTAAGCAAGCATAGAGGAGACATTATTCGATAGTTATAGTTGTGAAATATTCATCATATCTACAGTAACCTTACGTGATTGATTTGTCTCTTCGGTTTCAGACTCTTGAAGAAATTCAGGTGACACAGCACCTTCGGTGTCTTCATATTCCCCAGTACATTCAATGGTAGGTTTTTCATCAATTTCAGCAATTGAACTTGAAAACGAGACCTCATTGACTTCGGGATTCGGTGTCTCCTGCTTATTTTCATCAGATATATGTGAGCTAAGTCTGCTGAGCAAGAGTGACGATACCTTGACTTTCGCGATGGCAATACGTCGTTGAAGAGATTGAACACTCCGTNGTCTGCTGAGCAAGAGTGACGATACCTTGACTTTCGCGATGGCAATACGTCGTTGAAGAGATTGAACACTCCGTATCATAAAGTCGATATCCCTTATGAGCTCCTTACATTGGGAACAGTAAACTGCTTCTTCCAATAATTGACGAAAAACTAGAGATTCGTAGTCGAGGAGTTGGTAGAGAGACTCTGCACAGTTNGTCTGCTGAGCAAGAGTGACGATACCTTGACTTTCGCGATGGCAATACGTCGTTGAAGAGATTGAACACTCCGTGTCATAAAGTCGATATCCCTTATGAGCTCCTTACATTGGGAACAGTAACCTGCTTCTTCCAATAATTGACGAAAAACTAGAGATTCGTAGTCGAGGAGTTGGTAGAGAGACTCTGCACAGTTCATTCCCCAGCGAATTTCCCATTCTTTGGGTAAGTGATGCTTAAATGAGACGGAGCAGAGGATGCACGTTGATTCGGAGGAGACAGACATTAATTCGATCAGCCAATTATTGCCTTCTAAACAAAAGAACCTTGACAAGGGGTCGTGTGATTTTATCCTGTAGCCATCCTACAGGATGGCGCCACACCAGTTCTAGATTTGCACAAGACATAACAACTTGTACAAGTTGGCTTATGAATACCACCATGTTAGTTTATTACGTTAAACTGTACTAAAGTTACATAAATAAGTCTTCCTGACCCTAATAAACTATTAAATGTAATCCTAAAGTCATACGGTAATCGAATTTAGAACATAAAATGACAAAATTCGATTTTTTAGTAAAATTTATTTTTCATTACTCAGATGGTGTAAGCATCACGTCTCACATGCAGAAAATGATGTAGAAACTCATTTCCTATCCAGGAATGTGAATTTCCTGCATGTGCACTTCCAGTCTATATTGGAATCAAATTTAGAAAGTAAAATGACAAAATTCAATTTTTCAATAAAATTTATTTTTCATTACTCAAATGGTGTCAGGATCACGTCGCACCTGCAGAAATAGATGCAGAAACTCATTTTCTATGTATGAGTGTAACTCGCATGCATGTACACTTCCATCCTGTAGGGAAATCGATTTTAGAATTTGGTCAACCTTTATCTATTACTTCAATTTGTACTTGCCCAAACTTGCCTCAATTGAACTTCCGAAAAATTAAAAATAGTTTATGTTAAGGAACCGAATTAGTAACCGCTTATTATATATATATATATATTTATACGAACCAAATATTTCTGAGCCAAAAAAAAAATTCTTACTAATTCTATAATTGAATTTAACCTAAAGGCTAATTTATATTCAGACGACAGTTCATCCGTCACGACAAAGTCACTTTTCGTCAGCTAACTTTCGTGACGGACGCCAATTTATACTCTTACGGCACTTGACGGAATCCCTTCCGTCTGCGATAAGCCCCTTCTGACAAAAGTTAAACATGTTTAACGTTGACTCATCCGTTAAGTTGAGTTTACGTGACGGAACGCTGTCGTCTGAGTATAAATTATCCTTAATTATTACGTCACTACAACCTCATGCACCGTATTTATTAAATTTAAACTCGAGGGTTCTATTCAATTTGATATTTGGTGTTTACGTCTAAACCTAATTCATATTTATAATTAATTATTTTTCCGTCAAAGAAATATTCTCCTTAAATTGTATTCACGTTGTTCATATTTTCTGTCATATCCTAATAAATTTCTATTTGGTGAAAATGACAGGCGGAGAGAATGAATAACCACCCAAGTCCTGAGTCCGTGGTCAAAAATGCAAATTTTGGAGAAAAATGTAAATTAAGTATTTTTTAGCCAGATAATCAGTTGAGAAAGGTAATTAGACCCTAGAAAATTTAATTTGAACATTTTCAAAGATTTAGCCAGATTTGGATTAGAAATCGCCAAGTGTGTAACGTGGTGATATTGAAAAGCCAACTTGTACAATTTGTGATGTGTTGTGTAAATTTAGAACCGGCGTCGCGCTATCCGGTAGCCATCCTACAGGATGAAATCACACCCCGAAACAGAAGTTAACCTCTTTCACACTCAACGAAACAAGACTACTTGGGTTGGGCTACAATGTAATGCCCGTAATAGATGGGCGACGTATGATAGTATGATTTAATAAATATCCATCGAATTTTCCGCACGGCTAAGTAGTGTTCTCCATGACTCTGACTCCGGAGTCATGACTCTGACTCTGACTCTCATGACTCTGACTCCCAGGGTTTTTGGGAGTCGGGAGTCATTTGATGACTCTGACTCTAAGGGTTTTGGGAGTCAGAGTCATGACTCTGGGAGTCGACTCCCAGACTTGGGAGTCATGACTCTTTTGAAACATGCACACATGGGCATATGGGACTATTTTTTAACAAAATTTACATGCAAATATTATTTCGATAGTTATTTTTACAAAGAAATATTTAAAAAAAAAGTAAAAAAAAAGTTACAAATTGTTCATTTAACAGGATGAAAATGGCTTTTTTAGTTATTTATTGTCAAGGAAACTTAGAAAATTAGTAAACTTAGAAACAAGGAAACTAAATGTATAAAAAAAATTCAATTTCAGACCCGATTTTCCATTTTTGTATTATGCAACTCCGGAGTCGAGAGTCATGACTCTGACTCTGACTCAGAGTCGACTGCCAAAATTCAAGGAGTCAGAGTCATGACTCCGAGAGTCGACTCCCAACATTTAGAGAGTCAGAGTCATGACTCTCAAAGTCAATGACTCTGACTCCGGCCAAACTGGGAGTCATGGAGAACACTACGGCTAAGGTATAAAACCTAACTTTTTTGCTAAAAAACCACTAAACAAACTTTCCTTAGTCCGTGGGTTCAACTAGGATTGAAAGGAGAAACTTATGTTGTTTGGCAGTTTCACGCGACGTCAATCTTGACTATTCTTCCGCGCAGAGCATATACTCAGGGAACGAAAGTAAGGATAAGCTAGCAAATGAGGTTTTTACAAAACATTGTTTTGGCCAAAAACCGTCAGCATAGTTATGTGAGTCCATTAGTTTATCACCTCAGCCCTTAGACACTAACTGTATTGAAAGCAAGCTGCGACATGACTGAAGTTAGGAAGCTACAGACAGAACAAAAAACCACCATCTGTCATCATTACATTAAAACTTTCTATTTCCCCCGACCATGGGTTTTGAAATTGTATTCTGTGATCATCAAACATCAGTTAAGTCGTGCGACACTTTTCTCTTTGCTGACGCTAATTTACTCTCACACACAAGAACCACCAAGTGATACTTATCTGGGCAAATTTGTTCGTATCAGTTTTTAAAATTGAAACAGTGACCTACATAACAGATTTGACTTATTTGTAAAATATCCATCGCGTCAATTTGTGTAATTACTTTGCCAATTTATCGGAGATATATCGTACATTGATATGACATCCATTTTTAGAAGTCAGGTCAAATTTTGCAAAGATTATGTTAATTTGTACTAAACAAAAAAAAAATTTTTTTTAAATATTGCTTACCATTGTTGGTGCTTAAGTCAACTTTTACGAACTTTTGACGAATTTATAGTGGAATTATTCTATTTGATATACATGCATAAACAGATCATAATAACGTAATGTTGACTAGCATTTGGATAACTTTTCTTTAGGTCATTTTATCGGTCATATAGGACTTTTAGGAAATTTTATACTTAGAAACATTTTTTAATACATACCCTTATGGAGAAAAACTTAGAAAAATTTAATGCTGCTCCTTTGGTCGAATCCAACCGTATTAACCAATTGGTATTAGCTGAACTAAGCTGTGCAAGCTAGTTATCACTCTAGGCAGTGAAAGTGAACCAGAAACAGACATTTCCATCTGAAGAAGAAGTTTAATGTTTTAGTTGTGGTAAGGAGTTCGGTCAACCTTACCGGTAAGTTTTTTAGTCAGTCCGTGAAAATTTACGCACACGCAACGTAAAGTTTAGTTGGTTCTATAATAGTTCCAAAGACGTAAAGCAAAATAATCCATATTGAAAAGAATTTAATTCAGTTTCTTATGCAAAGTCGACTAATCTGAAGTCTCTCATCACACTCATCGCCCAATCACCCAATCAGGGTGGGATGTGGTCATTTACAACAATGTATTCACTAAATTAAGCCTGCAAGTTTATTTTTAAATTTGTTAATACCTGAAGTAATAAACATTTTGCCCATGTATTCAAGTTGGACACGGTTGGGGGTAGGAGTGTGGGGTATCCTTTGTCAGTTGTTGTTGGTCACCTCTGTACATTTCATAACCTAATATTTGCGTTAGTAACGTTTATAAGCTCGCTCATCAATTTTTAGTAGGTTGTGTCCTTAAACATTGCTGAGGACATCTTAATCTACAAGTTTTTGATAAAGTTCTGCTCAATCGAACAGGTGTCTCAATGGACCCCATGTTAATTTTGGTGACCTCTAGAGGTCAAGGATCAATTTTTTTAGAAGGTTGAATCCCATTCAAACATTACACAGGAGCTCACAATCTACAAGTTTGCTGAATTACAACTCAAACGAACAGATGACTCACTTGATCCCTTGTAAACTTTGGTAACCTCCAGAAGTCACGGAACAATTTTTACAAAAGTAGTGTCATGAGGATATTTCTTGTTAAGGATATTCTCAACATGATGGCATAGGTCATTTATGGAAATAACAGGTGCCTCATTTAGGTTTAACTTGTGAATCCCCCGTTCGTGACATGACGAAATGATATCCCAAAAATGATTGCACAAATTTTTATTTGAAACAAATCCGCACAAAATCCACACCATATAAATAATATACAAAAAAACACACTGTTGCATATCTAAACTAACTGTTTTGAATTTAACCGTTCAAGCAATTCAGCTAGAATTTCTAGAAATATAAACCTCAAAAATAAAATGAAATATTTAAATTAAAAAATGTTAGAGATATACGTTTACACATTCACTTTTATGTATGTTAAGGACAAGGTAAACTTTAACAATTGTTTGTTGCAAAAATCCAACTAATTTTTTTAAATTCGATATTCCCAAATTAATCGGTGCCAATTATACTGAAAGGGATTAAAAGCTTAGTAATAGGTTAATAAGATTCGAAACCACAATATCATTCATAATTACAAAAAAACNCGAAAGGGATTAAAAGCTTAGTAATAGGTTAATAAGATTCGAAACCACAATATCATTCATAATTACAAAAAAACTATCACGTTTTAGTTGATAGGCTCCAGCAATTTTAAACTTCAGAATCTGGCATGAGCGAATTAATCGAATATCGTGTCCATTTACACATATTCTCTGAAATGATTCTTTGAAGTTTGAAGATAGAATTGTAATTTTTGCAGCCGATGGTATCAGTAAAAAACATCCTGTTCCAGCAATACAGACGACAAGTAGAAGAGCACCAATTAACATAAAGTTCCAAACTTCTCGTAAACGGATTATACTAAATAGCACCGTTATCATTAAACCGCAAGCACCGCCAATCATGATCGGTAGAAAATAACATAATAGTTCATTCGAAACGATATGCAAAATTTGTTGCGATCTATATGCTATTCGGAGTTTCTCCTTTTCACTTGCACCAGCTGTTCCATGTTTTTCTGACCTAATCATGAATTATACTTCAAATACAATTACAACCTGGATTATGAAATATTATGTTTCTACCAGTCAGCTTTGAATTTCAGCCAAAGGCAGACGACGTTAGCGCTAATGAGGCATTCGGATAATATCATGGAGGCATAATACCAATCCACTACTGTTGCCAAAGAAAATGCCAATGGAAAAATAATATAGTCCCAAGGGATAAAATAGAAGACACTTTTGTAAAATTGTAAAAATATCCAATCCTGTTGATACAGCATCATTACTCCAGGAATTTCCAATGGAATGGCTACCAATGGAATCCAATAAAAAGTTTGGACTAGCCATTCGATTCCATCCGTTTCAATTTTGCTCAGCTTGAATAAAAGTTCTGTCAAATAACAAGTTAAATCAGTAAACATTTTAGGCTTTAAAGTTGAGCGTTTATATGTCGTATTTCAGATTTGTCCTTGTTTGTTTTATTGGAGCAGCTCGCCAGTGGCAACTCTAACGGAGGACTGGTCAAGCAACATTACCGTATCAAAACTTCAATAAATGCAACAATTATGAGACAGAAAACTGCTCTTAAATAAAACCGGCCAGATTTTACATCTGTTGTCTTTCAATTTTCAAATAATGATCAAAATCAAAGCAAAATTTTCTAAGAAACAGGACAGGATATTATATAATGTTAGCCATGCTTAGTGTGGAAAGGATTCTGTATCGCCCGGTGGTTAGATGTGAGGAGNCAGGATATTATATAATGTTAGCCATGCTTAGTGTGGAAAGGATTCTGTATCGCCCGGTGGTTAGATGTGAGGAGGAGACTCGTACTCTAACAGTAGCCAAGCGAGGCTTTAATCCCCAGAGATAATGACAATTATGAGTTAAAACTCTCCTGTGAGATAAGGAGACCCATGGTCCAGTGTAAAAATACACCGGCTACTCTACTTTTTGTCTCACATTAGTCTATGCCACAACATCGTACTCGCCATACCGCAGAAAGTTGCGGGTGGGCGATACGCCACATCTTATTCCAACTCAATGTGTAAAATAAATCAAACCTATCGAAATTCGCAATGCCGATTTCATGGCAATAAATCACAAAATTTGTCACAAGTAGGTATTCATCGATAAATTGCAACAGCGCAAAATAGTTGCCACAATAGTTGCCACTCTGCCACAATAGTGGCAGAGTAAAATAGTCACATCAGTGAATAGGTTAGTCACAAATAAAATGATATATAAAGAAACAAAGTCACATAATGTACAATGCTGTAAAGAAAGGTACTCTTCGCAATCGAGTACGTTTTACCTAAATCGATTCTGCGGTTTTTTTTTTTGCAGTGATGCAATTTCCTGTGAAGATTCATCGGTGACTACAATTTCTGTGAATCATTAACTTTTGTAAGATGAATCAAAGCCGGCATGGAATTCAGAATTTATGATCATTAACATAATTAATCTATTTTTTCCCCTTGAAAATTATTAAAATCCTGAATCCTGATTTTAGATTTGTTATGCTCGTTAAGGTTAGTTAGGGTTTCAACTGAAAGAAATAGAAAAATTAATACCAAGAAATAGTATTATATTCCATGATATTTTAGATTTAATTTAGTTGTTAGGTAAAATTAAATGAAAGTATCGTCTTGTNAAGCCGGCATGGAATTCAGAATTTATGATCATTAACATAATTAATCTATTTTTTCCCCTTGAAAATTATTAAAACCCTGAATCCTGATTTTAGATTTGTTATGCTCATTAAGGTTAGTTAGGGTTTCAACTGAAAGAAATAGAAAAATTAATACCAAGACATAGTATTATATTCCATGATATTTTAGATTTAATTTAGTTGTTAGGTAAAATTAAATGAAAGTATCGTCTTGTTACCAAGTTTCCTATCGAACAGCAACAATCCGTTGATGAAAACAAAAATGCTGCTGCTATTCACTACATAGAATATATGCATCCAAGTGACAAGTAGACAGCCGGATATAACACCAAGTACAAAAATGGTCTCTTCAATCGAAGCTCTAGGGTGGTAAAGTGATGGAACCATAGATACAGAAAAAAGGCTATGCCCAATAATTAACAAAATTATAACCGATTTCCATTTCTCGTATTTATATTTTCCAATTTTGACAAATTGGTTCGATGGTTTATAAAATCCTGTCCAGTTACTACAATTGAAAGGATTTAGATAAATGCGTGTGAAATATTTCCCAGCAGAAATTTGAATCTGTAGAGATTTTTCTGAAATCATGATGGAGTCAGGTTGACAATGTAGAAAATTATGATAATATTTTGGAGAATTAGCTCAATTTTCTTACCGTTTTATACCTATTATTAATTTCGACTTTAAACATTTGAAAGAATTATAGTCAAAACCGTTGAATAATCAGGGTTTCGTGTTCCTTATGTTTCTTTAAATATTAGATTATGAATTATTAAAGCAAAATCAATTGTACCCAGTGAAGCTACCAAATGACCTAGACATGTTCAATGATTAATAAGTTGGTGTTAGATTCAGCTTATAGCTGAAACTAGAGTTGCCTTTCCCCCATCGTGCTTCGAGGAAAGTGCGGTGTGGTTAAAAACATTCAGTACCTATTTGAATGCAGTTGCCTTGGAAAAAACTGATTGTGTCATTGAAATTTTTTAACCACACCGCACTTTCCTCGAAGCACGGTCGGGGAAAGGCAACTATAGATCCAGCTTTAGGACCGAGTTCTAATTTGAGGAAAGTTTTTGAGAAATATCTGGTTTTAAATTGGTGCAAATTAATTTGTTTGGAAGTTGGGGCTAGTTGAAAACATGTGGGGGGAAAAATAAATAAATTCAACTCATCTCCCGCGTGGATGTCACATGGGAATCTG
Organism: Holacanthella duospinosa; assembly: GCA_002738285.1. Lineage (NCBI taxonomy): Eukaryota > Metazoa > Arthropoda > Collembola > Poduromorpha > Neanuridae > Holacanthella > Holacanthella duospinosa. Next base: position 74,044 of record NIPM01000331.1, on the reverse strand, counting down.
AACGCGGGAACTTTCATGAAAAATATCGCGATTTAATAATTAGTAAAATAAACTTTCTTCGTGCAACCAAGGAAGAAAGAAATGTTTCCGAAACACAAAAGAAAAACTTTTAACCTGCAAAGTTTCCTTCGTAGTAAATTTTCTTTCCCCGTGTATATCGGGCATTAGATTATGAATTATTAAAGCAAAATCAACTATGCGCAGTGAAGCCACCAAATGACCTAGACATGTTCAGTGATTAATAAGTTGGTGTTAGAAAATGTCTTCAAAATAACAATGTAGGCAACAGCGCGAAGTAGTGACGTGAAAGAAAGCTGAATTTAATATCGAAATTTAAAAAGCAAAAAAGAATTGTGACATTGTTAATTTATTAAACACGTGGAAGACGTGGAACATGGAAGTTTATTAAAATTACATAAAATAAAAATTTAAAACTCTTATTTCGTAATTTTTTGAATTGTGCTTACTGAAGCAATGTAAATATTAAAATAAATATTAACTAAGGTTATTCCGTCATTAAGAACCTGGATTATACAGAATCTAATACAACCAGTCAATACAATTTAATATAATCAACCTAAAAGATAATAAAAGAAACCTAATTATAAACTAAAACCCTAATAATTAAATCTACAATGAAACATAAAAGAGAATTTTATATTAAATAAAAATTGTATTTTTAAATAAGAATAAAACAGAAAAATCAACAGAAACCTAAAAACCTACTTCACGAAAACTAAAGATAACATATAAAACAAAACCTCAACAATCGCTAAAAATAATAAAATTTTTGACACAATAGCTACTTTTATATTTCTTACCAGTGGAAATTATGCTACAATCGGCTGCATTATTATCATTTTGAATTTTCGCCGCCATATTTTCCAAATCCCTTGTTTTTCAAGCACCGTAATTTCGGTCCGTATCTTCGGTCTCACACTTTTGGCACCATATCTTCGGTGCCTTATTTGCGTGAACTATATATTTGTGTACCATATTTTCATAGAATTCTATTCTCGCATAACCAAGGTCAACTTGTATAGTGTTCACAGTTGCTAGGGGTTCAAATTCATTTATTTTTATTTTTATAAGATTTTTAATTTATAAATGATATTCATATTACTTGGCCCAATTATATTTCATTCTCCAGCCTTTTCTTTGTAGGCAAAAATTTGTAGTAGACCTTTATGGTGTAGGAATTTTTATGCAAGCAATATGAACCATTGATAACGGGGATGGAAAGATTTATTTAATATAATCGTTTTTTTCTCGAAAATATTGAAGTGTTTCGTAGTTGGCAAGTGTGAGGCAAAAAGTAGTAGCCTGTGTATTTCTACACTGGACCATGGGTCTCCTTATCTCACAGGAGAGTTTTAACTCATACTTGTCATTATCTCTGGGGATTAAAGCCTCGCTTGGCTACTGTTAGAGTACGAGTCTCCTCACATCTAACCACCAGGCGATACAGAATCCTTTCCACACAAGTATATAAAAACAATCGTTTTAGTATATCTTTATGACTTTTCTATACTTGCAATTTTGTAAAAGTATTCTTAAAGGACCTATGATTTGCACTAATGTATTTTTTATTTCTTGATCTAGAGCCAAAATCATTCAACGGATGAGTTAAAATGTTATATATGCGTAAATTCCATTAATAAAATTTGAGAAAGCTAACTAATGTCTTCATTTACTGCCAGTTGCATATGTATGAATGTTTTTTGTCCGAGTCATCATGTATATATACAGATATACAGTATTAAGAAATCATTTCATAGATACAAGGACACCCAAATAAACCCTGACCTTTCTCCGCCTTTCACCATAATCGGCTTGAGTCAGCCGGCAAACAAGTAGTGAATAATAGACGTGAAATTAGCTGACGAATTTTGAATTTATTTTTATTTTTAATTATGGATATTCTAATGTAACATTCGTCACTCTCGATACCTTGATCTCAATCTGAAAAATCAAACAAGAGATTGACTTTAAGGTGTAGGGAGCATGAAAAAAAACCTAAACTCCACAGCATTAACGGTTTTTCCTCAAATGCTGCTTGTAAAATTTATGTTTTGTTCTAATAGGTTAACTTGACATCCTAACAGCAATTAAGTGCAAATTGAATCTTGAGGTATCCCGGGAAACGATACGAAAAGTTGTCGTCAAATCCAAACACATGAAGTTTACAGAAAAGCTCAAGAAGCCTCCACTGACCAAGCTTCACAAGACCAAAAAATTGCACTGGGCAAGAGAAACCATTGCCTATGGAGGAAAGTGGAAGAATCACAGTGATGAGAAAAGTGGAATCTGGATGACCCCAATTCTTTTCGGTCATATTGGCATGATATACGCAAAGAAAAGCAAATATTCTTAAAGAGACACAGTAAAGAAGGATAGTTTATGATTTAGAGTGGTTTCTCTTACCAAATAACGTCTGCGCTAGCCTTTGCTAATCCACAGCAGAACGGTCAGGAGTTACATGAAACACTTGGATGACTGCTTACTTCCATTTTCCCACATAGTGGGGCGAGGGAATAGTATTTTTATACAAGATGGTCTGGTCATATACAAGATGGTCCTTATGGACTGGTCACCATATTCCCCAGACTGAAATCCAATTGAAAACCCATGGGTTGGTTAGCACGTCAGGTATACGTTGATGGGAAATACTACGAATCCATTGACAAACTCAAAAATGCAGTTGAGGCCGCTTGGGAGAAATTTGCTGAGAAATTTTGTCAAACATTGGCAATGTCAATGCCGAAACGAGTTCATGAAGTTATTGGTGCTAACGGAGGGTGTAATAAGTATTAACCTTAACAAATTAAGTGTTATATAATAAAATTATATCATTGTTTGAATAGTTAGGAATGAATTTATAGTGACCTTAAAGATTATTGTAACTTTCAGTTTACATTTTCAGTTGCATTAATAATAACTATAATGTTCTACATACATGCATATATAATATTCTATGTTCTTGGTTGACTTGGGTCATCTAACTACTTTCTCCACGTTTAAGCCTATGTCCCTGATGATTTACTCAAAACGATAGATTTATTACTCACCCTTTAAAGAATATGAAATTTCTCAGAAGGAGAAAACTTTCGTTTCCTAACTCATTTTTTCCAAACTTTCACTTTTACCACCGTCTGATAAATCAGTAAAACGTATGTGAATCAGAAAATCTTAAGTCAAAATAGGCTTTAAATAAAAAAGGAGTATAACCATGCAAATCGAGATAATTTAGATTACGATAAAATTTATAGATTGAGAAAATTTCAGCTTTTTCTAAATGTTTGGAATACTTTCTCCCTCCAATTTTTTTTTACTTTCTTTGCCACAAACAAACTTGAAACTTTGCACACAGTTTTCTAATCACTTTGTGCATCTTATCCATGAACTTGGGCTAAATCCATTAGCTGGAACTTAGGACACGACAAAGTTGTGGGACTGCATTAGATTAGAGAGTGTGGGCCTATTTTCACTTCTAAATACTAATGTTAAATTTTGTCCTTGTCTCCAATCTATCAACAACTTGCTTACCGTTCATCTTCTGGTGCAAGAACTTCCCAACAAGTTTTGGATTATTATAAACCCTTCTAAGGTACCCTGTTTCCTGAACCAACAGCTACTTTGTAGGTGTTGCCAAGGGCATTTTTCCCCTTCGATCGAAGATAGAAGGGGACGAAAAAAAACAAAATCGAAGATCGAAGGTTCGAAGGATTTGCATGTGGGGTGTCTATCGAATTGTAATAACAAACGGAGGCCATTTTAAAGTTTCATTATGTTGTAAATTAAGAAACTAAAATTTTATTGCTATATAACAAATAAAACTAAATAGAAAGTAGTTTTTAGTATTCCTAATTGTAACCAGTTCGTTTTAAGTTATACTGGAGAAAGGTAAGCATTTCTCCGGGTACTGGAAGTAGTTTAATTAAAGTTTTAAACAAAGAACAAGAAACGAGTGATATCATTTTATAAAATGAATAAAAACGTGTGTAAGTCGACCACGCACAAATTGAGAAATTTAACCTTCGAAACTTCGATCGAAGACTTCGTCGAAGATTTCCAAGAAAATTCGCAGATCGAAGCTTCGATATTTCGAAAACTTCGGTTGAAGTCTTCGAGTTTTCGATGCTTCGCAACACATCTAATTGCAACTATTCGTCCTCTTATTCATTATGCAAACTCCATGCAAACTTTCACGCTCTAAACACAGATGATACTTTTATACTTTTACTATTATACGCTTCTGAGACCAGGATTAAAATTTGTGTTCCGCGCTATTTCCAAATACCAGCGTTTAGCACTTATCCTTGTGAACAAATTTCCCCTTATTTTATTATTCTTTCATACCTCAGTTAACAGTTCAACATCTCCAAATTTAAAAGAAAGGTCGGGATGTCGACAAATAAGTTGGAATGCGTGGAACAGGTTATTTTTTGGGGTAATTTAGTAGATTGTAATCAACTATTAATCGGATTAGACTTCGACTTATCCGGGGTGAAACATGAAAAACGACAAAATTGATAGAATCAAAGTCAACAAGGAAGACAACTCAAGCGCATGCCAGATTTGAAATATCTTGGATGAANAACGCATGCCAGATTTGAAATATCTTGGATGAAATAAAATACATAAACAAAATTAAACTACCGCTAAAATATTCAGTCTATAATTCAATCCCCTCCAAAACACTTTTTGCTTTGTTTGTCACCAAACTNTTCGACTTATCCGGGGTGAAACATGAAAAACGACAAAATTGATAGAATCAAAGTCAACAAGGAAGACAACTCAAGCGCATGCCAGATTTGAAATATCTTGGATGAAATAAAATACATAAACAAAATTGAACTACCGCTAAAATATTCAGTCTATAATTCAATCCCCTCCAAAACACTTTTTGCTTTGTTTGTCACCAAACTNAAACTACCGCTAAAATATTCAGTCTATAATTCAATCCCCTCCAAAACACTTTTTGCTTTGTTTGTCACCAAACTCAGGAAGAAAAAATCTCTTCACTTTGTTACTTTTGTTTGTAATGTTATAAAGACTGGAGTACTTACCTTAAAAACGAAACGGCAACAAGCAAACTGAAATCACTCTGAGAAATTCTACTGCGTGTATATTTAGTTTAATATTTTGGAAATATTTTCCAGCAGCATAGCAAAAGTAATTAATATGAGATAATGATATGATAAAAGTGAGAATTAACTATTGTGTTTATACTCACTTTCTTTAAATAATTGATTTTGTCACCTGAACATGACAAAATCAGATTTGATGATTTGTCACTCTTTTTACTTTCTCCTTGATCGCAACAGGCATTAAATTTTCGTTTATAATTGCTTTAGTTATATTGATGGTTCAAAAATGTATTAGAATTTTGTTTAATTTTTGGTAATGTTTTCTATGCTTATAAGGACTTTATTGAGCACTACAAAGAGGTAATTAGCATTTTAAAATCCAACGTTTGGTAATCACAGTATTTTAATTTTTTTTACCATATCTGNTACAAAGAGGTAATTAGCATTTTAAAATCCAACGTTTGGTAATCACAGTATTTTAATTTTTTTTACCATATCTGCGTCAGACAGTGGAATTGAATCGAGTAATCGAGGAATTAGATTGTTACTATGGAATATGGATTAAATCTGATCACTTTAAATTGATTTACATCAATTCTACTGTGAAATTAAAATTTGAATCTTTGAAATAAAATACACTTAAGTTTTGTTAAAGTGAACTTGTAGGGAACGGCAGGATTGGTTCAATATAAGTCGGAGTTCATTATATCCCTGTGTAGTGAACTGGTTACAATTCAATAGTTGGTCATTTTATCAAAATAATTAACTATAAATTCAGTTGCATATATGTAGAGAAGTACTGATGAGTGATGGTGAAGACTGACTGAGGATGGGCCTCACAATTTTGCTGCAACAATAGAAATTTTCGGTTTTTATTCTCTCAGGTTGTTCCACTGAATAAAAATTTAAATAAATTTTCAGAAGTCATCAAAGATTTATTATTTGCCTTAAAGTAATTGGAAGGTTGTGCACTTTTATGTATTCTTAAATCATTTTGAAATTTGAATGAAATGGATTTTGAAATTTCCAATGCAATTGGCTTCTATTTTTCGGATACAGTTGCGTTTGCGCATAACAGTGACAAGTTCCTTGCAATTTTCCCATCAGATCGAATTCCTCTACAAAACAGAAAAAACTATTTGGTAATTGCAAATTAAGTTTCCGTATTGGTCGGGTGTTTGGATGGGTATAAAAGAATAAAGAACAATTATTCATTGCAGAAATCAGATATTTTCATATGAGTTCACTGTTGTAAGTTAAAAATCAATTTTAAATTATTGGTACCATTAAGTTTGTTTACGAGTTCTACGAAAAGTAATCAATAAAACCGGAACAGTGTTGTCAAAATTTCCTATAAAATTGAACAAACTGAAGTGTTATTTGACTCAGATTTTTATGATTTATTGTTTTTGTACATTCCTGGGTTGTTTTATGCGATTATGCTTTATTAAATTTAATTCTAACAATTTTACATCGGTTCTATTTATTGGATTTGATTTAACTTTTAGTTCATTTTCAGAAAACTCATTTCTTTCTCTGGCTATTGTGATTTTGTTTCCTTTAGTTGTTAGCATAGCATCCTTTCCTAATGGACCTGATGACTGGAAGGTTTCCTGAGTACAGATCACGTGCATCGGGAATAAATTTTGGAATATGGTTAGCTTCGGGATAGACACAAATTAAGGGATCCTCATAGTTAAATTTTCCATGCAGTGTCCAAGGGGAACTTCCAATCACAATAAGTGACTCATACAGATAAGGCGTAACCCTCCATAAAAAAACTCGCTATTCGCACCTTGGAAACATTTGATCTGGTACAAGTTAAGAGTATCTAATCTGTAGTCATCTCTGTGACCAACAATTCTGGCAGATGAAACCAAACCAACGAGATTGGAAAAATGAATACATGACTCGTTCTCCGAGTAGTAGTACTCCATGCTAAATTCTTGTTTTCTGATTTGGAGTTGAAAGACGGCAAGTCAAAAAACAACCATCTGAAAGAAAAAATAACAAACAGGAGATTGATTCTAACGGGTCGGTAGCTTGGTAATGTTTGTTAGAAAAATGTTTGTTGAAAAATTCAGATGTATNATTCTTGTTTTCTGATTTGGAGTTGAAAGACGGCAAGTCAAAAAACAACCATCTGAAAGAAAAAATAACAAACTGGAGATTGATTCTAACGGGTCGGTAGCTTGGTAATGTTTGTTAGAAAAATGTTTGTTGAAAAATTCAGATGTANTGGAGATTGATTCTAACGGGTCGGTAGCTTGGTAATGTTTGTTAGAAAAATGTTTGTTGAAAAATTCAGATGTATAGCATTATTGTCGTTTTGAAACTATTTTTTAGCAGAATAGGCTAAAGCGACAATTTCAACCAATATTGTTTCTTTTAGACAAAAATTCTTAAAACTATATGTAACCCAGTGTAAATCCAATATAAAAATATAACGCAATACACAAATACATTCCAGAATATGGTGTATAAATCAACAGAATTAGTTCTAGACAGCGATATGCTGACGGCCAAATTTCTTTCTTTAAGAAAATGTGGATTGGGGAGTGTTTTACATATTCTAAACAATTTATCTCCAGACAATTTAAAATCAATACATGTTTAACCCCTTTTATAGCCTAGTGAGCATGTTTCATTTGTAGCATTGCAATGTATAAGAATTTGGAGTCTGTTACGAGGCTGTTGGTNATAGCCTAGTGAGCATGTTTCATTTGTAGCATTGCAATGTATAAGAATTTGGAGTCTGTTACGAGGCTGTTGGTCTTAATCTGAGGCGACAAAGCTCAATCTAGTTGATTTAACCAAAATTACTCAATTTATTACAATAACCTGGCTAAGTAATCTTAATTACCGCAGAATAGGAGGAATCGTGACTGGCTAGATGGAAGCAGGACATAATAAGAAAAGTTCTATCTAGTAATTAGGATATGTGTCACATTTTTACAAATTTTAATGTGNATAGCCTAGTGAGCATGTTTCATTTGTAGCATTGCAATGTATAAGAATTTGGAGTCTGTTACGAGGCTGTTGGTTTTAATCTGAGGCGACAAAACTCAATCTAGTTGATTTAACCAAAATTACTCAATTTATTACAATAACCTGATCTTAATTACCGCAGAATAGGAGGAATCGTGACTGGCTAGTTGAAGCAGGACATAATAAGAAAAGTTCTATCTAGTAATTAGGATATGTGTCACATTTTTACAAATTTTAATGTGNTGAAGCAGGACATAATAAGAAAAGTTCTATCTAGTAATTAGGATATGTGTCACATTTTTACAAATTTTAATGTGTTTATAATTGGAAAATATGACACTGCGATTTTTTAACCTGACCTAATCAAGGAAAGCGGTAAAAAGTTGTAAAGTTTGTCTCCAGGTGAGCCAAAAGAATAGTCTATAATTTTGCAAGATTTACAAGTGGGAGGTAGTGTTTCGTCATCTTGTCCAATATTTCTAATTGTGGCTAACTGGAGGTATCTTAACTATATGAATAAGAATTCCTTACCGGTAAGCTCAAGAGTAACCATGGACAAAACAAATCAATCAAATCAAACACAATTTGTCAAGAAATTTTTGTAATTTTTGAAAATTATTTTCTGCGAAACATAGGTTACTCACTTTCAGCTTTGAGTGAGAATCATTGACTTAGTAAGTCGACTCCGTGATTCTTTATTTTTAGTTAGTCAGGGTCAGAATATTTTCAGTTAGTCCTTAAATGTAGGTGAGTCAGAGGCGGTTATGCATCTTAGAGACAAGAACAGATAAAATTGTAAAACTTTTACGGTTTCAACCAAAATGTACAAGAGTCAATTCAACTAAAATAAGGTTGTCATAACACTAGATTATTATTAAGAAATTAAGTGGCAAGGTGGTTAAATTAATCCTAAATTTTAATTCGTTCTCAAAGAACAAGCGGCTTATTCTGTCACAGTTACAATCATACAGTGCGTTCTAATAAGAAGGCGAAATTTTGAAGAAATAGTTTTACGGAAAATCAAAAATTTGTTGTATGTAACTGTTTTTCACACACTATGAACTGATAAAGTTACTGAAAATCGTTGCTATGAAAGTTTAATTAACTCTTCTTAAGGGTAAAAAGTGTCTCAAGAGTATAATTTGTGAGAGTTTTAAAAATTCTACTTGCAAATTTTTGCCTTATTTGAACACACTGTATTTAGAGTTTTTTATTTTATTTGCGTGAACTTGTTATAGAGGGGCTTGTCATAGCAATTTTCAAGCACTTCTTGTTGAGTGTCATGCTTAACCCCCCTGGTGGGGTGAAGAGGGACTGTCAAGTTTTTTTTAGTTATAGGTTTCATAATTTGAGAAATTTCTAATGGTAATCTTATACTACTCTCTGAATCCTTCAAATTTGCAATTTAGTATGTTTCAAAAAAGTTAACACAATTTCCATTGATAATGAATGAAATATTAAAGAAGTTTGGAGGAATTTACACGTTCAGTAAAATTAGTATTTACAAAATGTATGCGTTTTTGTTGCATAAAATTACGATGGTTGTGGAATTTGAAACTCTTGAAATGTAAAATTTATAGTAAAATTTCATTAAAGACTTGAAAATCTCTATAAGGTTTGATTCTTAAATAAAGTAAAATAATTGTCTAACGAAAACAAGCTTTTAACTAGCAGCATTACACAGTCGTTAACTAAATGTGGTTTTATACAGATTGGTGGAAGTATTAAGCTTAATACTCCAACTATAGGATTCGGCTGCTAGGCACTCCCTAAATTAAGAACGGATAGCTATAAATAGGTCATCTTGATAATGAGTAAATTTTGCAAGAAAAATTTTGCTGACTTTGATAAATAATTTGAGAGAGAGGAATTGCTAACTTAATGTGTTTGTAATGATTTTGATCAATTCAGTAAATCGACAATAGCAGTAAAGTGTTTTGTGGATGGGTGTTTCAAAAATCATTTCTAATCATCAAATTATAGAAATCGGATTTAAATTAATAATAAAAATAAGTTTTATAGATTCTTACGTAAAAAGCCTATTCTTTCTAATACTAGTTTAATATGTTCCATGGACGGATCGTTTATTTTAATTAAAATAATAACTATCTTTTATTTATTTATAGCTAGTCATTCAAAATGCAAGTAGCATTAAAATGGAAATTACTTTCTGTATCTGCAAAAATNAATAACTATCTTTTATTTATTTATAGCTAGTCATTCAAAATGCAAGTAGCATTAAAATGGAAATTACTTTCTGTATCTGCCTTACTTTTGTAAGGCTGCTGTTAAAAAACCAAAAAAAAAAATTTTATGTATAATCGTCATAATTATTCTTCAACACNCTAACTTAATGTGTTTGTAATGATTTTGATCAATTCAGTAAATCGACAATAGCAGTAAAGTGTTTTGTGGATGGATATTTCAAAAATCATTTCTAATCATCAAATTATAGAAATCGGATTTAAATTAATAATAAAAATAAGTTTTATAGATTCTTACGTAAAAAGCCTATTCTTTCTAATACTAGTTTAATATGTTCCATGGACGGATCGTTTATTTTAATTAAAATAATAACTATCTTTTATTTATTTATAGCTAGTCATTCAAAATGCAAGTAGCATTAAAATGGAAATTACTTTCTGTATCTGCCTTACTTTTGTAAGGCTGCTGTTAAAAAACCAAAAAAAAAAATTTTATGTATAATCGTCATAATTATTCTTCAACACCCAAGAAGTGCATGTGTTTTAGTTCCTTAGCAAGATTTAAAAATAGATCCGTAATACACTCACAGTATGTATAATAATACAATTTATGGAAAATTTTAAAAATAAGTATCGTTTATAAGTTTGTGTAGGTGATATATCAGCTAATCAAAAAATTTACCGAATATTAGAATCTCATAAGGAAATTTGTACAACAGTGTTACAGTCTATTTTCATATTTTACTAATTAGAATTCATTAACGGTTTTATTTTATTACTCATAATTTTCCGAGATATTTTCTACTCCCAATTAATTATGTGAAACCTAACTAGTTAAGCTAACTACTACATAGCTTAACAAGAAGATATTAGTCACAAAATGGTTAATGAAACTGATATAAATCTAACCAGTAAATGTACCAAAAACCTTATAAATATACAAAACTATTTACCACGTGCAATAAATGAAACTAAATGTGCCTGGTGCTAATTAATTNAAAACCTTATAAATATACAAAACTATTTACCACGTGCAATAAATGAAACTAAATGTGCCTGGTGCTAATTAATTGCTAGGGTTGATGTTTGGTGATAACGCATATTATTTTAGTAGCAGCGCTGAAAAATTACTGCTTAGTAAACAGAAAAGTTTTAAGTCGAAACAAGTCTACTACGCTATACTGCACTAGACATGAATTCCAGCTTTCTTGTCNAAAACCTTATAAATATACAAAACTATTTACCACGTGCAATAAATGAAACTAAATGTGCCTGGTGCTAATTAATTACTAGGGTTGATGTTTGGTGATAACGCATATCATTTTAGTAGCAGCGCTGAAAAATTACTGCTTAGTCAACAGAAAAGTTTTAAGTCGAAACAAGTCTACTACGCTATACTGCACTAGACATGAATTCCAGCTTTCTTGTCNAAACAGAAAAGTTTTAAGTCGAAACAAGTCTACTACGCTATACTGCACTAGACATGAATTCCAGCTTTCTTGTCGTGTTTCTATTGGTGAGTCTCATAGGAACATTTGCTAATGGTGAAGATGAAAAGAGTGACCTTGTTGCGGAGACGGCTGAAGAGGTCAAGCACGATTTGGGCAACTTTTTCTCAAGACTCAAAAACAAATTCACAGACAGTACAAAAAATGGCAAGTGTCTTATACATATAAACGCAAGAAAGAATGTAATAGAGTAAATGCATTTGATATACAGAAAATATAGTCGATTCTTAGTACTTGGGTTACAAACACTTCAGACAAAGTGTCCTGAGTTTATGACTTTCTTCTAAAGTTCAAATTTTATATAAAATGGTTAATTTCGGGTTGACTTTACGTTGATTTCAAGTACTCAGAGTCGATTTGTAAAAAATTATAGAAAATTATATCAAAAAAGTTTCTTTTCTGTCTATTCCATTGAACAAGAATTAAAAACACTTTTTTAACACCTTCATTCTAGCGATGAGCAACTTGGTCAGTAAGGTTGGAAGTTTGGCCGAACAGGGGAAAGAGTCAACTCAAAAGGGCATGGAGAAGGCGGGTAACTTTTTCACACAATTGAAGGATTATGCTAAAGGATTGGGAAAATCAGATGCACCGGAGAAGCGATTGACAAAGAGAAAAGTTACTCTGAACTAAGTCGATTTTATAATTAAGTATGAATTAATATTAAATGTGGTCATGTTAATTTGGTTAATAAATATACTTGAAAAATTTCAAACTAAAGTAGAAATATGAAAAAAACTTTTTCCCTTCATTTTTTCATTTGGTGCAAAATTTAATAAATGACTTTGATAGAACGGAACTCTCTGATTGCCAATAGAAAAATTTGAGTTTAATAGAAAATGTGGTAAACATGTGGTAGTGAAATCGTGTAAATTACAGCTTTTCAAGATAATAAGGCGATATTCCGGCAATAGAGTTGCAAAAATTATCACAAATTAGACTCGTGTAACATTTTATGACGTAAGAAATATGAACTAAGCTTTTATAGGAATGATTTTTAGCAACGTGAGCAGTACATAATGTATGAAAGTGTGTGATAAACAATCAATTTTTGATTTTTCGCAAAATCATTTCGCAAAAATTTCGTCTTCTTATTTGAACGCACTGTAGTGTGCTTCAAATTTTATGATTATCACTTCTCTAAATCAGTAAATAATTAGACCCTATGGTGGTGAATCCAATTGTAAGCTCAACAAATTTCGGTCATGGTTCACATAATGCGAATGTTTTCTATTTGGCACAAGTGGATGGAGTATTTACTGTTTTAATCCAAAATGAGAAATGTTTAGTGTATTATCTGTAATACAATGTTACCACAAGATGTCTCAAGTATAGCTTAAATTTCAAATCGGAACATTAAACTTATGTTAAACTTTTCTCAATGAACATTTGGATTTAGTAATAGGATACGGCTAGTAGTAAATAAATCCAATCTTTAACTATCAATAGTTTATTTACTGATTGTTTATTGCAAGGATTATGATACCACTAACAATTGTTAACTTTTTTTAAGGTATTTTAATAAATTTTGAATTACACATATTAGAAATGCAAAAAAAAATTAAAAGGAAAACGACAACATCGATACGATTTATTTCTCGATCGTAGACAGAGTGATGTCAATATAATTAGCAAATTTTGTCTCATAAGATTAAGAAAGTGATTATATAGATTAAAAAAGCACTCGAAACTCCGAAAACAAAACGATAAAAAACCAACTGACTAGATTCTTAGTAGGAATATCACTAAATAACAATTAACCGCAGACAATGGGGCATAAGGAATTGGTAGCGAACGCCTAGCTTTCGAATCGATAGCAGTGCAATATAATCGACTTCCCAGTTAAAGCGTTGTATTTAAAATGAATTTTTTATGGCGGCAAATTTGCTAAATTTTTTGTTGTCAAAATGATTGGCCAAAGGTTGTTTGTTAGATAAAATAAATATTGTAAATTGAAACAGATAAGTATAATGCAATTGATCCAATTCACATACATTCCTTTTGTGTAGCTAAATTTCTACCATTCCTGAGTCCATGTTCCTTTTTTACACATTAAACGGGATCTTCTTGCAAGCCTGAAAAAAAATATGTACACAAGTTATGATAGAAAATGTCTATGGCATAAATATTTATAATTCCTATGGTGGAAACTGTCGTCACATAATGAAAATTATAAAATTTCTTAGGAAAAATACAAAATTAAGGTAAGTAAATATTCCACCTACTTTAACCTCAGGAAACTCTGAAATATGAGTGTATCGCATTCATTGATAAGCATATTTATTTAGGAAGATACCCAGTAAAAATTATTATCTTTAGCAGACTCATAGCTGTATAAGGTTATAAAAGTCTGCCAAAGTAAAGAGCCTATATAAAAATTATACCAAAATCATTCCAAAATCTGTTTGTGCAAGGAAAGGAGACGAATGAAATAGTTTTCAAACTACTCCTTTTTCTAATTTTTCTAACAGTTCTAATAAAATGTGATTAGGTTATTTAATCACAATAATTTGAATAAACGTCTAAATGCCAGCATATGCATCAAAATTTATAATGTGCTTTCAGAAAGCTAAAAGCCTGCACTTCAGCGATTTTGAAAGCTCAGTGATTTTTGGCCAACAAAAATTATGTCCTAGTTTGACTCAGATATCATCAAAACAAAGCTGCCCTCACGTTGAGGTATTGCCACAGAGTCGGGTGTACTTCAATTTAACATGTTTAATACATCATTTTGAATATTTGGTGTTATTGATAGATAAGTTGGTTGTGGTGGTAAAAAAATTGGTTCTGGGACAAGTTCGGATTTCTCCTGGTAATAATTTGACAAGTTAATAATACAAGGTGTTCAATGTGCTTCAGCAACAAAGTATGTGGGATGCGTACATTCATTCTATTTTTCAAGATAAGGGTATTTACTTTTTCTAGCACTACACAAAGGCAGACAACCTTTCAACATCGTAAACTTCAGTTAGTTGTTTGCGAGGGTGATAAAGAATTAATATACGTACACTATAACATTATCAAGTAAATTGTTATGATAAATGCGTCTATAAAATAACCGAGCTAACCCAGAGTTCTATGACTCATGTATGTTGTTTTAATTATAATAATAATCTTAATTGAATCAACCACTTAACTACTCTTACCTCAACTTGCAAGAGAAATGGTGACCTCGACTTATAATGAAAATATAGCTTTCTAATATTTGACTGGTTATATCACCCATGGTATTCAAGAAACCGTGTGTATCGTTTAAACAATGTTTGAATGGGTTTAACAATATGAAACAAAATTATTTTGGTTTATATCAACCCATAAATTACTTTCTTAGTACATAGGATAATGGTATTGTAATAATTGTGTCGACCTTATGGTCTCATGCTTTCCCGTTTGTCCCTCATACCATTTTTGTTGTCATTCGTATCAACTACTGCTGTTTCTATTTGGTGTCTGTATGTGGTGTCTGTATTTGGAATAAGATGATATTCAGAATTATAGTTCATAAGTTGAACTTTACGATACGTCAGATAAATTTTTGGGGTATAGTCGTAGTTATTTCACACGATATTCATGATGATGATTAACTCCGTGAGTCAATTGGGTAGAATACTCATAGGTGTTTAGACAATCAAACGTTCTACAGTGCAGTCTGGTTATAGTGAATCCGAAAGAACCGTCAGTATTGGTTCAACTAAGTCGGAGTTATTATATCCTTATAGTGAACTGACGCTGTAATGCAATAATTGTTCATTATATTATTTCTAATAAAAATAACTTAACTAAGTTAAAAACAATTTTGTTAAAGTAAAAGAAATTTATAATAAATGTTTTTATATTTTAACCGTATGTTTATGTTTGATAAAGATAAGACTCATATACAAAAATTTTATAACCAGTAAGTAAAAGGTCAAAAACTCTAATGAAAAAGCTAACTCTAAGACTTTTCAAGTCTAATTCAACTGATCGGTAGTGTGGTTTTTCTATTTCAGATTTTAAAAAGTTTAAAATAAACTCATCAAAAAATACAATTGGTTTTATTTTCATAAATTTGTAAAATTCTTGTAACAGACTGAACTTACATAAATATATACGAGTAATAATCATAAACTTTCAATGTCAACTAACTATAAGCATAAGATAGAAATGTTTGTGTTGGCTGATTCGACCTTTGCCATACCCATATTCTACTCCACCTAACGCTAAATAATATTGCTGACCGTTTATAGATAAGTCGCGGGAGGTTTTTGAAGCAACAATATAACAATGGAAACCTTTACTCCTATTATATGCTTTGCTTTGTCAAGGTTTGTTATGAAAATGACAATTTTTGTGAAAATTTGATTTATTTACATTGGTAAAATTCGCAAAATTCTCCAATAATTTTGTATTTTGTCATGAGAAAGTATTTGCAAAGCAAAATTATAATGGGCGTTAGCTAAAAAGTTGAACAAAAACAATTTTATTAATCTTAAAATTACTTTTTTGTGATGGGACAGTTGTGTCTTCAATCAGCAAATATCTTTCCGTAAATATTACACTTTGAATTTATGCATGACGAGTCAAATATTAGACCCTGTAGTACTTGCGTCCACGTGCATGGAATGATAGAAAATTAAAAAAATACTAATGTATTAGTCCAACTGGATTACTACATTCGTACTTTTCTTAATGTCAACAATATAAGCAATTGGAAGATTGATTAGGCATTATGTCAAAAGAAAAGAAAAATATTTTTACAATAATGCTTTTAAATAAGTAGCATAATGTGGTTACACTATTTGAAACAGAATAATATTTGGCAGTAGTGATCGATTTTTGTTATCCATGGGTTAACATCGAGGATAAGCATTAGAAGGCATTAGGAATTTTTGGTTTATTTGGAACGCACTATTCCCTAGTTCGGATAACCCCTGTCTTTATCTTTTTGAAATATTTTGAAATATTTTGTTTTAGTTTTTTATAAATATAAGAATATATTACATTAAAATTAACATTTACATAAGTCACTAAATTAAAGCATTCTTGTGAGTTTTTGTTTTATATTTATACACATGTTTAAAGGTATACACAATAATAAAATAATTTCGAGCTTAGTTAAAGGTATTTTATTGCTTTCTCGTACAAATTTAAACAAGTGCACAGATAGACATTAGTGGAAATGAACCTTTTTTCGGTTTGCAAACGAGACCTTCTTGGCAGTCTATGTCTTCATTGCAAGACCAACCAACTGGTGTGGACCTCGTATCTGATGCTGTCCTACATCTACCTTCTACGCATGTCCTCTCGGATTTACATCCCAATAATATTTCGTTTGATTCTCCACATGGTGATTTGCCGTTCCCAATGCATACACCATTGATTACCTCTACTTTGTAATTTGCAACATCCATCATTGGGTGGTCGGGATTGAGACATACACATTTACCTTCAACACATTGTAGGAAAACGTTGTCTTTAGCTTGGGCATTGTTGTAAGTGCAATCACTTTCGTGATCACATTTTCTGTAAAATCCCGATAATGCAGGTCTTTGGTAGATATCAGCTAGACATGATGTCAACGAAAACAAATACAGAACCAGTATTGTGGGACTCATCATTTCTGAAAATATTTTTACACAATTATGGTTATGTATTGTGCAGAAATTCAGCGGTTTATGTATTTCAACTGAAAAAACTTGCCTAAGGAAGTGTATTTTGACATGGAACTACGAGTTTTAAAAATTGAAATCCGACTGCTAAATATTACCAATGTTACTATTTTTTTAAGTGAGACATGTTTGTTACAACACCCTAAAATTCCAGACTTTAGCATAATGTCATGATATTATATAAACATATTTTCTTTACAAAAATGAATTGCTAGTTTGGGATTTCTAACCTGTTAAAAGAAGTCCTTAGAGGTGAATGTTTGTATTCTGTTTATAAGTATCCGTTTGATTTAATTTATACTGATGAGAACTAAACAAATATAAAATTAGCACTGTCTTTTCGAAATATCAGCAGGAAATAGCAAATTGACTCTATTTTATGAGGTTTTATAAATAATTTATTTAATGTGTTTAAGGATTCTGTCATTCGCAACTCAAGGCTGAACAGTTTAGTTTGACAAGTGCTATAGAAAGTTCAAAATTACTTACTTATCTACATGTTCGAAGAGCAGTGAAATAAATTATGCCCGTTTAAAATTAATAGTTAAGAATTGTTCGCAAATTGACGTGATTAGGACTTCTGTGAACAAATTAACTTTATAATAACCAATTTAGAGTTAAAAAATTTATGTAGATTGGCCAAATTAAGAATATGAACTTAATATTAGTTGGCTAACCGTTTGTAGTCAATATGTCAATTATTGGCTGTAGAGGTATAAATTATTGTTGGAATTTACTTGCATATACGACAATCAACTGCGTCGGTTAATCATAATTAAACAGAATGCCATTTATGACTCAAAACATACATATCGTTTTCTAAGTATGTAATACGCATTTCATTTATAAGTTACTTATATTAATTTTGAATGAAAAACAGTGATTTCAGACAGGCAGATCTACTGATACACAGACGAACAAGCGATCACAAAGACAAACATTGTTACACATTCCAATAGACATGATAATTACAGTATCCCACTACCGTTACAGTAATTTACTTGTAATTAACTTATGTACCATTTTGTATAAATGCATTCCTAGCGTTTATGCCTTCATTTTTTCTTTAATTTTTAATTCTAAACTAGTTTTGTTGTTTAGGAACACTAGAACAATCCAAGTGGTGATTCATGAATGTGTTAATTAATACAGCAGAATTCTATTTAATGAGTACAGACGTACATTCCAGTTCTTATATTATTCTAAAGGCAAAGGATGACACGTCTGGCAAATACATTTTTGTAAGAAAAGCTTTGCTTTTATAGTAGTATTCATGACTTGGAGAATTATTGTTTTTGCGGTGAAAGTTTGTAAAATTTTGAAACATAATTGAAAAGTAGACTAAACTTTAAAAAATGAAGCATATAGTATCAGTGGAATAGATGAAGTTATGATTTCGTTTAAATTGTAAACCTTAGATTTTTCTTTTGAGACAAGTANGATAATTACAGTATCCCACTACCGTTACAGTAATTTACTTGTAATTAACTTATGTACCATTTTGTATAAATGCATAGCATTCCTAGCGTTTATGCCTTCATTTTTATTTAATTTTTAATTCTAAACTAGTTTTGTTGTTTAGGAACACTAGAACAATCCAAGTGGTCAATTAGACTATAAACTTTAAAAAATGAAGCATATAGTATCAGTGGAATAGATGAAGTTATGATTTCGTTTAAATTGTAAACCTTAGATTTTTCTTTTGAGACAAGTCCGAAGAGTGTTTCGAAAGATCATCCCAAATTTTAAAAGTTCATATACATAATTAATATTATGTAACATAAATAATCAACATTTGTTGCAGTTATTATAAAGGTTTGTATGTTTGAATTTGTTTTACCATTTTTCAATTGTATTTTCAACACTGTTTATAATTTCTCTAAAAACAATTAATTGTGATGATATAGTTTGGCCATTGACTTATTCAAACGCTTCTTTCTCAATCAAACAGGATGGGATCAAAGTATCTTTCCATGTCCTTTAAGGTTTCTAGTTGTACTGTAATCTTGCAAGATACCGTTTCGTCTACGAGTAGTTCTGCTATTGCTATAGTTCGTTTACTCATTATAATAAATCTACAAACCTTAAAGGCAATGGAAGAGACTACTGGTTCATGCCCTTTTGTTGCAGGAAGCAGATTAGTTATTTTTTGCAAGGAAAGTTTTTAGTTTATGTTGGGAAACACTATGCAGTTTCAGAAAAGCCATTAAGAAGTTTTTGTTGGATGTTCTTTTGAAACTCCCATCTATTAGAACATCGTCTCAAAAGAACATCAAAAAATTTGAATTTTCAAAAATCATAACTTTCATTCTAGTGATCGAAGAGCCTTGGTTTGTTTTTAGTTTGTTCTACTACTTTTGGATGCTCTTTCCAAAACTGTTAATAGTTTTCCCAAAAAAAATTACAGTAAAAATTTCATTTATTCATTAATATAAAGACAGCTGCTTTCCTCAGCAAAAAGCATTGAGCTAAAAGTCTCCTCTGTAAGATTTTATAATTGTAAATGACTGTATAACGAAAGTGTATTAACTCTAACTGCATTTGATTGCCTTTTAAATTCACAGTGAACACAAAGACCCATCTGAACTCATAGAAATTACACACTATAATTACACACTATTGGCTTTGCTATGATTTAAGTATTGGCCAATAGTCACTCAAATGGTTACACACCACTCCAAATATTTGCCGACCACTCCCCAAACATGGCCAACACCACACACAAGTATTAGTATAAAAATAGTAGTTTTGCCTATCAAAATATTGACCCAACGCACATTCAACCATACGTACAACCTTACCGAAATGTTGGACTTTCATCTTAGGAATAGACTAAACCATCTTAAATATTAATCCACCAAATATTTATCCATCACTCCCTTCCCAAATATTGAGCGACCTTGAACCGTCAACGACACACTGTACAATGCTCTCAATTCATGTCATGATTTATTTTCCCATCACAGTTTGTCATAAGAAACCCTTGGGGTCGCAAAATTTCGTCGTAATAGTCACAGGTTACTTCATGATATGTTATGACATTGGGTTATATTATCCATAAGAAATGAATAACATTGGGTTATATTATCCATAAGAAATGAATAACATTTAATTTCTTGTCTTACAGTAAGGTAGATGGGAATATCCAGGGCTTGCTACACAAAGTTTTATTAATAGAATCAGTGGATCAAAACAAACTTTTATCTGTTTTTACTAACAAGCATTTTGTGCTAGAATGTAATACAGTAAAATTGCGTTATAAATACTGCGTATTGCACACAGTTCTGATGTAACAACACAAAGTTGATTCGTATTATTTTCTGTTTTTGAGCATGTAAAGTGAAATCTTGTTTCAACTAGTACTAGATGTAGTAACAAATCTTTTATAACAACTACTGGCTATTACAACCAAATTTCGCGACTTCATTATTGTAACAAACTTTGACTGCAACATGGCTGGTATAATACGCTCATGTATTCCAGGTTTCAGCAACAGTTACGATAGTTGTTACCAATTGGTTAATATATCATAAGCAAGAAAACCCAAAAGCATAAAAGGCATAAAAAGCGTATTGAAACTTCTCACCGTGAAACNAATATATCATAAGCAAGAAAACCCAAAAGCATAAAAGGCATAAAAAGCGAATTGAAACTTCTCACCGTGAAACGTTGTCCTATTTCCGGCTGAAGTGAATACATGGCTTTTGGAATGTCTATTGGCAAAAAAAATAAAGCATAAAAAGCATAAGAAGCATAATGACTTTTAAAAAGGCATAATCATACATTTAAAGCATATTGCCAAAAACGAAATATAAAGTTCTGTTGAGGAAAGAAGAATTCGACCTGTTGCAGAGGGAGAGAGATATTTGAACGGGATGAACAGCTCAGGAGCAGCGCATCAGTGTTGGGAAGGATTTTGAATGACATTTTAATGAGTTGAAAAAATTAAAAAAACTACTGAATTCGTTTCTACATTTTACTTAATTTTAACACTTGTCACTACTGAAATTATAAATCAAAAAATGCCAAAAGTAAGCGTATCAGCTAATAAGCGATTAAAAGCATAAAGAGCATAATTAAAAACCTTAAAAGCATAATCAACTTTGATAATAAAGCATAAATTGGGTTCCTTTGATCATAAGGTTTAATAAGTATGAATATTTTAGCTAGTAACAATTCCACGTTCCATTTGACCAAACTTTGTTTATTCCTTCTAAATCTAAAATCTGCTTATGACGACAGTTAAACTTGTTTAGCTATTGGCAGAAAGTACATCTATAAAATTGTATACTTGCGTGACGGCGCAAGTAAACCATTTTTATTGTTGACAATTAAAAGTTTTAACAATTTCACTGCGTTAAGAAAAAAAGAAACATAAAAATTTATTATAAAACTAGTAAATAAAAAATTTGTAGCCCATGCATAAATTAGCATCCACTAAATCCGTCACATTGTCTTCATCTCGCTTTTTTAGAAAAAAAAACGAACCTCGTCCTGATGCATTTCTACTGGATGCAACACGTTCGTCGGGAGGTCTAAAAAGCATTAAACTGTGTTTCTACTTATGCAACAGTGTATTACAAATATTGTCCTACTTTTAATTTTTTGCTAGATTTAACCTACAATCAAAAAAAGAAATTGATACATTTTATACTAATCTTATGTATTTACTGTACCATATTTGCTAGTAATCTACAATTATGTAATGTATTGAAGTCACAAGGGTGAAGTCCAAGGCTTTCAAATCATGGTTGACCTTTTTAATATGTTGCAGACAAATAAGTAATTTTTATCAAATCAATTTAGTTGATTAAGGCACTTAATCAACTAAAGCAAAAAAAAAAATTATAAGTACGTTTCAGTTGGATGATAAATCAAGTATGATCATTTACATCATTAAATACAATATTAATAAAAGTATTAGACTTCAAACAGTAGTTTATCAGTAGCATGCATTAGTTGGTTAGCATAAGTTTGAATACAAGCAATTGAATTTTTTATTATTAAAATGCTTTTATACGTGTTTATTCTACTTATCCTTCTATTATGCCTCAGTTGGTGGCTATTTTCAAAAACGCCGAAACGTCCACCAGGTAAATTTATTAGCATAAACGTTAACATTAAAAAAGTTAGTAAAAACAATTCCAAGTATTAATACACGTGATTTGATACTAGGACCACGGAACCTTCCTCTAGTTGGTAGTATGTTTTCTCTTGGTCCCCAGCCACATTTGACGTTTCACGAATGGTCAAAAACGTACGGACCTATTGTTTACACAAAACTAGGCGTTTATCCGTAAGTTAAAAATAACTTTTTAAAATATACGGGGAAGGGCATAAGTAAGTACACATCGAGGAAGTGACTTAGATGTGAGTTAGCATGGAGTGAGATCGGGGGTTTTAACACCCTAATTTTTATACACGGTTTTTGCAGTTAATAATTTCTCCATGTGTACTTACTTTTGCTTTACACAGTAGTAACTATGCTCTTTTCTAACTTATAGGACACTCATTATATCCGATCCAAAACTGATCCGTGAGGCTTATAGCCAACCTGTTTTTAATGGTAGACCTACTATGAAAGTTATCGACAAAATGTTTGGAGAACATGGTATGTCTTTTATTTGCTATATGAGGTACATTGTGTTTTCATTGCGTTCGTATTCTTCTATCTTTCTAGGTATATTACTAGCCGAAGGTGAACGATGCAAAGGTAGGTACCGTTTTTCTTTTACAAAATACACACGAAACAATATAAAATAAAAATATGGTTGCACAAAACAAGGAAGGAGTAAAGCACTGCCCGCTGATTGTACCACTTCAATGTATCAGTTCATTGCCCTAATGTTAAAATTTTCTATTAGATTGTTAGGTTAGGTTGATTTATTAGTAGACAATGTGCTGATACATTGGGCTGATTCCCCCTTTCACATTCTTACACATACCTGGAGTCAACATCGACTACGCACGTACAGTGCGCACTGGACGTGTGAAAGGGCTTGATGTATGCAACATGTATTAACTATTAATCAAAACTGATTACAAATGCCGAATTCTATGATTCGAATATCATACATCTAAGTATAGGTGTCGAAATAAGAATAAGTGGATNGATTACAAATGCCGAATTCTATGATTCGAATATCATACATCTAAGTATAGGTGTCGAAATAAGAATAAGTGGATCTAATGACAGACAATACTATCGCAAGACACAGATACAGCGATGCTGTTAATGGTTTATTATTATAGTCATAATTTTATCGAGGACCATATGAAATATTTTACGTTATTCAGTGTAGTTTTGCGTATGTCTATATAGTTCTAGATCAGAGCAGGTTTGATTACAAGATCACATGATTGATGATTACAGAGATTATGATTACAGATTACTAATCTGTAATCTTTAATCAAATGGGTATGNTGATCACATGATTGATGATTACAGAGATTATGATTACAGATTACTAATCTGTAATCTTTAATCAAATGGGTATGATTATGGATTTGCGGGCTTGTAATCATAATCAAGTAATCAAAACCCTAAATTATTTGATGATTACATGATTACATATTATTATGGTGAACAACCGAAAACAACCACGTCAGATAGGTTTTTCTTACCCTTTTCATTCTTGCCTAAACAAATCATTCCAAATCATTTTATACTAACACAAAACTTTTCTATCCTTGATTTCCACTTCTCTTGACTTTTGTTTTTAGAGCAGTGGAGTACCGCGACACTTTTTAAATAGAACCATTTTTTTTAATTATTGATCCCACACTTGAAATACAAATTGTTTTGTATGCTGCACCAGCTGACAGTGTTGGTGTAGAATTTAGAAAATTGTATAAAATATTAGATGGCAAGTATTTTCAAGTTGTTTCGCTGGTTGGAAACACGAAACATTACTAGCTGAAATCATAGCGGCTATTTTCCCCTCTTTCGAAAGTGAGAGTAATAATATAGTGTAAACTCAAAATAATAACACTGCCCTTCAGTGAAGTGATATAATTATTAATTTTTGCTTTTTTCGGAAATTAGAAAAAAGTATTGGGTGTCAAAATTTGATCAGGATTTTTGAAAAATTTGTTATTTTAGAAAATACACGAACCCGTGCATTATCAAATTCCCGGGTTACAAAGTAAAGTTGACCAATTAAAATAAAAATAATTTGAACGGATGATACATTTTGTCATGAATTTTGGAAAAAAGTTTAATTTAGAACATACCCTAAGTAAATACCCGAATTCAAATATTTATAAAATTCTCCGGTATAGAAATCAACTTCACCAATTTGGATGGGAAACATTATGATTGGGTACTAAATTATGTCAGGAATTTTGGAAAATTATTCATTTTGGAGAATATCCGTATCCGGATATTAAAAAATTCTCCGGGTTAGTAACTAACCTTAACCAATTTGGATGGAAAAAATTATGATNGAATTCAAATATTTATAAAATTCTCCGGTATAGAAATCAACTTCACCAATTTGGATGGGAAACATTATGATTGGTACTAAATTATGTCAGGAATTTTGGAAAATTATTCATTTTGGAGAATACNACTAAATTATGTCAGGAATTTTGGAAAATTATTCATTTTGGAGAATATCCGTATCCGGATATTAAAAAATTCTCCGGGTTAGTAACTAACCTTAACCAATTTGGATGGAAAAAATTATGATAGAGTACTCAATTTGGATAACACCCGAATCCGGGCACTGTGAACAGACAGGGTTGCATAGTAAGGATTCAAAAACAATTGTTAATTATTATTGCAACATATTGCAAATGTAAATTTCAAAAAAGGACACTACGGCGAAACTTGTATTTTTGGATTTTGTAACATATTTTTTACTCAATTTTGATTATCCCGTACTCTAGTATCTTTAATTGAGGAAATCTTGAAAATTCCTGCCGTAATTAGGTACTCAATCATAATTATTTCCATCCAAATTAGTTTAGTTTAGTTTCTAACTCAAAATTTTTTGTAACACCCGTATTATTCAAATTAAAAACTTTTCCAAAATTTCTGACCTAATTTAGTACTCAATTATAATTTTTTCCATCCAAATTTGTGAAGTTTAGTTTTTAAGTCCGAGAATTCTATAATATCCGGATTCGGGTATTCTCCATAATGAATAATTTTGCAATACTCCTGACGTAATTTAGTACCCAATAATATTTTTTCCATCCAAATTGGTGAAGTTTAGTTTCTATGCCGGAAACAAGTAACGATAGGTTGGAAGTTTCTGACAAGTTAATAGAGGAATTTAAATATTAGGTTTAGGTCTGGACCGACCTAATTTTTCTCGACTTTCACACTCTCGGTTTGAGTCTGAGTTTGTTGTAACTTAAGAGGCTAAAATATTAAGTCCAGACCACCATTTGTTTGATTGGTTGGATGCTTAGATTAACCACCAGTAAAATTTAAGAAAACTAGTTACGATTTTAATACTTTAGATGACCACTGTTTCCTAAACTTCCGGTTTCATAAAAATGATATGCTAAAATTATGGGAATGTTTAAATGTAAATTAGCATCCACAGAAAATGGATTAACTGACTGTTCCTAATTAAACAGCCAGATCGTACTTTTGATTTTTTTCGAAATTCAACCTTTTTTTAGACCCAATACTTAATTAATTATTAAAAACATTACGTAATTTACAATTAAAACTAAAACAAATGAAACTAAAACTTAAATATTGCTTATAAACTGAAGAAAAACAAAAAAACAAAACTCTTGGTTTGGACTTAATCTCAGACCTAAAGTGAGAGGGAATTAGGTCTGGAATTAAGTTTTTGAAAGACGGACTAAGTCTTGAGGAAGGAGAAAGTCATTCTACGTCACATATTTGTGGCGCGAATCTCATAATTAGGTCTGGTACAGACCTAAACTTAATATTTAAATTCCTCTAATATCTCAAAGCCATTTCTCTGACATATTGCAAAATAGCGTTTACTTGAGCAAATTTAGAATGTTTTAGAAAGTTGTAAAAATTGAAATTTTATTTTCAACTTTTTAAAACGCAAAGACTAAATAAAATATACAACATAGTCTGGTTGTTGTTTCGACAACAACCACACAATACTCGGAGAAAGTATACATTGATTCTCTCTTCTTTCTCATGAGTTATGAGTCATGACAATTCTCGTGAGAAAGCACAGAGAAACAAAGTATACAACAGACGCAACCTACGATTTAATCATGCACCAAAATCAATCGTAAAACCCGCACTTCTTAGAGACTCACAATTTTTTCATACGGAAACTACTTAAATTCAAAGAAATGTTGTCGCGTTTTTTGCTGAAGAAACCCCTGTTTTATAAATATAAATATTGCTTTGCTACATAAATTTACATTTGGGTCAAATAATATTTTCCTTTATGAAAGAAACATTCAAATATCAACTCTCGAAGGTCAATGCGTCAAAAGTTATGATTATGATTATAAAAAAATATAGTGCTTTCGAACATAATACTCATATGGTAGAGCGTCTCAAAGTTATGATCGAAGTATTTGAATTTGTAAAAATCCTGAAATAAGTTTGAGATTTCCCCATTGATTCCTAAATTTCAACGTTCATTCATAAAATAATATCAGTTGACCCGAAAAAAATTTACACAGCGAAGTTTATTCCACATAATTATAAAACAATTACTTTCTGCTGCAATCGTTGTTTCTCTATGTTTTATAATTCTGTCTTGGGGTGTATTTGTCCAATTGTTTGATGTATTTGGGTAACTTTTTCGGTATAAAACGCCGTCGACAACAGGATATGATTTAAACTAATTGACCCAAAAAAATTTTTTTTGTGTCGCATGTAATTGTAATTTTTGTTTTAAACTTTATATATATATAGAGCTACGCCGATTTCTCGTACGAAATTTGCGTGATCTTGGATTTAGGAAACAATCAGTAGAATCTCTTGTATTTGACGAAATAGCTGAAATATTAGATTGGATCAAGCGCAACGAAGGAAAGCCACTTTCAATAAACCGTCGATTTAGCTTGGCTGTCCTCAATTCTTTATGGCGAGTGTTGGCGGGATTTGGATACAAACGATACAGCCACGATGACCCAAAGCTCAATATGATGCACGACAAGGCTAATGAGTAAGACTAACATTTTGAATATTTTAAATTGACTTTTATTTTGGAAAATTATTACTTTTCTACTCTATTGTTTCGCATTTACTTCAAATCATAGATATAACATTACTAGATTAATAACATTTTTTGAATTCGAGTCCATATGTCCGNTCGCATTTACTTCAAATCATAGATATAACATTACTAGATTAATAACATTTTTTGAATTCGAGTCCATATGTCCGAGTGGTAAAGGTATAATACATGATGGCAAAAAATTTTGTCTTTGAATAGTTGTCCTAAATTTGCTAAAAATTTCAGAGATTTTTCCTCCTGGACATTGCGTTAGCTTATACACACACATTTTCCTATATATAAGTAGGAAATCTNATTCAGAGATTTTTCCTCCTGGACATTGCGTTAGCTTATACACACACATTTTCCTATATATAAGTAGGAAATCTTCGTTTTCATGTAATTCTAACTTCTGTTTTTACATCTTTAATTTTTTTTTGTCTCACCATATAAACTTTGAATGATCTTTCAAAAATCTTGAATATTTTACCTCAAAAATTTATTTTTTGGATAAATAACCTCAAACTCATAAATACAATGTTTCTATAAGAAAAGAGAATTGGACTAAAAATTTTTATCTTGCTTAAAAACTTGTCCGGTACTGTCTTTCATTTTAAGCAAAACAAAACCTTTTTATAAGTTGTTCCCGAAAATTTTCAAGATGTCAAAATCACAAAAGCAGCAGAATTTATACTTAAGTTCTATACATTTTGTTTCCTTTTTGATAAAATAACCAGCAGAAGAGTAATTTTTGAATGTTTTTAATTTCACGTAAAGTTCATCGATTAAATTTTACTTTCCTTTCTCGCCTTAGAAATGTAAATATCAAATTTTATAAATCATTTTGCACAAAACTGCTATCCCGAATTCATTGAACCAGCTAAAATGTAACTTAATTTTTTCAATAAGTAGTAAAAGCTTAATGTCTAAAATTTCAGTTAGTTTAGGTTAGGTTGTTAGGTTGTAATAAATGTTTGTTTTTTAATTAAAAATGAGTTTATTTTATAATAAGGTGACATGACATTGGCCTGAGAAGTTTTCCTCTCCGTCCAAGTTTAATAATTCAAGATGCATATTTTTCATTTTTAATTTTCTTGTTAAAATGTGAATAAGTCGCGATAGCTGAGAAAAACAAAATGGTCAAACTTTTCTTTCACTTTTTCTTTTTTTATTTTCACACTTTTTCTTTTCATGTTGTATGTAATTGTATGAGACAAATGAAACTTAAGAGGGAACCACCANTTTATTTTCACACTTTTTCTTTTCATGTTGTATGTAATTGTATGAGACAAATGAAACTTAAGAGGGAACCACCACGCGTGGTCATCCCCCGAAATAATCCAAATAAGGCTTTTTTAGTAGGATTATCATAGTCATAGTTATCATTATATAAATATAAAAATTTCCTGCCATTGGGTCATGGGGTCAANTTTATTTTCACACTTTTTCTTTTCATGTTGTATGTAATTGTATGAGACAAATGAAACTTAAGAGGGAACCACCATGCGTGGTCATCCCCCGAAATAATCCAAATAAGGCTTTTCTAGTAGGATTATCATAGTCATAGTTATCATTATATAAATATAAAAATTTCCTGCCATTGGGTCATGGGGTCAATGTGACAAGGCTTTATTTAGTAGCTAAAAACTTTTTTTTCGTTACAATAATAAAAATGTTAATGTTAAAAGTGCGTTTGAAAGGCTGTTATCTCAATGAGGTGTAGTTAGCGAGATGGTGTAAATGAAAGGGTTAGGGTTGCTTAACCCTAACATTAACATTTTTATTATTGTAACGAAAAAAAAGTTTTTAGCTACTGAATAAAGCCCTGTCACATTGACAGGGCTTTATTCAGGAATAGCAGGAAATTTTTATATTTATATAATTCTACTAGGAAAGCCTAATTTAGATTATTTCGGGGATGACCACCCAGGTGGTTCCATCTTTAGTACTCATAAATCTCAAATCAACTCATAAAGAATCATGCGCTAGGATTTGGATCCTACCCTTTTCTTGCATTCACGATTGCACGTGAAATATCTGAAAATCTGAGAATTAGTAACTTTCTTCTCAACCATGTTTCCTATCATAAATTGTTCATGAAGTGGTGATAAATTTCATAGCTTAGGACTAACATTACGTCAAATTAAAAATCTCATTTAACATTTCAGTTTTCACCCTTCCTGACTTCCACTTTATAACACTCATGCCTAGGTGCACTATGGACGATTACTTTACAGTCTGTTAAAATGCCAACTTCAAACTTAATTATTTTGATGACCGTTCGATCTAGCGGCTTAGTAGTGATTACAAGTATCCCTCTGCCAATTAATATGTGGCTAAAGTTAATTCCTCGATTTTCTCCGATTAAAATATAATCAATGATTAAATTTTCTCTAACCGCCGATTTAGATTGATGCATCATTGAAAAATATCAAATAAATTTTAACATTTAACAAAGAAATCGGGAATACCCACATTATATGGAGTATTTTATGCAATGCTAAATACTTATAATTATCAAAATAACTGGAAAGCAATATGGCATATATATCAAGTAATTATTTGAATTTGATGAATGGTTTAATTATTGTTGTAAGAAATTTAATGCTGAATCCAAATGACATACGCCCAAACCCTATGGTTTATTGTATTTAGTGGGATTTTTGTTTCTGCTTTGTGACAATTTCCTGTTATCAGCCGTGAGGTAGTTCAATAAATTTTTCTGTTTTTGATAGAACAATGTCAGAGTTGACTACTAGTGGAGCTCTTATGTTCCTACCTCAACTGGAAACCCTTTTTCCAAAATGGTTCAGCGTTACCGCAGTTGAAGCAGCTATGAAACCGTTACGAAACTTGTTTCTAACTTCAGTTGCTGAGCATGATGATTCCCCTCCTGACGCAAATTCTCCACGCGATTTCATTGATGCCTACTCCAATGAAATCCTAGCAAAAACAAATGCCAAATTGGAAAATCCGAAAGAGTTCGATCGTAAGTAATTTTAGTGCAGTAAATTTCTAAAGGAGTAAATTTTTCGATTTATGCAATCGATTTTTTCGTTAATTTTTTATTATTTATAAAGGTAAGTGAAGTTGTTTTCCAAAATGATATATATTTTTAGGATGAATCTCAATGGAAGATTTTGGGAAGTTAAGTTATGCGAAGAAATAAACACTTTGAGTTATTAACTTTGTGGAAAGGATTCTGTATCGCCCGTGGTTAGATGTGAGGAGACTCGTACTCTAACAGTAGCCAAGCGAGGCTTTGATCTCCAGAGAAAATGACAAGTATGAGTTAAAACTCTCCTGTGAAATAAGCAGACCTCCTGTGTGTAGAAATATACCGGCTATTCTACTTTTTGCCTCACAACTTCACATAATTATCTCCATTTCATCTCGATTTAATTGACCAAAAACCTACTCAATTCATTTATCCATTAACGAAAATAGTGTGCTTTAATTGATGGTAAAGATTTATCGTGATAAAAACGTTATTGGAATAAACTACAGAGTGTATTAGTGACGAATGAACGGGAATACCCACTCTTACCAACCCTCACCCAATTTCACCATCAATTATTTTGTTTTTTCCTTGAATAACAAGGTTGAAAATTTTGCGATGGGATTGGGTGAGGGTTGGTTAGAGTGGGTGTCCCCGTTCATTCGTTACTAATACACACTGTATTATATAAACTATTATCACTATTTATATAATTTTAAAGTCTTGAATTGAATTATAGTGCTATTTACTTCCGTTACTGTACAAAAACTTTTATAATACCAATTTTACTAATTATGATATACAATCCACGCGTCGTTTGAAAGCTAAATAGGAGAAAACAAAATCTTTGCAATATTAAAAAAAAGTATATATTTAAATAGCTACTCAAATTCAATTATCAAATTACTAATCCCGCTACATAAAAATGGCAAACAACTTTTACTAATCTAAATATGCTTAGAAATCCATATACATCCATGGATTTGATACTAATGATGCTTTTACCAATGTTTTATGAATAGAATCGGCTGTTGCGGACTTAATTGGAGATGTATTTTTTGCGGGTTCTGCTTCGACTATTGCAACAATGGAATGGAGTATTCTCTATCTTTTAAAATTTCCTCATATCCAAAAGAAACTACAAAAGGAATTGGATACTGTGATTGGAAGAAGTCGCCTGCCCTCATTGAATGATAGAAATATGTAAGTATAATACAAACTATTAAATGCAACATATTTTTCATCACAAAATTTGATAGCAATGTTTTAAAACGCCCCAGAATACAAACGGATCCAGAATGCGTCGTTAAAATAGATATATACTGATGCGAAGGCGATTTTAATGTGCGATTACTCCATAGCGAAACCGCGCTAGTTTGTGCATGTTTAAAATTGTGAATATATAGCTAACAGCAACCATTTTTGTAGGACCCCATACACCGAGGCTTTCATGATGGAAGTTATGCGATGGGGGAGTGTGGCACCAAATGGTTTGTTTCACAACACAACAGAGAATACTACTTTTCATGGTTACTATATTGAAAAGAATACACTGGTAGTTGGGAATGCGTATTCCATACACTACGACCCGTCTGTTTGGGGTGATCCAGAAAACTTTCGGCCGGAACGATTTATCGATGAGGATGGAATTACGGTTAAGCGAAACCATGAGGGCATGTTAGGATTTTCAGCTGGTAAGGTTTAAATATTTTTAATCTGGGAAGATATTCACTACCACAACATAAGCCAGACTCACTATTCTATAATTCTAATACACATTACAGGGAAAAGACAGTGTCCTGGAGAAGCATTTGGACGGGATCAGTTTTACCTCTATTTGACCACAATTGCACAGAAATATACAATTTCACCAGATCCAGCAGATCCAAACCCAACACTTGATTCAGAAATTGGATTTGTACTAGAACCTAAAAAATTTACTTTGCTCTTTCACGAACGACTTTAGGCATTAGATACTTGACGAAACTTGATCAGCGTATTAAATTCCATGACAACCGTAAATGAGTTACACAATCTTAACTTGAAACAACAATAATCTACAGCCACGAATCATAGCAAAGGTGACTGTAGATTACATCGACGCTATCTAACAAATTGAAAGGCCGCGCTTTCCTGCAAGTATGATCTGGGATCAATTACGGTGTAGTGCACCATTTTAAAATGAATCATACCTGTTGTAACACGTGACGAATGTACGGCCTATAAGATAATAAATTTATTCGTGTGTCCGAAGTAATGATTTATGTTGATACATAAAACTACCTCAATAGCATAAAATCACCTCGTTCCTGAAGATAGTAAACTTCATGAATGCTAATCATTTGAACAACAACTTGAGGGGGTATTGCAGTGAAGTTCGGCTATAGTGACTNCAACAACTTGAGGGGGTATTGCAGTGAAGTTCGGCTATAGTGACTCCGGGTATAATAGAACTCCGGCTACAGCAAACCACATTGTCCGGTCCCTGGCAAACAAATGGGAGATTATGTGTTAAGTAGTCCGGCAACAATGAAATCGACTATACTGANTAAAACTACCTCAATAGCATAAAATCACCTCGTTCCTGAAGATAGTAAACTTCATGAATGCTAATCATTTGAACGACACCTTGAGGGGGTATTGCAGTGAAGTTCGGCTATAATGACTCCGGGTATAATAGAACTCCGGCTACAACAAACCACACTGTCCGGTCCCTGGCAAACAAATGGGAGATTATGTGTTAAGTAGTCCGGCAACAATGAAATCGACTATACTGANCTGTCCGGTCCCTGGCAAACAAATGGGAGATTATGTGTTAAGTAGTCCGGCAACAATGAAATCGACTATACTGAACTACCGGCCTTTGTGAACCAATCCTACTTGTCCTGAGAGCCATTTTGTCCGGTTATAGTGAACACGATTGAAATATGTCTGAATTCCGAAATAAATTCTTCCTTATTCTTCTATGCCCATCTATGCACACGATCATGATGGAACCTCAAAGTGAGTTGTAGTTAACACACTGCAGCTGAAAAGTCGAATCCAGCCACGAAACATTTTCGTTGTTGCTTAAAAGAACTCGATCTGGTGGGGAAGTTGTTGGAATGTGTCACTTTGTTATTGTACCCAAAAGTGACTAGATCCGAAAAGTAGAACCCAATTATCGTAGCAATATTTCTAAATTCACGATGCTTTAAAAGCAATTAAAAGTTTCTGCACGTTAATGTTCTTAAGGCAAACAAGAAAGCTTGGATGTATTCTTTAATTTTTTTAAAATTTCCATATTCAGTAGAAAATAACCTTAAAGGAATCAAACCGAAAAGCCCTTTTGTTGGTGGGCAGCTGTGATCCACCAATTCCAATTTAACACATATTAGTCATCTCTTCCTACCTACCAACACAACTAGCCTATGGACATAGGGAAACAAGCTTCAAAACCAAGAGCTAGTTCAGGAGGGACCAAAATACTTTACCAAAATCAGTCAAAATTTTACCCAAATTAGTCTTGAGGGAGTTTAGGAGAAAATGATTGAAGCGTCGACTCTACTTGAAATGGAAATTTATCATTAGAACAAAACCGTATTCAGTCAAGCAAATTCAGCAAGCAAGCAGTTCAGCAAATTTTCATCACTTAGTACTTCTTTACATCGACGTAGCTGAATTTATAGTAAAATATTTGGATATAATGAACAATTATTGAAATCTAGAATTGAAATTCAATTCAAGAATTGAAATTCACTATACAGATTTAATGAACTCCGGCTATACTGAAGAATTCTGCCGGTCCCTATGATGTCAATATAACCAAACTTTACTGTATATGGGCATTACATAAGTTACTTAACACAGAAAATGTGGAAAGGATAACGATTGGGTAAGACCAGAGGTAACTCAGTCCTAGCTCTAGAAGTACTGGTAAATTTATGCACATGACACTCCCGTCTGTGACTTTAAAGGCACACCTTGTTTCCATGGCAATAGCTCGTTGCCAAATAAATCAATAGTAATAAGCAGACAAATTAATTCATAAATAATTTTGATAAAAATAATTTTCACTATGCCGAATATACTATCCTTAATACTATCCTTAACATCAATATTTCAATATCGCGAAAATTTCCATTAATTTGTTGTTTTAGTCTGGGTTTGACTTTTCAAAAAACCTTGCATTATTTCGAACCAAATTTATTAATTTTTCTTCATCGTCACGACTGATGGCACTCATTGTAATAACGTAGATAATAGAAGGGTTCAAAATAATATTCAATACGTGAACTTTGCAAGTATGATAGATAGATTGATAAGCAAATGGATTGATTGATGGATAGATGGATGAATATATAGATGGATTTATTTAGTATTAGTAGCAAGTAGGAATGAAATCTAGCAAAATGGAGGCTCCTTTTTCATCTGTGAGTAGCATCAATCTCCAACAAGAAAACAAAATTCTACCTCAGATTCGAAAGTGAAAAACCGTTAAAGTTTACTTCCTATTTAGATATAAATATAAATAATAAATAGGTGCAAAATAAATACTCGGTGTTTCTTCTTACTACAATACTTTTTTTAGAAGACAACCGAAAAATTTAACTTAAATTTGCAATCATACGTGTGGTTATATCAATATCGATTTTCCGGTTTGTCTTTTTTGAGCCTAGACTTGCCGGTTGTATAGGGATTAGAGATACAGAAAAAGTTAGATACTACTTAAACACCTGCTAAAATAGCATGCATGAGTCGTAATAAGAGACAATGGTAAGCAAATCCTTCAACATATGACATTGCCGCATCTACTCATCGATTTCGGGCGTAAAGACGTACAAGCATAACTATTCCAGCTTCGCTGTTCGCGAAGCTGTTAATCGATTCACAGGGTTTCACTAGTTATTAGGTGTCACACCGCTAACATATGAGTGATATTCAATCACTTCTACGTAGTTGCAGTTATTGTGGATTTTATTAATCCACAAATACTCAATTGTTTGCTTTTCGTTAGACAGCTTGTAAATGTTTTATCTTTACTTGATTCTACAGCCAGGAACGTGATCATCAAGGTTGCTATGAGGAATAATCGAAAAGTCCTCTAAGAGCTAAGCCCATAACTATTATTTTTAGAAAAATTATCGATTCTAAAAAATAACAAACCTTCGCTTTTGTAAACAAATTTAATTTTTTTTTACTTTCAAATTTAAAATTATTAAGTTTCAAAAATATAATTAATTGAAAAATGTCGACCTGCTTTATTAAGTCTTGTCGAAATAATTTTTAGTGTTAATATAAATACACTACTAAAAATTAAATCATTAAAATTAATATTGAAATTTAAAAATTAAGCCATAGTAACATAGTTTGAAATCATACTGGCTGACGAAGCGTCAGCCAGGAAAAAAAAATTAAAATTAAAAAAAACTAATAGTTATGGGCTAACCTCTTAGAAGACTTTTGGATTTTATTCCTCATTGCAACCTTGATGTATACATTATACAGAAATAAGTACACATGGAGAAAGTGTTAACTGCAAAAGTCAAGTATGAAAAATTAGAGGGTTAAAACCCCGACCTCACTCCATGGTAACTCACTTCTAACTCACTTCCTCGATGTGTACTCATTTATGCTCTTCCCTATAATAATATATATTTTGTCACAGAAAAATATGGAGAAACAAACATTGATTTTTTTTCAAACCCTTCCCATTTTCTTTCAAACCCTTCCCATTTTCTTTCATATCAAAAGAGAAAATTGGATTCAATTTTTTATAAGTAAAGTTTTTTGCATAGACACCGTGTGTTGAGTCATTTAGTGCTAACAATGCATCTTTAGTGCTAATATTACATAATAATGTATATATTTACGGTGTAAAAACGATACTTAGCATTGAGAGATTAAATTGTAGAAAATGTTGTAATTTGAGTTTGAAATGGTTAGTTTTAATGACGCATAGAACAGCTGAGCTTAATTTTTAGAAGAAAGGTGGTGAAAGTTTTAATTTTTTTTCGTTTTTCTCTCTTTTGTTTATTACAAAATTAACTAGAATTTACAATTTTTAACTTAAGCAGGGAAGAATTAAAATTAATTTTACAGTATTCAATGCCTCCATTCTAATTTATGCTTTACTTAAACAATCAGTCACAGACTAGATACAAACAAATTTTGTACATAAATGATTAAAGAAAATATAAATAAGTTCAAAAACGGGTAGAGCGCGTTATGACAACGCTAAGACAAGGAATACACAGAGCACAAGGATGGTAGCAGAGAATCATTGATTATATAAAGCGCTCAATAAAAACCGCCAAAAAAGATTTTCCTTCACTATTGCCACTACACCAATACTATTTGGCACTATTTCTATTAACTTTTTGCTTATTTTGNAAAGATTTTCCTTCACTATTGCCACTACACCAATACTATTTGGCACTATTTCTATTAACTTTTTGCTTATTTTGGCGGGGTATTTATTGAACGCTCTGTATTTCTTTGGTTTGACAGGAGGTTTCCAACGATATCCTAGTTGGTTTTGGCTATTGTATTCGAATATCTGTCATTTACAGCCCTTAGAGAACAAAACAATGCCTAACTCTGGAACATGTCATATAGTCTTCAGCATAATTAGGAGCACATTATGAACAATGTTCAAGCAATTCAGTAGCATATGTCAGGTTTTGCTACAATCTTGTGTAACACTACTGTTTAACATTTCTAAAAGACATTTGCACTTATTTCTTTTTCGGCTATTCTGGTTGTCTTTCATCTATTTCGAGTTATTTCAAATTTGAATTTTTTGTAATATATTCACAATTTTAAAACATTTATGTAAATATAGTACAGTTGGACGTAACTATTTTATAAATATTTTGATACTGTTAGTTGCCCCGTGGTAATAACTTAAACATTAATTAGTATAATAACATTTTGAAAACATTGGGGTTAGCTGATTGTTATAAGTATGATTCCAAATNCTTAAACATTAATTAGTATAATAACATTTTGAAAACATTGGGGTTAGCTGATTGTTATAAGTATGATTCCAAATGACTCTGAGTCATGACTGAGTCACGTGACTCTGACTCTGACTTTCTGGAATTCACTGGTTTAGGGTGACTCTGACTCAATAAAGAAAAGGGAGTCACCTAACTCGTGACTGCCTTTCCGAAGCGACTGAGTCGTGACTCACTAGGAAGAATCATGACTCCCAACCAACAAAGCGTGACTGCTTACATCTTGCTTTTTTGTACTACCAAATTCTTTTCAACTCCCGCAACACAACAAATCTGAGAGTACACTCTCAGACTCGTNCTTAAACATTAATTAGTATAATAACATTTTGAAAACATTGGGGTTAGCTGATTGTTATAAGTATGATTCCAAATAACTCTGACTCAGTAACTCTGAGTCATGACTGAGTCACGTGACTCTGACTCTGACTTTCTGGAATTCACTGGTTTAGGGTGACTCTGACTCAATAAAGAAAAGGGAGTCACCTAACTCGTGGCTGCCTTTCCGAAGCGACTGAGTCGTGACTCACTAGGAAGAATCATGACTCCCAACCAACAAAGCGTGACTGCTTGCATCATGCTTTTTTGTACTACCAAATTCTTTTCAACTCCCGCAACACAACAAATCTGAGAGTACACTCTCAGACTCGTGTTTAGGTTGAAGTACACTTGTAACTTACACTATTACACATCGAAATCGAACTCTAGATTTTAATAAAAATCTAAATTCAACGCTTCTAAAAATTCCAACTCACAATCAGAATCAAAGTAGACAATGCCAATTGAAATAGAAATGTAAGTCGAAATCGATGATTTTAAAGAACCACGAAATCTAAACAATAATTCATATTTTTATACAGTTTAGATCTAAATCCATGATTTTAAGTTTCTCAAAATCGAAATCCATAACATTTCAGGCCATCGAAAGTGAAATATACTAAAAGATCTGGATATAAGTTTCAAGCATGCATAATAAAACGGAGTTAAGATAGACAAAGTTTTAATACTTTAAAAAAATATTAAAATGCATAATTTTAAGGTGCTCGAATTTGAAATCCGTTATTCGAAGCATATCCAAATCTAAATCCAAATCCAAATTTAATCCAACTTCAGTCGAAATTAAAATCGAAGTTTAAGTCTCGGTACAAGCTGTAAGGTAAATCGAAATTCAACATTAATCATTCGAAATCGAAACCCAAAGCTTTACAGTCATATTCATAATTTTAAATTTAGATTTCAAGCTAAATTAGAATTACACGGTTTGATAATTACGCAATATAAAGTCAATAAAACAACAAAAGTTCAAAACATTCCGATGTCAATCATCGATTATTTTGATAGAGACGACACGAAGGATTAGTGTAAATATCGCAGGTGAGGTAATTTAATTTTAAACCGGATCAAAAATAAAGAAGAATTTCAAAAATTTATTTAAGAGTCTTTAACCGAAAAGAGCAGGTAACTTAGCGTCTTTGTCTCACTCATTTTAGCTTTGAATACGCATTATGCTCATTTTACTGTAAAAAAAATAACACAAAATTTCTGTGAATCTGAGTGACTGAGTCATGACTCAGAGTCACAGAGTCATAACTCTGAGTCACCCGACTCTGACTCAAGTTTCAGGAATGATTCTATAAGTCACTGAATTAGGTTCACTGAGTCATTAAAATGCATGACTCTGACTCAGTGTGAAAATGGGAGTCAGTGAGTCATGACTCTGAGTCACCTGACTCTGACTCTGAAGAAAATGGGAGTCATTTGAAACCCTAGGTATAAGTCATGATTTTGAAGAACAATTTTTCTATTCAAAACAATTTGCCATTGAGGTTTGGCAATGAAATTTTGTAGGCATCGGTAGGTACTCATAATCCAGAAGACATTCGGTACAACGTTTTATTTGGTGACATTGTCCGTACAACAAAAAATTGTAATTATTTTCAAATTTTGTTGTGAATTTTGTCATTTTCTATCAAAAAATCTAATTACAACACCTGTATGTTGATTAAGCCGCGTACCGTGCAATACAAAGTTGAGAAAAGTTTTANTTTGCCATTGAGGTTTGGCAATGAAATTTTGTAGGCATCGGTAGGTACTCATAATCCAGAAGACATTCGGTACAACGTTTTATTTGGTGACATTGTCCGTACAACAAAAAATTGTAATTATTTTCAAATTTTGTTGTGAATTTTGACATTTTCTATCAAAAAATCTAATTACAACACCTGTATGTTGATTAAGCCGCGTACCGTGCAATACAAAGTTGAGAAAAGTTTTCTTATTGACGACTAGGTGAAAAAGAGGAATTTACGACTGATTCATTGCAAGATAGGTTACATTTTTCGTCATAAAGATAAGTGGAATAAGATAATTGTAGATTAAAAAAAATTCTAAAAGAAAAGAGTGTGTAATGTTTTGAGTTTATTGAAGTAACTTTTTGTAACGTAGAACGGACGAGTTATTGTGATAGACGTTACCTGTATTTTGAACATAGGCGTTTTGTCTTGTTCTCCGATGATCTGAGTCTTGATTTTCAAGAAGAGGTAATAAGGTCTTCGAAGTAAGGCAGGCTAAATCTCTGAATTTTTGATTAACATAAAGTCACTCATCAGGAATGAAAATNAAAAGAGTGTGTAATGTTTTGAGTTTATTGAAGTAACTTTTTGTAACGTAGAACGGACGAGTTATTGTGATAGATGTTACCTGTATTTTGAACATAGGCGTTTTGTCTTGTTCTCCGATGATCTGAGTCTTGATTTTCAAGAAGAGGTAATNGTATTTTGAACATAGGCGTTTTGTCTTGTTCTCCGATGATCTGAGTCTTGATTTTCAAGAAGAGGTAATAGGTCTTCGAAGTAAGGCAGGCTAAATCTCTGAATTTTTGATTAACATAAAGTCACTCATCAGGAATGAAAATAACCAATTTAGATCAATGATTAAAGAAGCTACACTGGAATAAGTATTTATGCGGAACACAACGTCGTATAAGTTTGTCGACTGATCATGTCAATTCTTTTTTTGCAGTCCCCCATATTGCTATCAAGTAATGAATAACAGGTAGTATGTATATATGTAGTTACAATTAGCCTACGGTTTTTGAAGTTGAAAAGCATAGTGGATAGAACGATCAGAGAATCCCATTACCCTTTTTTGAAATATCATTAATATGGTCGGACCATGATAATGAGGCGTCAATTGTCAGTCCAAGACTCTTGGCAGAGCTGGAACTGGTGATTTTGACANAAGAAGCTACACTGGAATAAGTATTTATGCGGAACACAACGTCGTATAAGTTTGTCGACTGATCATGTCAATTCGTTTTTTGCAGTCCCCCATATTGCTATCAAGTAATGAATAACAGGTAGTATATATGTAGTTACAATTAGCCTACGGTTTTTCAAGTTGAAAAGCATAGTGGATAGAACGATCAGAGAATCCCATTACCCTTTTTTGAAATATCATTAATATCGTCGGACCATGATAATGAGGCGTCAATTGTCAGTCCAAGACTCTTGGCAGAGCTGGAACTGGTGATTTTGACANCGTCGGACCATGATAATGAGGCGTCAATTGTCAGTCCAAGACTCTTGGCAGAGCTGGAACTGGTGATTTTGACACCACCAATTTTGACAACCACTTCGCCGACCGTCCGCAAATCCTCACATGAGCCAAACACCAATAATTTCGTTTTTTCTAAATTGAGGCACATTTGATTCAACTTCATCTACTGAAGAATGGCGTCCAAGTCCCGTTCGATTGCAGACATTCAGCTTTACCAGAAATGAGCAAATGATTGTCAACGGCAAACATGATTATCACAGAATNGTTCGATTGCAGACATTCAGCTTTACCAGAAATGAGCAAATGATTGTCAACGGCAAACATGATTATCACAGAATATTTTACGTATAGAGAGGTAGGTCATTCACAAGAATAGAGAAAAGAACAGGTCCTAAAATTTAACCTTGAGGGACAAATAAGATTGTCTTTAATTTCGGAAAAATCTCTTCCAATTTGCACTCTTTGGCGACAATGATTCAGATATGTCATAAACCANGTTTGATTGCAGACATTCAGCTTTACCAGAAATGAGCAAATGATTGTCAACGGCAAACATGATTATCACAGAATGTTTTACGTATAGAGAGGTAGGTCTTCCACAAGAATAGAGAAAAGAACAGGTCCTAAAATTTAACCTTGAGGGACAGATAAGATTGTGTCTTTAATTTCGGAAAAATCTCTTCCAATTTGCACTCTTTGGCGACAATGATTCAGATATGTCATAAACCANGTGTCTTTAATTTCGGAAAAATCTCTTCCAATTTGCACTCTTTGGCGACAATGATTCAGATATGTCATAAACCATTTATGATCGATATTGTACCACTTGACCTTTTCAAGCAGAATTATCGAAGGCTTTGCTGATATCAAGGGATGGAAGTAAGCAAATGTTTCCGCTGTGTACTAATAAAAAATTGTTTTTAAGTCGGAACTGTAGCTGCTATACCATATACCATATACTGCATGTTTTATCAAAATTAACATGTTTTGTCAAAATTTGTATGTTTTGCCAAAATCTGCATGTTTTGTCAAAATTTTTGTTCTGCCAAAATTTGAATCCAAGTAGAGTCAATGCGATTCGGAGGTAGCCTTTTCACTCATGCATGTCTTCTCAGGACTCCTACATCAAAAAGTACAATTACGCCTCAACTTTCAGAATATTTGTTAAATTTATTCCAAAATAACTCAAAACAATTAACATTGCAAAAGTATCTTTTGGGGCTTTGTTGCGCAAAGAAGAAACTTAACTTGTATATAAAAAAATTTGCAAGTCCTCTTCAAAACTGAACAACCATACACTATAAATTAATGGCTAACCTGTTTGTAAGTTTTAAAATTGTGAAATCATGTATCACAGTTAACTGACGATGAAATGTTTTACTGAGCTGTAGAAAACCTTTTTTTAAGATAACAAAATATTGTTCATGAAAACCTAACACAAATGAGTTNGTTTTACTGAGCTGTAGAAAACCTTTTTTTAAGATAACAAAATATTGTTCATGAAAACCTAACACAAATGAGTTTAACTTCTAACTAAGACCTATATTTATGCAGCTATGTTTATAATTTGGATGTCAAAGCTTTTTGGTGATCAAGNTTAACTTCTAACTAAGACCTATATTTATGCAGCTATGTTTATAATTTGGATGTCAAAGCTTTTTGGTGATCAAGTTTTTGTTTTTTGAAAGTGAATTTTTGATAATATGTATTTGTCAAATTTTTACGAGATTCTTCAACCTTCAAAACGGATTACCAAACTAGTTATATTTCATTCCACATTTTTCATGCTCGGTATCTTATGTTTTATATCATTCTTCTAACACATTTTGACTTGTATATTAATTCTCGTTGTTTCTTAGATATTTTGAAAGCATCGAACTACACTTTGTATGAATAAAATAAGATTGCAAACTCTTTAAACAGAAATTCCCTCAACTAAAATTTGAGGCTTAAAAATTATAAAATCGGCTATAAATTTTTAATACAAGTTATGGTAGTGACAGGGCTTTAAATACATTCAAATTTGCCTACCTTTCCATGCTACCATTTAAAACCCATCAACTAAGATGATTATCAGCTGCTTGGGTTTCATGGTTTTTAATNTACCTTTCCATGCTACCATTTAAAACCCATCAACTAAGATGATTATCAGCTGCTTGGGTTTCATGGTTTTTAATCTTCAAACAATGAAAAAATATTATTAATTAATATTTAAATTCACGATATTTTCAATTTTGAAAAGAATTTGCAATTAAGCATTTGGTGTACAAGCTGACTTGCTTTTGGTAGAAAAACTTTCTTCTAAAAGTCGAA
The DNA here is from genome assembly GCA_002738285.1 of Holacanthella duospinosa. NCBI lineage: Eukaryota > Metazoa > Arthropoda > Collembola > Poduromorpha > Neanuridae > Holacanthella > Holacanthella duospinosa. Next base: position 30,567 of record NIPM01000331.1, on the reverse strand, counting down.
CATTTCCAACTCTATTAAATAAGAAGCCTACATTCTTTTCTGGAGCACTTAATTTATCTCACTTGTGCGACCAAACTTGAACAGATAATCACACCAACAATCAGCATATTTATCACCACATATATTCAAATAGCATCATAAGAATTAATTTCAACTATCATATATATTTTATTTTGTTTTATGAACATCCAATAATCGTACGTTTTGTGAAACAAATTGGAAAAAGTAGGAATTTAATTTTTCACTTAATGATAAAAACCAATCGTTTATGAGCTATTATTCCTATTAAGTTTCGAACCAGAAAAGCATTCAAAATTTATAATTAGGTAAAGATAACACTCAATTCTCTTTCCGATTGAATTAGGCTACATTAGTTTCAGCTTATATATTACTAATTTATAAATTTCTGANCCACAATGAAACCAACATATATTCAAATAGCACCATAAGAATTAATTTCAACTATCATATATATTTTATTTTGTTTTATGAACATCCAATAATCGTACGTTTTGTGAAACAAATTGGAAAAAGTAGGAATTTAATTTTTCACTTAATGATAAAAACCAATCGTTTATGAGCTATTATTCCTATTAAGTTTCGAATCAGAAAAGCATTCAAAATTTATAATTAGGTAAAGATAACACTCAATTCTCTTTCCGATTGAATTAGGCTACATTAGTTTCAGCTTATATATTACTAATTTATAAATTTCTGATATTTTTCAATTTAAAACTAACAGGTTACTATTTTCATTTTGTCAGGAAAGTTTGACTATTTCTCGAGTTCAAGGGCGCTGACAACGTGTCATTGGCGGAAATGAATACTCATCATCTACACAGAAGAGTCCTGGTTGGCAGTCAATGTCTTCATTGCATGCCCAACCACTTGGTTTTGATCTGACCTCTGACTCTGCTCTGCATCTTCCTTCAATACAACTTCTTCCAGATTTACAACCCACATTTATTCCATTTGAATCACCACATGGTGAACTAGCACCTCCGAGGCATTGTCCATTGACTTTCTCCACTACGAAGAACGAAGAGTCCATCGGTGGGTCTTCGATATTGAGACAAATGCATTTCCCCTGAGAACATTGCAACAATACGTCATCTGTCGCTTTGTCATTTGTGAATGTGCAATCTTGATCGTATCTGCATTTTCTTTCAAATCCGGATATCGAATGTGCGATACTCGCTAGTAATGATGCAATCAGAATAGAATACGCGTACATGATATTGGATATGATCACTCCTAGAAATTAAAAATACTGAGAGATGGTAAATGTTAATATAGAATTCGAATATTCAAAATTTACTTATACTTAATCTAATTTTATGATCCGACACTTGAGATAGTGTGCTGTATACCTCTTATGATGGACATCGTTGTAATGAAACACTTTTTTGTTATCTCATATTTAAAACCTTGTAAGCTATTTTTAATGTTTGCCATAATAGCAACACTTCAAATACCTGAGGGACAACAACACAACTTATTTCATAATTTCTGCTTTTTCAAAATGGGATTTTGAGNTGTAATGAAACACTTTTTTGTTATCTCATATTTAAAACCTTGTAAGCTATTTTTAATGTTTGCCATAATAGCAAAACACTTCAAATACCTGAGGGACAACAACACAACTTATTTCATAATTTCTGCTTTTTCAAAATGGGATTTTGAGTTATCGCTTTGAGAGCTCTGGTGGTATACACACATAACTAATGCTACTACTGTTTATTAGTATATATTTCTTTTTTCTTTTTTCTTAACACACTTTTAACACTTTTTCATTTTGTTCCAAAATGAAAAAGGCTCTACGATCAATGGATAAATGTTGATTATTTGAATATTGAAATTTTTCCATTTGTTTATCAGACGCCAATCTCTTAGTGTATTGTCTCAAATGAAAGTCAAAATTTTTTAATTTTCAAAAAATCATAACTTATTTTTTCAAGTGATCCTTAAAGCCATAATTATTTTTTACTTTGTTCCAATTGTTTTGGGTGATCTTTCCGAAACTCCTTAAACTTTTCTCTAATTTTTCTTTACAAAATAACATGTCTATTAAAATAAAGTAATATTTTCCCCAGCCGAGTGCATTGGGCCAAAAATATCTTCCTTAGCTGCTAATATTTGTAGTTGGAATGTATAAAATTTCCTCACACAGAATCTGTTAGCTTATATAGTATCACTCGGTATAACTTTTAGAGCACATAAGATGAATATATGCATTACTTACTTTTTTACTTGGCTGGATAATACTGGCAAATGTATTGTGAATATTTGAAGTTTGAATGGTCTAAATGAATTGACACGAAAAAGTTTAGTGAATCAACAAGTGGCCAAGCCACTTCCGATATAAATAGTCTAGATACAAATTAAATTATAATTGAGATGATAAACTAATTAGAATGAACAAATCAGTTAAAACCAAACTCACCGCCCTTTCTTATTAAACTAAGGAAGTGGATATGAACTAAAACATGCTAATAATCAAGGACGCCGCAATTATGCGCAACTTAAGCATAAAAATACGCCGCCTAACATAAGAAAATACGTCACAAACCTCAAAAATTATGCGTTTTATGCGATTTTAAAAAAAGCGTAATAATTTTTAATTAATCTTAATTGTATTGATTGGTTTTAATTAATCTTAATTGTATTGATTNTAAAAAAAGCGTAATAATTTTTAATTAATCTTAATTGTATTGATTGGTTTTAATTAATCTTAATTGTATTGATTGGTTTTAAAATCTTTTTTTAGGATTAAGGGTTTTTAATGTTTGTTTTTGTTATGTTTTTATTTATTAGTTATATTTTTTCAGTTTTTGAAAATTTTTTGATTTATTTTTTAAGTCTTTTTATTTTAGGTTTTTTATTCAAGGTTTTTTATTCAAGGTTTTCTTCATTTTTTTTGTTAGGTTTTTATAATTTTTTTAGGTTTTTTATTTTAAATTTTTTAAACATAAATAAAAACCCTAAAAATAAATATAAAACCTAAAGAAATTTTAAAAACTTAAAAAGAATTAAAAAAAAATAAAAAATAAAAAAACCTAACAAAAAAAATTGAAAATCTTAAAAAATATTATTGGAGTTGTAACAGCGGGAGAAAACGCTAAAAGGTAACACTGTCTAGTAGCGGTCAACCACCGCTGCCTAAATACAACACGCAGCTGTAATAAGAATAAAAGAATTATATACGAATTGCACTGTGGGCTGGTCCGTTTCGTTTATTTTTGTGGTTGTGCTGGGATTAGGAATCGTGTATTTTGACTAGGTATGGTGCAAACAATGTGTTTTGAGAAAAGTAAACTTTTTAAAGTTTAGCGCCATAGCTATTTTATGGATGAANGTATGGTGCAAACAATGTGTTTTGAGAAAAGTAAACTTTTTAAAGTTTAGCGCCATAGCTATTTTATGGATGAATTTATTAGAGATTGAGACTGCTGACAGAAGAGTATAAGACAGCCAAATTTTTTTTTAGTTTTGAAGTTAAACTTAAAGAATTCCCTACAACTTTTACAAATATTCAAGTTTGTTAAATTTTATGCACAATGAAAAAAAAATATGCGATTTCCAAAAAATTATGCGATTTCAAAAAAATTATGTGTTTTATGCGTTTTTTTATTGCATATTTGGAAAAGTTTAGCGATGAATCCTTGAGAAAATTTTGTCCTAGTGTTTGGGAACACACCGTTACGATTATGCGTTTTATGCAAAACGGCGTCCCTGCTAATAATAAATAAAAATACATTGAACAAATTTAAACTGTACACAAAATAGGAATATTATATGTTGACACAAATTTATCCATAGCTATTACTCGGCGGATTTATCAGTAGCTATAAGAAAGTACTATAGTATATAATTATCTATTCTTCAAAACTTTAAAGACGTTTCCTAACAAAATGATTTTCTCGAGTAATCTCTCTAAACTGCTGTGTAATGTCTAGCAAACATTTTTGCGATGACTTATCAAGTCAATTGCTACCTCTACTGCGTTTCTCTTTCCAAGATATATGACAGCGCATAAGCGTTCTTTCATGCGATAGAAATAAACGTATATATTCAACAGTTTTCCTCCCTGGTGATGCTAAGAATCATACCTGTATGACTTCATCACTGTGAGATAATAGGTGATTGTTGTTGGTACCTTCCCTACTCATTGTGGTAAACCGTTTAGAATAATAATTTTACATTTGACGCATTTATCAAGTAATATACGATAGTCGATGGTTAGAAGACCTTTGCTTATGCAGAAAAAATCCGAAATATCCTCCGTGGTATTATAAGTGATANTCATTGTGGTAAACCGTTTAGAATAATAATTTTACATTTGACGCATTTATCAAGTAATATACAATAGTCGATGGTTAGAAGACCTTTGCTTATGCAGAAAAAATCCGAAATATCCTCCGTGGTATTATAAGTGATACAAGGGCCGAAATGGGTTGTTTCAAAATATCTGGAAATAACCATCTGTGTTTGAATATGAACAAATTTTAAAGAAGTGAATCTTATGACAAACTACACATCAATATATATTTTTTATTTTGTTTAATTACAACACATAGAATTCTTATAAATGCTGTCCATCGGAAATGAGTGTTACGAGAAGTTGTATNATTTTGTTTAATTACAACACATAGAATTCTTATAAATGCTGTCCATCGGAAATGAGTGTTACGAGAAGTTGTATTTGCTGGATGCTTTCCTGTCAGCTAATTTCAATACAAATCATCAAATAAGAATAGTTTGTCTTAAAGAGGTGAAGTTTGGCTAAATACGACGAGGTGGTAAACTCAATCATCAAGGTCGGGTAAAAAAAAACAGTATCTTATAATTAATTTGGGCTGATAANATTTTGTTTAATTACAACACATAGAATTCTTATAAATGCTGTCCATCGGAAATGAGTGTTACGAGAAGTTGTATCTGCTGGATGCTTTCCTGTCAGCCAATTTCAATACAAATCATCAAATAAGGATAGTTTGTCTTAAAGAGGTGAAGTTTGGCTAAATAAGACGAGGTGGTAAACTCAATCATCAAGGTCGGGTAAAAAAAAACAGTATCTTATAATTAATTTGGGCTGATAANCGACGAGGTGGTAAACTCAATCATCAAGGTCGGGTAAAAAAAAACAGTATCTTATAATTAATTTGGGCTGATAATGTGTGGTCGTATAACTTTTTATGAAAACTTTATAAGACGTTGTAATTTCGGGTTGAGGTATTAGATAATATTAGTACCTATCATCCATTTTATCCTTGAATTTCATAAATTATTCACTTTGGATACAACTAAGGTTAGAAGTTATGAGATAAATTGCGGCAACATGTAGTCCCAATATTCTAAACTCAGGAAAATGTGGTTTACTGCTCATCATCCGATTTATCAATGAAGAACCGCGAATTACCCTGATGGTTCCCCTTCTGCTCGTAAATTACCAAATTTTTCTTAAATATCAACTAGGGCATGAAAAATTAAGTTCAGTTGTCTTATTTGGTTAAAATTGGATGAAATCACTTCCAAAAGTCACCGAATGACGACTTTTGCTGCAAGTCAATAATGGCTGTATGAGTTACCAAAACGAATCATTACTACCTTTTATCCCAACCGACAATTCGGGTCGAAACGATGTCGGTAGTGAAGCTCAAAATAAAACGTTTGACTTTGAGTGGATTTTGACTTAATTTAATCTTGACATGTTCAGATGAAAAAAAAATTATGTTAATTGAATTATTGTATGTGAAATGGCAATAAATTTTTTGAAGATTTTGGCAATTTAGGAAAGACGAGTATCCAGCGCTTATGAAAAATATTTATTATAAACTTGACAAATTTTGCTTGGAAAAATTAGGATTGGGTATAAAATGTCATCAAAATTTTTGAAAATTTTGTCATTTTAGAAAATGTCCGAATTCGGCCATTATGAAAAATATTTCTCAAAATGTAGACTATGAACTTTGATGGGAAAACTTACAGTATTAAAAAATTTGGTGTAAACTTACATCGGAATTTTGAAAATTTTACTAATTTATTAAATATCCGCATCCAAGCACCACCATGAAGATACCGATTTAGAAACAACAATTGGTCTAATTTTTATAGGATAAATTTCGAATGAATGTCTAATAATATCAAAAAAAAATTTAAANTTCGAATGAATGTCTAATAATATCAAAAAAAAATTTAAATCTGAGAATTTTGGAAAATCATTTGTTTTCAACAGGCTATCTTAATAGTGCACTTATTCGAGTATAAAATTGATTTTTTTTTAATTTCTATCATGTATTTAGATATCTATTTCAAATTTATTCCATCAAGTTTGGAGCAAATGTAGTGTCTAATCCGGTGATATCCTCATAGTGCCAGAATACGGGTATTTATACAATTGGCAAAATTTCTAAAATTCCTGAATCCATTTCGCATCCAATACTAATATTTTCCAGCAAAATTTGTCAAGTTTAGGTATTTCCTAACTTAGGAAAATCTCCAAAATTCCTAATGTAATCTCATCAATAATTTTATTAACATAATCTTTTCGATGGGAACGCGTCAAGAACAAATGAAGTCTCACTCCAATCNAATCTGAGAATTTTGGAAAATCATTTGTTTTCAACAGGCTATCTTAATAGTGCACTTATTCGAGTATAAAATTGAATTTTTTTAAATTTCTATCATGTATTTAGATATCTATTTCAAATTTATTCTATCAAATTTGGAGCAAATGTAGTGTCTAATCCGGTGATATCCTCATAGTGCCAGAATACAGGTATTTATACAATTGGCAAAATTTCTAAAATTCTTGAATCCATTTCGCATCCAATACTAATATTTTCCAGTAAAATTTGTCAAGTTTAGGTTTTAGCAAATTTTTTTCATAATCCCCGGAAACAGGTATTTCCTAACTTAGGAAAATCTCCAAAATTCCTAATGTAATCTCATCAATAATTTTATTAACATAATCTTTTCCATGGGAACGCGTCAAGAACAAATGAATTCTCACTCCAATCAAAGAAGACTTTATTTTGAGCGTATACTGTGCATTCACTTCAATTTTATTGATGAAAATAAAATATTAGAATAATTTATAGTTAAACCTATATTTTAAATTTGACCATTATTTTATGACAATTCAGTCTTAAAAATTTATGAATTATGCTTGTAAATATGTTTTTTGATATTAAGTAAAATTTTCAAGTTCAATACAACCCAAAATACAACTTACTGCAAACTTTTCAGAATTAGAATTTGTCATGGGATTCAGGCGACGCTGAGAATTAAATAAATTTTTAGATATGGTTTATTTTAAGTATAAAAAATGTTTAAATTTGGGTCGAGGTGACATCAATTATATTTGTTTGAAAATTTAAATTAAAAAATTAAGTTTAAGAAAAAACTATTTAACATCAATCTCAATAAATTGGACCAGAGCCGAAAGCATAGAATTTCATTCAATTTTTAATTTTAGACAGTTACGTCTTAACTTTCTATTGACGTGATACTAGTAACAACTTAATGCTGTTTTCACCGTTGTAACAATGACAGGGTAACATATCCAATCCTGACGACTTCCTTTTAATTGTCATTCATGGTGCAACACTCATTAATTTGTCAACTACGACAATGCACAGCAAAAAAAATTTTTTTTAATATCTTTATAATATTTGTTTTTAAGAAATACGGAATCCAGGTATTACAAAAATCAAAGTATGAATCTAATTCCTGTAAGAATTCAATTAAAATCCAGGTAAGAAGTTTGATAGGGAAGATTACGTAAGAGTACGTAAGAGTTTGAAATTTTAAAAGTTTGACAACTACCCGATTTTGATAACCGAATACAAATGCCAGAATTCTGCATTTGCAAATGCATCTCGATACTGGAGGTAGTCAAATCTATTTGACACAAATCGGATTAATTCCCGTATATTCTTCGTAAAGTTACAAATTTTTGAAAATTTCTTACCAAATTTGAAACCCAACCATAAGTTTGACTCCGCTGAAGGTTTAATATATTTTTTGATATTCTACTGTATACATACTTTCACTATAAATTTTTCACGTTACCAATTCAGATTTGGGTTAGCAATGAATCGAAATTATAACTGTTAATACTGTATCTTCGGAATACCTAAAAGGATTTTTTTTACCATCGGAGTTTGATGCATCACGGTCAACGTGATACCAACTGTGACATTGGCGCTACGGTAATGATTGTGATATTTGTAAATTGAATTACAAAGGAGAAATCTATTCTTGAATACCACAGCTGTTACAACGCCAACAGTGCATGTAAAACTGAGAACGCTTTATGTTTATTCAATAAAATATATTTTATTGTTTCACCGATGCATCCGCTTCATCTGTTCAATTATGTTCTATCCATGTTTCAACCATATTTTATTTATATTTAATTCATGTATTATAGTTTCACGATATTTTTATCTGTTCTTCTTTCACGCTTCATCCATTCTTCCTTAATTTGTCGATGAATCCAGTTGTTCCTTTCGGCAATGTCCCCATTTCCTGCGCTCGTTGTTAGTGTGGGTTGCTCCTTATTTATGTAATACTCGCTCAACAATATATTTCTTAATTAATACCGAGATTGCTCGAAGTCAAATGAATTTAGAAGTGAATCATGAAATAACAAAAGTTAACTTATGTTCTCGACATACTTTGTTACAGCAGTTCATTTCGAAAAGCAAACTTGATATTTTTCAATTTTAAGTGTTACACATTGAGAAATATTTGAAAAACTTAAACTCAATCTCATATACTAGAAACAAAGTTGTAAATTCTACTTAATTCTCAATATGCAATGTTTATCATAAATTTTACGCACTCAAAATAAAAAATGATAAAGTACGAACAACAATATTTACAGAATATGGATTACATGTGCAAATTGTACACGTAAAATTGTGAAATAATGAATTCAAATACCTAACCATGTTCACAACCTAATCTTAATTATAACAGCTAAGCATTCAGTTTAAAATCTATCCAAAAAATATTCATCAAAATTTTGTAATTACCATTTCCTGAAACAAAATTTTGTCAATTTCTATGGTCAATGCTAAAGAAAAATCACACCACCAAAGGAATTTTACTTACCACCACTACCAGTACAAAACGACTTTTTGCCACTACGAAACAAATTCAAATGGGAGTTCAGGAGATACCTTGAATCCATCTCATACGGTTTCTTTTACCATATCTTCGTCTAATCATCATATGTAACTGCATAAATTATTTATTTTGGAATGATTAAGTCAAATTATTGCCAGAATAAAAAAAATATTTCTTCAGACGGTGACGGAAGTTTTGGATCGAAAAATTAGTCAAAAAAGAAAATAGTAGATTCTTGCATTAGTCACTTTATATATTACTTGTTTCGTATGGTTCTAAAGATTTTCACTTAAGAAATTTTCGCTTAAGAGATTTTCACTATTAAATTTCTATTTTGATTAATTGACACAAAACAAATGTTTTCTCGAAGTAGTTCAAGGGTTTTGACATCGTGTCATTGGCGGAAATGAATGTTCAGCATGTTTGCAGAGTAGTCCTCGAACGCAGTCAATGTCTTCATTGCATGACCAGCCTTTCGGTGCAGACCTGATTTCTGAAGTTGCTCTGCATCTTCCTTCAATACATGTCCTTCCAGGTTTACAACCCAATTTTATTCCATTTGATTCACCACAAGGTAAACCAGAACCTCCGAGACATTTTCCAACGACATCCTCCACTATGAAAAACGCCGAGTCCATTAGTGGGTTATCGATGTTTCGACATATGCATTTCTTCTTAGAACATTTGAGAAGTACGTCGTCTTTCGCCTGACTATTCCGAAAAGTGCAATCATCGTTGTGTGTGCATGTTCTCTCAAATTTAGATACCGGATCTCCGATAGCCGTTACAGTTGATGCAACCAAAACCGAATACAAGCACATAATAATGACAGAATTCATTTTGATAATTTGCAAGAACCAAGATGATCTGTCAATATTAAAATATTAATATTGTAAATAATATTAATTTTTACTGGGACGCATTCAGAATTCTCAGGTAGGACTTTTAAGATATATTTAATCACTTTTAGAGTGAAATTAGTTGTAATGAGATGATTTAATTATGTCAAATTTTAACTCATGAAACTAAAACATGGAAAAATTGCAGCTTTAGTGAAAGTTTTCTGATTTGGAATGAATTTTAGACTAATATGAGGTCCCTGATCATGAATTTCACAAAAACTTTTGACCGTAAATAAACACAAAAAAAGGTTTAAATTTTTACAAATTGTGTAAAAATTCAATCACGTATAACAAATAGAAATATTCGAGGAAAACAAGCTTAACAACGTAACAACCTAAGAACCTAACCTAAAAATACCTTAAAATCTTAAGAAAAATTTCGGAATAAGGAACCTGCTCAGATTTGAAATTAAATTTTTTTTATAATGATCAAAGTTTGAAAAAAGTACCGAAAGTTAAAAGGAAAAAGTTGAAATTTTTATAAAATTGTACAAAAATATAAACTCTCGGAAACTGCTTGACATTTCTTAGACTCAACCTGAGAAAATTAGAGCTCATCGGCGTTAGAATTTTTAGGCTCGACCTATATTTTTTGTTTTACGTTCTCTACCGGTTTTGGAAAGCGCGCAACTTAGGTGCTAGAACTACTTAAACCGCGAGCAGCTGAAAGTGGTAGAAATAATGAACGTTCTGTTACTCTGTTACAAGTATTGCATTTTACCACTAATAAGGACTACTTATAAGTTTGCCTACCGCATAGGATTATTGCATTTGGTTTATAAATACAACGTATAGAAGCTATCAGCAAAGGACAGTGGAATGCCTCCGATCTGCCATAAATGCAACTCCGATTTAGCCAATTTTGATGAATTTTTTGCAGGGTTCTAATAAATGCACATATGTTAATGCTATTCTAAGCATAAATTCTTATAGTTTGAACTAAAATTTAGGTTGGTCTGGGACAATTCGTTACACCTCAAATGAATCACACGTCTATTTACGATCCACAAGCCGTATAAGTAGTATGATCACTCTTACACATCCGCCCAAAACCTATCTACCTTCTACCGACTTTTCGAATCTCAAGGACCCACAATATACGCCAGGGTCTTCCCCGACCCACCCACAGAAAAACATGTATTTCCCACTGACTAAAGAATTCAAGAACCTAACCATCTGTGAATGAGTTCGTCAAGAAGCATTATGAAGTCTAGATTGACGTTAAATGAGAATTTTTTAACATTCAATGTCGCATATTTTGTTAAAATAATTTCAAACTCCCACTTGTACGCTTTTAGACGGTTTAATTCTTGCTACATGTGGCCCTTCCTCGGGCTCACAGAAAGCTTTTTTATCGCGCCAGAGGCTTTCACTTGATGCATCTATATTTAACCATATCTGCTATAACCTGTGATATTAGATTATTTTGAAAATATTTGTGTAATTTTCAAAAAAAAATTTGCCAGAGCCAACCAATCCGTAACTAAATTTTGTATTTCCCTGGCACCACATTTGTGAACGGAATGTGGGAGTGACATACGATTGTACTTTAAAGTGATTCTTGAATATTTTAAGTAAATATGTGCCGTGGCGAAATTAATCCGTTATCCATTAAGTTAGTAAAAAATTGTTACGAACATGTTAACTCAATCTCTTGTAAGGAACAAAGTTCAAGGCATTTTACAAGGCAATATTTGACGAAAAACTACTACATTTGTGAAGTTTAGACCTTAATATCGTGTTTGCAAGGGCTTAGGAGCGCTATAGATTTGTTTCGCATGCGGGATATTTGTCATATCCCTATCTTCATGGAAGGTACTTACTCACCACTTCATCGATATGAACTAGTAAATGGTTGGCGACACTGTCAGTTAATTATTATTTGAAAATGGTAATTGTTTTATTTAGTTTGTTCAGTCATTGAATGACAGACTAAATAACCTTTAAGGTTTTTCTAGTAAAGCAAGATAACAGTCAGCTCATCCCCTTTCCTTTAACGTAAGTAAAGGATGCGTAGAAGTAGAACCATGTTACCAGAAAGTAAGGAAGTGTGTTTAAAAGTACATTTAAAACGAGCAGTACGACGTTCGAGGCAACAGAAGTACTGAAAGAATGTCTGTAGAAATCCTGGATAATCCTGGGCAAAATTGTTGAACAAACCATTTATTTGAGATTTTTAGCGCTGCTGAAGCGTTCACGGTACCAAGTGTTTCTCAGTATAGAAATCATTGGATGGGCAATACCGTATCATTTGAAACAACTTTTTTCTGATTTTTTTTTAAATTTCCAACAAGACGTATTTTTCTTTTGCTAACACGTTAGTAATTCCAAAAGAGTTAGTGAAATTGAAAAAGTTTTGTGAGCTTGCTCTCATTGGATCGCAGAAATGAAATCGCTAGAAGTTTGCTCATTTACTGACAAAATTCAAGAATCTTTGCAAATTTCTTATACATGGCTAACTTTTCGCCTAACACAGCCTTCGGATCATAAAGGCTTTATAAAAGTAAATCCTCATAAGGTTTATCACTCTTGTAAAAGTTTCTAGAAACAGAGTTCATAAAGGTTTCCGACGATCCTAAGCAGGCACGTATCTAGCACAAGTGTGTCTTAACCTAGCAATATTAATATTTTTAATTAAACTAAAATATTTTTCAGAAGTATTTGATAAAAAGTTTACTGGATGAATTTTATATTCGGAATGCTGGAAGTAGTATTTCCAGGTAGATTTTATTCAATTACTGTGATTATTTTAGCAACTTACATTGAAGAGGATGTATATCGAACTTTTGAAGAATCTTTTGAAGATCTTTCGAATTGGAGAAATTGGTGGTTATGTGGCACAATGGGAAAATCAATCTAACTCCTTGTACTTTTAGCAGTAATGTAAACCAATCAACCTAGCGTTATAATTTAGCTATAATTTTTAACAATGAACTAAGAACGTAATTTATAAGTTGATAGGTTATTTACACAATGAACATTCCAAGGTCATACAATTATTTAACAACTTGCTCAATAGTTTTGATGAAAACGAATAGTTAATACATGATCTAAAAATTATGTTTGTGAATTTATTGTCACATTCATTATTTTGTATAATATTAGACAGAAACTTGGTATTCATCCAGAATTGAAAGACTTCGTTGATTTATATAAGATAAAGCATTTGGAGAATTAACCATAACCGATAATAAAAAATTCATGTTGGCTTGCTACAATGTCTACCAAATACGAATTGACTTAGAGCCAATAATTTTTGACAGGATAGTGAGGGAATGTTGCGGACAGATGAAAGTTTCCAAACGTACATTTTGATTAAATGCATCACCTAGTTACTTATATTCTTCACACTAATGGCGATTAACGTAAAACACGTATATCTGATCGTTGATTTGTTAACCCACAAGGTATTATTTCAGTAGTAACATAGAAAGGTGTTGTGATCGTCTTGCATGTGCGTCTCTTTGTCTTTCTGGAAACATTTTTCAATATTTGCCAAAATTGGTGGTAACTTTATAGTATTACGCCCGACGTATGCTTTTTGTTTCGCTGGCTTTCTGCGAAGAATTCTTAGGAGAAAGCTGAGAAAATTATATTATGCTTCCTCTTTGCGTTGTGGTTGCGTTGTCTTTGAGTTGTCAGGTGATTTTTTTTTCAAATTTTTAATTACCCTTGGTGGACTTTTCAATTTCCGCTTCTTGAGTGAGTCTCAATTTATGGGATAGTTGAATTATTGCTCCTATACTAAATGGATACCTAAACCAACCTAAATGGTTACGAAAATAATTTTTTTCATGATAGTTGCATGTAGCGAGTGCAACAACATGTACAAAAAGTTTCATATCAACCGAAGACTTATTGAAAAAAGGTTTCAAACTCCCAGAAACAAATATTGCATGATATAACTATTCGATTAGCGTCAACTTAGCCGTGTAGATAATTACCTTAGGTTGGATGTTGTCAAGGGAAACTAGTTTGCAGTTGAAGCAAAAATAAACATTTTGCGTCGCCATATTACAACGACTAGTATAGTTGTTGTATAGTAAAGAAGCAACTTAACCACAGATTAAGTGTGACGTAAGTAATTAAAAAAATCATGTGGCAACCAAGGGCTAATTTCCTTTTGTACATTTGCCTGGCGGCAGATTAGATTTATAAAGGAGACACACTTGGTGTGATTATTAAAAATTGCAATAAGCTAATTAATAATCGATACAAAAAATAGGAGTGAGGTTATGTACCTGAGCATGTTAGATTTTTCCAGATAAATCTATTCTAGCAATTCTAACATGGCGGATTATTATAATAATAAATTTTTGGGTAATCAATTTGCAAAATTAACTGGCATTCAAGTACTAATTTTCTTTTGTAGTTTGCTTGACGGCAGATTAAATCTAGAGAAGATTACATACTTGGTGCTACTATGTCAAAATCAGCAATGAGTTAATTGATAATTGATACTGAATTATGAAATGTGATGATATACTTGAGCATGTAATGTTGTCCCGCATGAGGTTAGATGCATAATACGATAAACCGAAAACAAAAAAAAATGTATAGTTTCAAAACCGTATAAATACACCTATTCAATTCGAATTAGACATTATTCATCTACATAATTCATTATGAGAAGTGTTTACGTAATTTCGCTGATATTAGCAAGTCTTGCTCTGGCACAAAATGAGCACAAGCAAATTGCCACATTGTATAACGGGCGGAATGGATCATCCTTCCCGATTCACGTCTACAGCTTTGATTTATCAAACTTTGACAACCAGGCACATTCGGTTTGTCTGATTGGGACGTAAATAATTTATAATTATATTTCTGGTAAAATTGTAGTGCTATGAAAACGGAAATTTTTTTTTCATTATTCTGATAAACGATAATAATCATTACCGAGTTTTTACAATTTTTTATACCCAAATAAAAATATATAAACAAAGATCGAGCCTAACTGATATAACAGTACGAAAAACTTGTATTATTTTCAAAATAAAAGAATAGGTTTCAGTTTATAAAATATAGTTTATAATTTTTTTTTGGATTCTGTTGAAATTCAACTATGATTCTTTAATATCAATGTTTTTTCTGTTTCATTACGAACAGTAACGATCGTTGAGACTTACCAGTGTTATAAGTTGAGTAATTTTGGTTTGAGCAACCCTGTTGACTTTTGCCACCTATCACTTTCTCTGAAATCATACTAGACTATAAATATTTAAATTAGAAATTCGACAACACAGAAAGATGATTTCAAATGAAAGCATGCTTTCTAGAGTACTAAAAAGATTAAGCACACTAGAGATTTAACTTATTGAAGAAAAAGTTGGTTTACAACACAGTAAACAGCACTAATCTGGATTTTAATGGGTAAACAGATCAGCATATTACTATGTAAATCCTAAAACTAGTCCAAGTTATTTGCACACCAAACTTGTAACATGAAGTTGCATATTGCGTTTAAAATTTTTTAGACTAGAGTTAAAGTAAGCGAGAAATCTAGTAACAATGATTGTCTTAGGGAAATCAATATCATTTGTTGCAGAAGCGACTCAACTCAACAATAGAACCACAATTGACACACTAGGGTGAATGTGAAAATCCTACAAAACATAGTAGTTGACAGATATAAGACCTTCCCTTATAAGGTTATATTAATTATAGGACGAATTTACAACATGTGGTTTTGCACCAGCGTAGTGGATTCAGTATGGGAAAATAAGTTGTTATAAGACCATAACGGTTATAAGACCCAAAATTTTTGCTGCAATAACGTTGATTTTCCATCCGTCGGGTATTTTATAACATATTTGTTCCAAGTGAATTAATATGACCAATCTACCAGCCTGTTTGGTTTAATTTCCGGTTTGAAATGTATTATTTCAGATGGTTGTCTTTCGACACCAAGTGGTTCAACCAAGAAGATACGACTGCTAAAATGGAGTATTACTATTCGGCAAACGAATCCTGTATAGAATTTGGTGAACTTGATGGTTTAGTTTCATCCGCCAGAATTGTTGGTCACCGAGATGACTACACATTAGATACATCTCAATTTATACCAGTTCAAGAGCTTCCAAGGCTGCGAAGGCGAGATTGTGATGGAGACTAATCCCAAGGTTCCACCTTACCCTTATGAGTCTCTGATTGTCACTGGATACTCTGCCTGGACACTCTACGGAGAATTTGATTTTGAAGGACCATCATTTTGTATCTATCCGGAAAATGACCATGTCAACATTCCATATTTTGTTCCTGACGCACGTGATCTGTACTCAGAAAGCCTTCTGGTCATACATTCTATCAAAAAAGGATGCTATGCTGAGAAAAAGAGCAGACACGGTCACAATCCTCCAAAACGTAATCCCTTCGAACTTTTCCAACATGTACTAAAAGTTGAATAAATGTCAATAAATAGTATCAAAGCTAATTTTAGACCCATAATTAATGTAGCATTATGGCTAGTAGACTGATTCAGTTAAAAAAAATTCATATACTAATTTGAAAATATACATTTCATGTTTTATTGCAAAATGTACGATTGTGTTACCTCTGTGAAAGTTACGTGTATGTTTTACGAAACAAAACGAAAAACTGCAATCACGTTTTGGAGCTTCACATGAAGACGTCATAAAGCTTATCTGAATTCGGCATGGACATCGGTCAGGATTAATCACAAAAACAATTTCTTTTGTCAGGAAAAGTCCATGCGCAGTTAGTGAGGAATTACTTGTGAAGATTACTTAATTCCAAATTAAATCAAATTAAACCAAAAGTTAAGAAATTAAGCTTACATAAGGCTAAACCCAACTTATAAAGAAAAAGAATCAGACTAATCAAACCAAACGAAATTAACCACACAGTCTGGACGCTCTGGACTCTTAAAATTTATATTTTATTTAACATTTTTTTGGTATCGTTTTGATATATATTTGTTAAATAAATATTTTTGACCATGTTTAAAAGTCCTTAAGCATTTGTAATTTATTCGGAAGTAAACCTTATACTCTTGTACCACAATGTGACTAGTAATGTGAAGGTTGAGGAAGAGACATTTGGCCCAACGCTCTTTGCTGGAGAAAGAAGGTGACTTCAAATTAATTGGTCAAATTATATCATAGGAAAAATTTATTTTGGGCGAAAGTTCTAATTGTTTTAAAATACCATCCAACGTTGCCAAAACCAAATTTTGCGTGTTCTGTTTAATCAATTTTTACACTTTGAGGAATGCACAACTTTTACAAACTTTCTCTTCTAACTTAAAGTTATTTTGTACAATTAAATATATTAAGATTTCCTCAACATGCCGGCTCGGACATCGAAGTTAAGAGAGCCTTGGCAGAGTACTAAAGAGATCAGGTGTACAATAAGCATGTAATATTGAAATTTCAGTATATTGAAACATTGGAATATTTGTATTATTGAGATATTGAAGCAAGCCAGATATTAAGTATTTCAATACCAAAAATATTCACTTTTCACTTACAATAAGTTGTTTTCAATCAATGTTTTTTCATTGGTCTTATTACATATAATTTAAGAATTGAAACGAACCGTGATTCACATAGCGTGCTAATGCTTCAAAAAATTGAGTGACTTTTAAGAGATTAAATTCTTGGGTAATAATTTTATATGTAAACAATATTTCACTACCGAGTTTTCAATATTTGGGATCGCAAAAAATGAAATATTGATATTGAAAAATGGAATCAATATTACATGCCATAGTATATTCATAGTTTAATTATTTCTGTGTTTTTATCTTATTGGGTAAATATTCGTATTTCTGTAAATAAACTTAAAGCGCATCTACTTGACCGTGGATTTAAAAAAATTAAAATATCTACTATTACATAATTTTCTCTAAAACTTGACATCAGAAATTGAGCTTGTAAGTGAATATATGTCGTGCGTCAAACGTAGTGATGAAATGCTTTCCTTTAAAAACGAAAACGAAAACGAAAATCCGTTTCCTTTCCTTTTCGTTTTAGCATTTTTGAAAACGAATCCATCCGTTTCCTTTCCTTTCCTTTTCGTTTTCAGTTTCCAAAAAAACAAAAAGAAAGGAAAGGAAACAGAAAAAGGATTTCCCTAAATAATGCGCATGAATAGTTAGTTTTCAGTTTACCAACAAAAAGTTAAATGCGATGAATGAAGTGTGGTTGTTGAGTGTAGAAATTCAAAAATTTAAATAAACCAGCCTAGGGTGGCCCGACGACACATTTTTCTATTGTGTTGTTCGGGCTAAGCAGTGTGCTATCGTTACCGGTCTGGGATCGGTGCCATTCTTTGAGCTAAACTAACAATCTAGCACTGGTACAAGAGCTGTTTCTGTTGGTTTTTCAGTTCTTAAGCACTTTGACAAGGAATGGAGCCAGACTTGCTGTATCTTCGTGATTAGGAGTCTGGAGCCATGCCATGATATGCAAAAATGCCGATAAGGTTTTCCAATAGAGTAAGACAAATGTCAGTAGCTCACCCCCTTTCATGAAAAGTAGGTAAAGTATGCGTAGTAGTAGATCCACGCTACCAGACGCCTGAAAAGGTTGTGTACACGTGCACGTAAAAAGAGCGGGACCTGGTTCGAGGCAGCAGAAATACCGAAAAAACAAGTCTGCTAGATTTCCAGATAAAGTCCCTACCCTCTTGATTGGTCGAAAGCCAATAAGTCAAATAAATTTCCAAAAAAAAATTTAAATAAGTGAATCCTTTTGTTACGAAACTGTTAAGTGAACACGATTTTTGTTAAGTGTTTTTAATAAGTTAAGGTAGGTATGCGGAAAGCTATCAGAGTGATGCGGGGAAATAAAAGAAGGGTGCGGGAAGACAAGGGAGAGATGCGGAAAGATATAAGAGGGATGCAGGAAGATAAGAGATGGATGCAAGACAAGAGGAGAGATGCGGTGAAACATGGGAGGAATGCGAATAAGCAAGAGAGGGATGCGGGAAAACAAGGGAGGAATGTGAGAAGACATGGGAGAGATGCGGCAAGGACTAAATGTATGTTGGTAGAGTTAGAATGGATGCGGAGAGACAAGGAGGACTCGAGAAGACAAGGGAGGAATGCGGGAAGACAAGAGGCATGTGGGAAGAAATGGGACGGATGCGGGCACGGAGTTAATGTATATTAGTAGAGATCCGAGGGATTCTTGGAAGATAAGAAGACAAAGATAACAATGTGAGCCTGATTGGGAATGAATCCTATCGCTCGGGTCACGGATCGGCTGGGAATGGCTGTTGCATCCAAATCCTCATCCAAAAATTGCGAGCAATGCCGAGTTAACCAAATTGTTGAGTAATACTATTTTACATTTGTTATCATGATGATGTTACTTTAGAAAAAAATTCGTTAGCTTTGCTAAATTTGATAAAAAAACAATTTGTAAAAAATACCGTTTTCGTTTCTTTTCCTTCTCTTTCCGTTTGTTTTCCTTTCTTTTTCGTTTTAGGATTTTGATTTTGTTTTCGTTTTTGTTTTCAACCTGATGCTTTCCTTTCCTTTTCGTTTTTGACAAAAAACAAAAGGAAAGCAAAGTTTTCATCACTTTGATGATTTTATTTGGTAATTGTGAAATTTGTATAATTAATTTAAAACTTGATAAATTAATCATTTCTACATGGAAAGTCAATTTAATACTTCTAGTCTATCGATTGACAAAAGTTTAAAAACTTAAAATGAATCTAACAGTTACAGCGTCCATCTTTGCGATCGTGTTCTGGAACTTTGGAATCGGATTTTTTTTTGCCTTTTAGTTTTTGTAAATTATTAATTAAGTTTTATGAGAATTTTTAAATTTCCAACTGTCCCAAGGATAAACAGATGCATTGCCTCTATTTTAAAACGAAAAACTCCCTGAAAAGTTTGAACTAACACTATTTTTTTAAACTTTTCACAATTACCTAAGATGACCCCATATGCAATACTGTTTACTAAATTTCTGAATATTTTCATCTAAAAATTAAAAGGTACAATTTTTATTTACTCAGAGCAGTAAAAGTGTTCTCTTAGTAGTTCAAGGGTTTGAACAACGTGTCATTGGTGGAAATGAATACGCATCATCTACGCAGACAAGTCCCGGTGCGCAGTCAATGTCTTCATCGCATGCCCAACCAATTGGTTTTGTCCTGACATCCGACGCTGCTCTACATCTTCCTTCCACACAACTTCTTCCAGATTTGCAACCCACACTTATTCCATTCGATGCTCCACACGGTGAACTAGCACCACCGACGCATTTTCCATTCGATTCCTCCACTATAAAAAACGAAGAGTCCATTGGTGGATCATCGATATTGAGGCATATGCATTTCCCCTTAGAACATTTCAGCAATACGTCGTCTGCCACTTGACCATTACTGAAAGTGCAATCATCCTCGTACTTGCAATTTCTTTCAAATCTCTTTGCTGAAATCCCAATACTCGCTAGTGATGACGCAGCCAAAACCGAATACAAAAACATCATGTTTGAAGTCATCATGCCTGAAAACTTAGATGATTGAGTATGGATGTTAAATAGTGGAGGCTCATTCATAAGATTAATCTAATGAAAACAATACCTAGTACCTTTAATATAAATTTGATCGATTCCAATGAAATTGGGTACAGTGGAACTTATTTTGCTCTCACTGGTTTCGACCCATTAAAGGTAATTATAGTAGCGGCCTTGATTGCTACACTCCGAATACCGGAAGAAAAAAAGTATTAATGTATTGTCTCAACAATCTGCAAGGCAAAATATAGGAATCATGCGCTTGCTGATTCTATTTCTATTCCTATATCCAACGACATGTCCGTTTCGAGAATGTTAGGTTTGTTGAACAAACAATTTGAGTTCTCTCATTGAAAGTTTGTACTGCAAACATATTGATACGTTCGGGTATATTCATTTGTTTGAATATACAGGGTAAAATGAAATGTGATATAGCCCTTCAATAATTCAATAACTAGGTACTTGAGAGTGGAACAATTTGCCAGCATAGACCTATTTTAAGCCAAATGCCTAGAAGGAGAATCTGAATTTTGGTTGCTATGGTCAATCTCAGGTGAAGTGTCAGAATAAGTTTTTAACCACTAAGTGGGTACGAAAAAATTTGCTTGATTTTACTAAAGCCTTAACAACAAATTTCTTAAGCCACAATCATATTTAGATTTCTATTCAACTTTTTCAATATCATGAAACAACATTGGAGCTCTAAATTTCAGAGAAAGTTGAAAGTTAATGCTTTCATCGTTGGAAAGGTTTACGACGTTTATTTATTATTCTATATTCCGTTTCTGTTAGTTCACCTATCTGTATGTCTCCAGGTTTAACTTTTGTTTAGTAAGTTCCAATGTACCAAAGAATTTGTGATGATGAACCATGACAAATTAAAAATTTAATTTTGCTGATTGATCATTCATGAATTCAAGTTGTTCAGGAATTACGAATACTCTAAATTATTTAAGAAGTAAGCATGGATAATAATTATGACAAATTTTACAAGATTCCAAAATTAAAGTAGATTGAGCTTTTTATGACTAAATCAAAAAGCGATGACACTCCCACTTTTCATTCCAATCAATTTTGCTGGACATTGTAAGCTCTAGTGTCGGGTTAATTTTGATATAAGCAATATGTAGCGTAAAAATTAAAGTGAGATTGTGGATAAAAAATTTTGTTTACAAGAATCGTTAGTAAAATAAAAAAATTTTTTCCCATCTCAACATAATGATATAAACACTTATTCTGACATTTGACCTAAATTGACTATAACAACCATTAAACTCAATAGCCACGAAAATTCAGATAATCCTTCTAGGCACTTGGCTCCAAATTGATGTATAGTGGTTAATTGCTCCACCTACCATGTACCGAGTTATGAAATTTCAAAATGGTATACCACATTTTATTTCCAGCTGTATTTCCTAGACGAGTGCTATTCAAGTATTCAATAAGCTTAAACTACAGTCGGTATTAGTGAAGAATCCTTTGTTCAATACCATCCTAATCATGCGCAACTATAATTTTTTCCGTATATGTTCATCACTTCTTTACAAGTTCTTACTTTTTACACCTTTTCTTTATTAAGCTTATTATTGTAGCTTTTGGTACGGAATGGTTAGGATTGTGTACATGCAATTTTTCTTATTTGTTTGGTTTTGGAAATAAGAAAAATTGGGATTTTCAAATTACGTAGAAAGTCATATTTAGGGGAAGTACTTAGCCTTTATCAGCCAACTTGAATTACATTTTAATTACGCACGTTGAATTTCTAACTACAGTCCCACAACAAATCATAGCACAAAAGAAAGCGATTTTGGCCTAATGCCCTTTGTAGGTGAAAGCAACTGCGCAAATAATTATGGTCATGTAGCTCTTAAAACTAACAACAAATTCAAAAAAAAGGGTAACAATCTGAACAAAGTATTGAAAAATAGGTTAGGAATTAGAAAAAAAAAAGTCTTTAGGGCCATTAAATCAAATGTTATGATGTATTTGAAATTTAAAATTTTTGGGCATTCGATATACTATCTGTAACTGATATACTAAGATATTGACCTTTCAAAAGAAAAGTTAAAAAATTACTTTTGTTCCAGTGAACCTAGAACCTTGATTCATTCTACTTCCGATCCTACTTTTCAAAATATTTTTTTAATTGTTATTCTTTTTAAAATTTAGTTTTCTAAAGTCTTAAGTCTCTCCTCTTTGTCGTAAGATACTTTGTCGGACTGTTGTACTAGCTTCTTCAAATTGTTTTTGAGAAAATGGTTTTTCACAAAAAGCAATGTATTATAGCGCTGTACATAAAATAATCCCCGTTTCTTTAACCATTCAGAAAAAATCATTTGAAATTGATAATCTCACTAGCTCCATTCGTCTAGTTTTCTAACAACATAAATCTAAATATACTAATTATTTTCTAGTTAGGTGTTAAAACATGAACTCTTTGTTTTGCTTAGGGTTGCTAAAACTTAAATTTGTTTATAGATAGGAAATGCTTTACTTACTTATCTGCAAAGTTGGGAAATAGGCAAATTGATTATAAATCTTGGTACTTAATTGGAGTGATGTAAGTGAATTGACACGAAAAGCATCAGTGAACAAAATAGTATTTAAAGCCACTTCAGATATACATTGAACTAATTAATTAACATGGTTAGCTTAATGGGGTCAATCAAAACTAATCCTACGGAAGTTTCTCATTAAAAAATAGAAATAAACGTGGAATAAATGATCATATCATTAATTAGAAATTATGGTACGAATGCAACCCTATGTGCAATTTAAATACTCTAAAGAATGAAAAGACTACATTTATACAAATTTGTTTGTTTATTCCTTGTATGCTGTTTTAGTTGTAGGATTACTATTGTAATCGTAAAGTCCGATGATTTTTACGTATGTACTCTGGTTGAACTTTACGCTGGGTCGCGAGTCACGAGGTAATTAATTTTTGAAATAATTAACGATAGAAGGTTTGAACAATTATTTCTTTAAACGTTGGAGTAAATGAACAATACTATTGATTTCGAAACATTTGTTGAATCTGGGTAAGCAATTTTTAAAGTCTTCCTAGGTTAAAAAAATTGAGTATAAGAATTTATCAAAAATGGGTTGAGATTATTTATCAGTCTGTGGCACTAGGGTTTCTGTTGAAAAGCTTTTTCAATTGGTCCAAAAATTCTGCAGAACAAGTGAAAGGGAATGCGGGGAAACTATTCGCAAATGTGTCTCTTTTAACTGTTGGCTTTCGTTTTAAAAGAAAAGAGAGAGTGTTACTGCTTTTAAAGATGCTGTAGTGGCAAAAATTTTGGGAAACAGAGAAAAATGCATTAGCAAGGGTTAACTTAAAGAGTAGATTATGGATTCAATCCGACCTATATTTATAATTATTCTGCAGTAATAAATTGATTTGTCAACCTAATTTTTTTTACCGTTTCGTTTTCGTTTCCATCTAATCCGTTTTGTTTCGTTTCCGTTTGTTCAGAAAAGCGAAACGAAACGGTTGCATCACTACTTTTTATTTACATTGACTTTGTTATTTTTCCAATTCTTACGAAATGAAAGAATGGATATCTAGCAAATAATTGCACTTAACGAACTACCTGATGCAGAAACGTAATAAGGATCTCAATTAACTAATCCGGTGAATCAAAAAGGTGTAGTAAAATATTTTACAGTTGTCGAGGTTAATAATAAACCTCAATACCTGTGTAATTATTGCATGTAAGTGGACTCAATTAATATAGTTAATATCAAAGCAATAATTAGACGAATAAGCAATTTGCTTTAATTAATTAAAAAAAATTGTTATCTGACTCTAGAGTCGACTCTTTGACTCATGAGTCATTGACTCTGATTCACAGGCTAAAAACCCAAAAGAGTGAGTCGACTCTTAAAAAATTTAACCTTGACTCTGACTGTGACTCACTAAATACAAAGAGTCAGAGAGTCGACTCAATGAGTCAATGACTCTGACTCAGGCTATAATGTGAGTCATGCGATACTCTAGTCGCGAAGAAGAGCTTGTTTTTCAAAATAAGACAATTACTAGTTTCCACTTTTAGAAACAACCCAATATTTGATTGACACAATAGAAAAAGATGATTAGACTTGTATCAAAAGCTCGACTGGTAAAAATCCATTTATTTATGCCCGTCAAATCATAACATCCATCGAAAATTTGATTAGAGCCTTATGAAACTAATAAGTTAGACCAGAATAAACAAATGTTGTCTGACGTCTGAGCCATTCAAATGGTAACTCAATTCCATCTCCTCGAGAATTCAACTATAGAAAAAGATTAATTTTTGTATACAAGAAAAAATAATTCATAAAGTACGAGAATTCTTGAATATTTTTATAATAAAAACGGCAAAGCATATGCAGCCAAACAGCATAACATAATTTTGGGATTATAAACAATAATTTATTCTCAATTTATCAAATAGGGATCGCATTTACTATCCAACAGATTAGTAAGCTGAGAGGTCAAGTGGTTCAGTCAAAGTGTAGTTTATTACTGTCTAATTTTTGGCCAAGTTATTTGTAATAAGAATAGAATGCTTTTTAGACTAAGACTATCTTTAGTATTTGGGTTAAATGAAAACTAAACGAAGAGCCTTAGATACTGATGACTCAGGCTGTCAAAGTACGAAAGTTCAATATGACTCACTAGAGAAGGGACTTAAGCATGAGTGA
>NIPM01000330.1:102138-209824 GCA_002738285.1 Holacanthella duospinosa | reverse complement strand
GACCTAACACAACCCAAACTCATCCACTTCACTCTAGGCTTGTATGAAACCAGTAGAGTAGAGAAGACGCTTTAGGTAGAGAAGAAGAAGTGTCTTTAGAGAAGATAACCCAATACTCTAGTAGTTCAGCCTAAAGAGCCAGTCCCGTTCCCGTACTACAGGAAACCAATACTGTAGATACTCCGTGTATCCAAGTCCAATTACTATCATTCCCCATCTCTTTTATCCGAATCCAATTATTACCCTTTCCATTTTCCTAAATTACTTCATCCCAATCAATGCAACGGTACGCCGCGCCACAATATATCAAAACTTTTTCAAAACAGCCATTGATTGGGCTCTGCCATATCAACTAATAATTAAATAAAATAAAATAAAATATTAAAGCAAATGTCCAATTGAGAAAATAGCGAATGAAGAAATAAATTTGTTGTTCTCACATTTCAGTCATTTGATAAATCCGTTCCATTTTTCTTGGTAACTTTTTAGTTTACATAGATAAAACTATCGCAAAGAGCCAAATGGTGGTTCCCATTTCTTGGAATTTTGGTACCCTGCTTAGATGATATAGTTGCATCTGGTGTCAGTGGATGGAATCGAGAAGAAGTCAACTTTCCAGTTGACTTCTTCTCGAGAAGTGTGGAGTAATGACATTATAAAAAAATTCCAGTCTTGTGCGCTTTGACGATGACATCTAGACACATTGTTTGTTAGTTGCTTCCGCTTAGTTATCTTTTTTTAAATTTCCAGGGTACGCTTAATTCTGTTTCTTTATCGATTTTATTGATTTTTGTTTTCTCTGTACATGTATAATAATGTAGTTTATTTGTCTTAGTAATTAAGTTGACTTTACAATATTTCATCTTTATCACTTGTGTTTTGCTTCTTCTTGACAGACGTTTGCCAGATTGAAAAGACTGAGTTGCAGATGTCAGTACTTCTGTGCTCACGTTCTTTATGATTCCAAGGCTATTCTGTTTCAATGATGTTTTCACTGAATCACCGTTCCCTGCAATGTCTGTGATTGTTCTGATAGCAGCATCTTTTGCATGATGAAATATATATTCCATCACTAATGGAATAGCGTATTTAGCAATTCCTCCTTTTACAAAACCGAGACCTCCTCTTCTTTGTCCCACTCCGTGAAAATCAGGTGTTCCCTGACCAATTTGTACTGTCAGAGTGTGGTAGTAATGATCATAGTAAAAGATGTATTTCTGCTTCATTCGACTGTGTTGGAATATGTCGTCTTTAGAAAATATTGAATGAAACTGAACATTATTACTGATATTATCTTAGCTAGAGGAATAACCTAATACTTGCGTAATTCACACAGTGTCATTAAACTAAAAAGTACGTTTTCACGTACATTTATTTACATCTTGTTCCTCTAAAAGCAGCTGTCTCAGCAAAAATAATGGATTTTCTCAAATAAGGTACCAGTCAAGTAGCGTCGAACTCATGCACATCAAACCCAATCACAAGGCTTAGCCCACTACTCCAGAAAAGCCATTTCAAACTTTTGATTAAATAGAAATAAATAGATTGTTTAATACATTTCCAAATTTTGACACAAAGGTCAGCTTACTGTATACTAATAAGATAATCATTCTATTTAATACTAAATTTAGAATAAAAGTAATTTTATTAAATCTAAAAAGGTTGAACTTTGCGCATCTACTCATATTCACACAGTGGTTAAATGAAACGTAGCTCTCATCTAGTGAACTGTCGTTAATGCTTCACTGACCAAAGATACATAAAATATCTCAATAATGTAATTACTATCATCGCCTCACTGGTGCAGCTGCATCACTGCTTCAGTTGCATCTAAACTTCATTTGTGAGAGATGCACATATGTAAAAAATTGGGGCAAACTGATACAAATAATGATCCAGCAGTGGCCCTTAACCCTTCATCATTTAACTTATAATTTTCGGCTTAGCTTAATTTTAAAACTTCACTGAATGAGGTTTAATTAAAAATTAGCTAATGGTCCCAACTAAACCGGGCGCTGAATGAGGCCTCTGTATCATTTAAGAGTTAAAACAAGTTGCCTGCATTTATTTAGATTTGGAGAGACCAGGTTTCATTACAGTAAAATATGTTGTACCCTGTGTCCCGGAAATATTTAACGTTGCGCAAGTAGTACTCACGTTGAACTGCTATGTTATTGCATTCCAGGAATACAGGTTTACTGAATAATTTATGATATTTAAACTTGCATTTTTACCAAATCTTGGAAAGTTAACACTTTCTAAACACTTTTAGTGCAAGTTTTCGACTGTAGATTACGCATTGCTTTCATAAAAGCGATGACAGATTTGTCTGATTACAGAGATTGTAGAATCAATTTGATTTGTGTGACGATGAGGTGTATCGTTTTCAGTTTTTGGTGGTAGCACTGTGAATGGCCTTTTTACAGTTGATAAGTTAACACCACATGCTATAGCAGTGCTAAACCACAATTCTAATTCCAATTTTTTCCAGAAATTTTTTAGCTGTTTCCCAAGTTAGAGAAAGATGGCCACTAAAAAAATAATCTAAGATGGCTGCCATGCCATATAATTCTATGATTTCATGTAGATGGAGGTTATGGCATGGCAGTTCTTATGGAAATGGAAGATGGGAGTTGTTTGTGAGGATATGGCGTCGAGTATGTAAACTCGACGCCATTTTCTACAAGTATGGATGCCAGTAAAGATGGCCGTTGTCATATAATAATAATATTTATTTTTAAATTAAGAGAAAAGTGAAGGATTTTTTTACAGGATGAGGGAAAAGATGAAGTTTTTTTTACTGATGAAAGTTTGATTTGTATAGGAGAATGATAATAATCATCTTGAATTTATATTTAAAAGTACATAGAAAAAAGGGTCAAAGATTTTTTGGGTCGAGTTTTTAGGAGAATTTGGTGGGAAAGGTAAGTGTTGCTTCTTTTTTCTTTTTCTTTGGATGCTGATTGTTTTCTCTAAGTGTGCTTTTCTTACAGAATAAGAACCTTAGTATTAAAATTAAACACAAGAACCAGTTTATATATTTGTTTTAGGTCCTCGACAAATTAATTTTAAGTTAAGTTAATCAAGCCTTACAACATTGTGTGATATATCGAAATTGCATAATCGTACACACTCTCTAGTTTAAAAAATTTATATTTAACATAGGCTGTTGAATATATTTGTGTCATATTTAGTGATAAAAAAAATGCAAAATATTTTCTTTTACAATGATGAACTTGTAGTTACATATCTCAAATCCCGTTCTATCCAAATCTCTAAAAATTGTGTCTTATTGAGCTGGGGAGATTTTGAAATGAACTTGAAAGCAAGTCGCCGTGTTAAAGTTCCACGAACATTTAATCTTCCAATACCATTTCCAGACACTATCCTATTGCCAGCTCTCAAAGAATATGGGAAACTGGCTGGAATTTTTCTAAAATTAAATAATCATTCTTTCTTACTGGAAATTCAGACTTCAACCTGGAATTGGATAGTGTACAATGCTCTTCCGAGTCCACCTCGAGGACGATTGAATAGAATAAAAATTTTGAAGATTATAATGCAAAGTCGTCTAGAGGAGTTGGGATATAATATTCCCTTTGGTTCAACAACACGCGTCATCCTCGAGACATAAGTTTCCTAGCTTTTCTTTTTATTTTATGCTTTAATTTCTTGTCATCCAACAAACTATTATATATATCTCTTTTTCATTTTCGCGGCTAGAGACGCATGTTCTACGGATACAGTGAGTGCCATTTCCTGTCGCCTTAATCAGCAGCCGCTTCTATCCAAGGCATTTTTCCTATCAAACCCTAATTTTGATACAAAGAAAACCTACAAACGGCGAGAGGCAATGGCTGCTCAAGCATTATATGCAACAATGAACAGGACGCGGAAAAACATTCTCGAATCAAGTGGTTGGACCATCACCCGCCTAGAGTCATGGGCGAAACCAGTGCCAATTCCCTCAGTTCCCAGTGTTTATCGAAAGCGTCCATTACCTTCCCCACTACATACCTTCCTATCTCGACGTCGCTCCTTGATATAATTTAAACCAACATTAAGCATTTGTATGTCACTATTTATTTAAAAATTTTATTAAAATTTGTAAAGATGTAAAAGTTATCAGAACATTTAAATATATTTACATGTCTTCCGTATCCTTTTGGCTGGGAATGTATTTAAAACTTTACACAGACTACAAGCTACGAATTATGACACATACTCTTTTTATCTTTATGTTTCTTCCATATCCACTTCATTCAAAATTTCACCCATTGTTGGTGAATTGGTTGAGATCGGCACAAAAGAAAATAAGTTTTGGCCCTAAATACCCAGAGGCATTGAATAAATTATTTTATAATTAACAATATACAAAGTAAACTCACCAAAGTAATTTTTTAATTTCGTGTTATTAGCCGGAACGTGTAGGAAGATTTGGTATCGGACCCTCATTATGTGAATGAACCGCATTCGAAACTTCAAAGTAGGGCTATTAAATAAAAGACAAATGTACTTGAAAAGGATCTCGAGATTATGTATATATCTTGTTCAACAACTAATTACCTATAATAAGTATCGTGATGGAGCCAAAAGGCCAGCCCCTTGGGTTCCCTCAGTTCCACTTCACTGTAGTGAAACTTTGGTTTCTTTTCCTTGACAGACTCGTCAATTTCAGTACAAGTCGTTTTCATATAATCCAATATTTCAGTTGCCTCTTTCAAAAAAATTCCCATGATGGTTGCAGCATTATTCATATTCTCGTTTTTGATATACACCTTGTAGGCTATGATATAAATGAGGTTGAATTTAAACTTGTAGACGAATCGAGGATAACCAATTCAGAATAGGATTAAAGTTACCTTGGCAATAATAATCGAATCCAAGACGAGTATAAAAGATCATTGAAGTTCCAAATTTTCTGACCAACCCCAATTCTTGGAAGAACATTTGTTTCGTATGGAAGTTCAATCCCATGCTCTTACATCTTTCCATGTAAGACAACCCTCCGTCAAGAAACGCTTCGTTGTGCACAGTTGTGTGTCGTTTTCGCCACGCCTACTGCCCCACGAATTATTCAGCAGCTTTCTTGCCTCTAATAGAAGCTTCATCTTCATCATCTATTATTTTCCGCTGGAATGCGGATACCTTTTGCTAGGTACTGCAGTCTGAAAACAAAAAAAAATGAATGATTTAGTTGTAGGACTGAATAATTTGTGGTAAAATAGTGAAAATTACAAAGTTCCATTAATAAAGTCTTACCAGACAGTATAGAGAGCGACATATTTCCTCACGTTCCTTGGCCCTTGCGTAAGTTAATCTTTTCTGATCACTGGTGAACAAGTAAATGTTTAAAACGAGAGTGAGGTTATGATGGCAGGTGCGTCGGACATTTATACTTGAGCTCCTTCCACCAAAACCTCCCTGTACTCAACCCATTGCTCCAGTCATTTGACTTGGGACCTTACAAAGATACGTCCAGCGAACTTACCCTGAAAGTAGTTATATATTATAATAAAGAATATCCAAGTTCTAGGTGCCTCGCCCATGATATTTTGTATTAGTTTCAACAAAAGCTGGCTTCAAGACCTGTCTTATTTTCAACTTGCTGGATCCATCTTTAAATTTGCTGACAAATGCTCCAGAACAATTTTTTGTTATTGTTGAATAAAAATTACCAAGAGCTCTAGGAAGACTAGTTTTATTTGGTTAAATTCATTAAATCAGACGATTGCGTAAAAGTGTATGTGGCTAGAAACCGGTGTAACATTGCAGGATTTTGTCTAGTAAGTAATTTTTAGTTTACCGCTATAAAATGAGAACTAAAAACAAACCGGGGAAAGTTTTACTTTACAATCAAGCGACTCTTAAGCATATGAAATCAAAGCTTTCAGGGAAACGTTGCCGAAAAATTGAACTCATGATTAAGGAATGTTTCCAAGAGTGAATGTCTTGTTGACTATTTTGGGATGGATACGCACAACACATGTTCTGTCTTGAAACCAGACTTCCGACTATTAATCTAGTGACTATGCTAAACAGTTTATCCAAGTAGACGAGCAAGAGAAAGTTTACTTCTGGAAGATTTGAATTTCAATGTGGTAAGCCAAACAAGTATCACTTAATTTAACTGGAAAACTTGCTGTTGAAACATTTTAGTATTATTTACATTTCCAAAGTCCCACTTTGGAGCATAAGAAATACGACGATTTAGTGCCATAGACATGAGTTGGCGGAAGCGAAAAGTCCATGCAAAGAAAAAACTTAATCCTTCCAATGCATCAGAGTTTATAGAGTTTGTAAAGACACAGAATGTGGATAAAAAAATGTGCTTTTCCGAACAGTTGAACAAAAAACAACGTCTCGTCTTTGACTTGGTAACAAGTGTAGTCCTCGGTCTTGGAAAAAATGAAATTATCTGCCATGGTCCAGCTGGAACACGTACTATCAGTTTACAATTTCCCTCGTTTAGCTTTAAATATTACTCATTCATGCCTTTTTACTATGTCTGAGAAGAAATCATACATAAACTATGCCTTGCGTCCATTCCTCGACACATGAAAAATCAAATTTCGAGTCATCAGCTTCACAGGATGTGCATTATTTGCCTCTGGTATTGAACTTTTTACGCATGACACGAGCATTATTTTTTATCACAATTCCATGACTTCTTAGGTAGACAGACTATTCACTCTGGCAGACAAGTTTCGTTTCTACCACCAAGACGAATCAACTGGATTGATTAGGGATGGAATGGACGACTATGCTACATTTGATCATGTTATCCTATTGCATGAGAGTAAGCGTCAGGGCTCAGGGCAAGTCGTATTTAAGGGGATTCTTTCAAGAGTGAGGATGGCCATACTCACTGATGACGATGTGAAGGCTCTACATATAAGGGTGAATGACAATGTTAAAGAAACAGAGCTGGAGAGGTTCCTCAACTCCTTCTATCTCTTTGGAAACAACAAAAAAGTCAACTCATACAACATGTAAGGATTTTCATTTGGAGTATATATCCAATCCTAAAATACCCTTTCCTCTGTCCCTTTAGACATAAACTCAAGTACCTTGAAAGTGAAATTGTACACATCAACTCGGTGGACAGACGGAGGGGAGTCTTGGAATCATTTGAGGTGCTTACAATCCGTGTCGAGGCTAGGGTCATGATCACAAGGTGAAAAGAGTAACGAGAGTTTATGATTTTTACAAATATGTTTTTACTCATGTCTGTTTATGATTTTAATCTTTGCACAAATTATTTCACTGACGAGGGTACGCCTTGTCAGCTATTTACCCCCACACTATGCTTTAACCTTGAATTTTTTTGGATAATACAGAGTGAGTTAATAAGGGGTACTTAGAGATCCTCACTCCACCGGACCTTTCTCTGTCACTCACCATAAATCGGCGTCAGAATTTTGTTTATTTTAGAGCATTCACATGAACATTCACATGTTTTATTGTGGAAAGTTTTACATACTTCGTAACGATATTCCCATAACACCAGTAAACTATTCAATCTATGACCCCATCCAATGGCAATCGTTTCAACGTATACAATATCCTTTGAAACTAGCATTCGCCATAACAGTTCACAAAGCACAGGTCTGGGAAATAATTTTTTGAATAATGAAAAGAAATTCATTTTCCTCGTTTCAGGATCAGACTTATGAAAGTGTTGTCATTGAACTTCCAGGAGACAAAGGGGTATGATAGCATATTCTATAGAATGAACACGCATATAATTTACGTAGCATTGGTTAATAAATAATAAGGTGTTTGATTTAAAATATTTCAACATCCTTTATCAACAGGTCGATCGAAATTGCTAAGACTGCATTTTTCACACAACTTTAGCGAATTTCTTATCCGTAATCACAGTCAACATTTACGACAGTGGCAAGAGGAAGTTTCACGCCTACAGGTTCTGGAAAGGGAAACTTTAAAGCAATTGGTCCTTTAAAATTTTCATCCCAATCATTTTGTATTTTGTAAAATAATTTCATTACGTCTGCAAGGCAAATAAAGAAACTACTTACACAAAAAAAGAGTGAGACTTATACTGACTTACCTTCCTTTCTTAAAACACGAAAGTACAAGGACTCAAAAAAAGGAAGGGAGATTTTTTCTGGCATCGAGTCATATTCCATTCATCGTTCCATGGTAAAAAAAAGCCTAAAACTCGACCCACTCTTACATTCCCCCCCCCCCCCCCTCCCACATGAGCTATGCCATGTGAGTCTTTAAGCAATCTGGGGTGAGTCTTTCCTGCCTTTAAAAGGGATTTCTGCAATTCTCTCTAGACATGAAAACTTTCTAGCACTATCCTCATTTCATACTATAGGCCCATGAAAAGGAATTTTGGAATCATGACATGGACTCTTATCTAAAAGATCATAACATTCACCTCTACTTTGTGAGATCAACCTGAAAGGCATCTCACCTAATAGAATATATGCCCTGAAGAGTCTATACATTAACAAGTGTACTCTGTTATAGGCAGAGAGGGTGATTCAGACCGTTTGAAAAACCATCACTAGAATGGAAGAGGTAGACCCTGGGGCTTCTTTCAAGTCTCTCTGGCATAACGTCGTTCGAAATTACAAGTACCCAAAAAACAAACCCTTGGTAAATATAATGTAATTTACCAGACACATACTCTTCCTTAGATACCACTCTATTATTAAATTGACCCCTACGGAGGCCGTGGATTCCGCCAACAAAGCCTTGGTGTTTTGAAATGTTTACAAGCTAATCATGGCCAAATCACAAACTCCAAAATATAAAGTAAGAAATGTCCCAGACAATAGGGAAGAGGGTATTTAAATTTAAGTTTTTAGGTCGGACAGTTTGTAAAAATCGCAAGAAATCGACTAACCTTTGAAAAAGCATCAAAGATTCAATCATATTCAACCAACATCTTCACGTAAGTTTTTGGCAGGAATTTCATTGAACCATAGACTTATGATTGTATTCTTTTCGGATAAGAAAAGCAGTTACAGCGATCCCTCCGTTTTACTATTTGAAAACTCTTGAAGGAGACGAAATTATTGGTAATTGCTTTCAGTCTCAAATTAGACGACAAGTATCAAGGCCACGTTACTTTTTTGTTTCAGAAAGCTTCTTAACGAAGAATTGAATCCAGTTCCAATTCCCGCCAAATCGTAATGGTTCTCAGAAAAATGACAATTCTCAAAGTATGTGACTGTGAGTAGTAACTCGTCTAGAAGTTTCTTTCCAGCAAACAAAACAAACTCTTTTCGTAATAAACTATTAGATCAAATAAAGTGTGGCAAATCATTATTCCTTGAAGTTGCCTTGTGTGATTTGTATTATTTCCCAAAGGCAAACAAGAAAAAGCAAACTATATTTGGTCACCATCACAAGGACAAGAAGATTAGTCATCTTGAAATTTAAAATAATCATCAATGTCCGGGGAAAAAAAGTTTCAAGGTATGACAAAATTCTGAACAAGTACAATGAACTGTTTCAGCGCTATGCTGCAACATTGAAACGTAATATACGTGTTGCTCCAGATCAAAAAGTCCTATTTGGTTTCAGCAATAAAGACAAAATGAGTAAATTCGAGATAACCTAAATTATGGTCTTCCTCTTGGATTTGTTCCCCAAAGGAGAGACAATGGCAGAAAACCCACCGAGTAACAACATGTTAAATGTTAGCGACCTTACGATGCCATTGAGCTATAATATATTCCGAGACGAACTGTCTTTTGTTACAGTTCAAGAGCCAGCCGAGCCAACAATAGACTCTTTGATGAAAAATATCAACACTTCACTATAGACGTATAAATTTCCTTTGCGTATGATGGAAATGTGATATCTGCCGACGGTGTTCAAAGAACTGGTTACATGGTGAGATTTTCCACCCTCTTAACAACAATTTTTGGGATCGTTTCTCTTTTTTGGTTCAACTACAAACACCCTTTTTTCTCCAGCGTCGCTAATATTTATCTTGATGTTCTACATAATCATCTTTTGGGCTTGTCCAATGTAATCGTACCTCAGTTTTTCAATGGGAAAAGCATCCCTTACTTAGGGATTTTTCAACAGACAAGCAAATTGTTTCTTGGAAATTCACGACAAACATGAATTTTGTTCACAAGTATCCCGCCAATCTCCTCTACTACCGAGTTGTTGACCGGGACACTATCCAAGATATTGAGATTCAACTTTGCAATGAAAACATGAATCAAATTCCTGAAATGAGAGACAGACGTACAACAGTGTTGGTCCATTTTTGAAACAGCACGTTTTGATTTAATTGACTGTATTTCCGCCACAAGTCACAGTGTAGAAATTGACTTTGCTCCAGGCAGTACTTGTATAAAATTTATTTGTATAAGTAAGACCCATATGCTTGAAGTTTATTGTGAAGACGGTGTCTGTAAACTTAGAAAAATGGATAGTTCAACACCTACTCAAATTGGTTACGGCGGTTTGACTCCCTTGGTGTCCTCTTACAGTCCCGGTGCAGAGTGTAAAAAAGGCAAAAAAGAAAAAGAGTCAGAAAGGTAGAGGAGGGAAAAAGTCTGCCGCCAAATCAAATCAAAAAGGAAAAGGACAAAACAAACGTAGACACACTTATAAGAATAGGAAACAAATCAAAATCAAACCAGTTGCCAAATCCAGTTTCAAAAATAAGAGTCCCGCTCATTCTTCCAAATAGGAAAAAAAAATCTTGTGGAAAACAGACCCTGTGCAAGTTTATTGTTCCCCAAATAAAATGGATCATTCACTCGTTTCAGGCTCAAAGCCTAGCTTTCTATTTCAATTAGACATTTATTCAAGGCAAGTATTGGACGTGAGCCGTTTACAGTCTGATTATATAAAAAAATGTTCCTGTAAACACAGTCAAAGACAACACCAGCAATACGTTCCATACATCCGACTCAATTGCTTCAAACATTTACTTTGGCTTTGGCTCAAGCTACATGACTTGAAGTGCAAAGTTTTAACCAGTGACGGTTCAGTTCTAGCTCGGCATGAATGACGTTTCCAGTTGCCAGATATTACAAATGTAATATAACCCTTTTGAGCACATCAGCTGGCCGACCAATATTCATTTTGTAAGATCAGGTTTTTAGATATTGCATGAACCCACAGGAATACTGCGGGTTTCTACGGGAGGGTTGCGGGAATCCACGGGAGAACTGCGGAAACTCACCGGAGGGCTCCGGGAGCCCACGAAAGGGCTGCGTGAACCTACGAAATGGCTGCGGGAACACACGTGGGGGGGCCATGGGAATCTGCTGATTTCAATTTTGTATGATAAAAAAAATGTATACTTTTAGTTTTAATTTCAAACATTCATCCATGGCAACAATGCCTTCACTGATCCTATGATATTACAAAAGTGAAATCGATTAGTCACGAATTCTGCGATTCTCATAACTGTTTTTTTATGGAATTTCCACAGGCCCATTTGCTGGAGCTTGGCCCATAACCGCTAGTGGCTGTGCCGGAATTCTTTCAATTAGCTTAAACATTTTCAGGCAGAGTCATAAAATTTCAGAATTTTCTCAATAGCCAATTTGATATATTTTACGTTCTGCAAACGATCCTACAAAAGTAATATCGCATCGTCCATGCTGAGCTAGGCCTCAGCAAAAATGTTGCAGTCTGTGATCAATTTTTCTACGCCTGTTTCCAAAACTGCCAAATGACAGTTAAAGGGAAGCAGATGACAGACTATAACATGATGCACCCTTATCGTGGGTTCCTCTCTACATTGTTGGGAAAGGGTTCCGATGTCAAGACAAGTCTTTCTACTGCCATTGGCTACTACTCACTCTTTCCAAAACAAGTTTACATATAGTAATGCTGGATTTGTAGGTTGAAAAGCAATGGCGGCTCTATCAAAGACTGTGGACTTTTTTGGAAGACCGAGTCCCTCGTTGTTTGAACTATAGTTTTGGATTCCAAGTGGTATAAACAAGGATATTACGTTCACCAAAAGTCCCGTCTCTTTTTGTTTCGATACGTCTACCGACAAAACATATACATTTTCCATTGAAGAAACTTCCCTCTATTTAAAGGGTCATACAGTGAACCCTCAGATTGTATACAGACACCAACAGCTGTTTGCTTCTGGAACAAAGGCAATCTATAGCGTGAGGGACTTGGAATTGAAGCTGTCAAACATTTCCCATAGGCACATATATTTACACAACCGAGCAAATATTCTCAGTTCCTTCGTCATCCATGATTTTGGTGAAAATCTTGGAGTCTGCCTCATTTCTGGAAGCTTCAAAACCAGTTGTCAGAACTTTGCAGACTTTGGGGTGACGTCTATTAGTATCAAGATTGAGGAGCCGAGTCCATTTTACAAGGAAATTCTATGAAACTGCAAAACATACTTGCATTTGCAAGCATACAACTCAATCTTTGGAGCCTTGGGGCAAGGACTCACTAGAAACGGGATAGACAGAAGGAACTACAGAGTAAGAACGATATTTTTTGTAAAACAATTTGTCTCAATTCCAAGGGTTCCTTTATGATGTGTTTACTTTTGTCTATATAGAAAAATTTCTGTACCTTTTTGAAATTACTCTTATGGCAGGGTCTACAAATTTACTACCTTTACGCTCAGGAGCCATTAAGGTGAGTTGTTATATATTAGCTTGATAGCAAACCTTTTTTACTATAGTTGCCATCTAATATACCGGTTACACTCCAATTTAGTGAAACCACACCAAAGGCTCTCGAGGTGATTGTTTTGAATACTTTTACCAACGTGTTGACCATCGACAAGAGAATGGAGGTAGAAATTGTCAGAGATTGAAATGGACACATTTACACTAAAGAGGGGAATAGATTGTGTATAAAAATGTACAAATTCTTTCATCAGGACTTTTGTCGTAGCTAATGATGAGATTGTGAAAATAAACACTAAACCATCCTTTGCTTGTATACAAAGTACTGGGACAACTGGTACTCCCGGTGAGTCGATATCTTGTATAAACTTTTCAATCATTATTTTTAATACTCGTTTTCTAGACATGATCCCAAATTTAATTTGACTAATGCATGGTTCTTTTTATATTGCTTTTAGGCTACCATTGGGTATTATGGGTTCATCTTAAACCTTCATTTGTCATCTTTTTTGATAGTCTGGGATGCTCTCCGGAAGATTACAATCTCACTCAGCCGTACGGCCCTTTACTAGAATTTACGAGAGGAGCTTTTCACCCCCCCCCAGCCAGACAACACCCCATCATGTGGTCTCTACTGCTTGTATGTTTTCAATGGATTAGCTCAAGGTAAACAGTTGAAGGCAATTTTACAAGACTTTGACTACCTATGTCTCAAAAAAATGAAATTATTGTCCAGGAATTTTATACTTTATTACTTGCATATTTAGAGAAAAAAAGGGATTCTGTCAAAAAGTCTCCCGAAGTGTAAATGGTACTTGCTCTTTGATGTTAGAATAAGTATGTCTAATCGTGCATTTTAAATTTCAAAGAATTTGTCAATAAAAATTATTGAAACGTCTGTTTTTGTCGTTAGAAACTATAATAACTACATTATTGGAGGCGTCTAGACTAGAATCAGTATAACAATGGTAAGAAGTGAAGAGGTTTTCGTTGTTCAATTCATTTGCATTCGAGTCGTTGATCAGTCTGGGTGTTACCATGGCGATAAAGCTTTTCGTTTTGCTTACCGTTGTCTGAGTCTGTGGAGGTTAGTTTAACTGAATTTATAAGTTTATTACTGAATATGGTCTCATTATTGTCATACAATTAGCAGGTCAGATGGATCTAGTGCTTTCTTACAATGAATGCACTGAGCGCGGGCAAGTACTTCTCAAGGGTTGGGTCCTGTATGGGAGACAAAATTTCTTTTGTATGGATCAAAAGTCACGTATAAAGCCAGGGCCTTTGGTTATGGATAATGCGAGTGAATCTAAAGAGTGTAAAGACTTTCAAAGTGAAAAGGATGGACTGTTGTATGGATCTCTCTGGCCTGACCATCCTTTGAATGGTA
Source organism: Holacanthella duospinosa (assembly GCA_002738285.1). Taxonomy (NCBI): domain Eukaryota; kingdom Metazoa; phylum Arthropoda; class Collembola; order Poduromorpha; family Neanuridae; genus Holacanthella; species Holacanthella duospinosa. The sequence continues at coordinate 195,817 of NIPM01000330.1, read as the reverse complement.
CTGCCCTAGTGGATATAAACAAGATTCTAAAGTCTCTCAAAGAAAAAGAGCCATTCATCTCATGTATTTACACACTTTTAAGTGAGTTAAAGGGATTAGTACTATTGCTTCCTTTATATTAAACGGCAATATAGTCTTTGTGTTACATTGTACTATACTCCGTACTGCAGTGCCTGAGTTCCGGACGGGTCCAGTGTCTGGTAGACCGAGTAGAACAAACAGGGAGTCCCAACCCAGTTCGCCCCAGTAGAACAGGTAGAAAGCTCTGGTCTGGTAGTCCCAGTTGAACAGGCATAGAGTCCCAATCCAGTTCACCCCAGTAGAACAGGCAGAGAGCTCTGGTCTAGTAGATCCAAGAGAACAAGCAGAGACCGCCGATCCAGTCACCCCAGTAGAACAGGCAGAGAGCTTTGGTCTAGTAGACCCAGTAGAACAGGAAGGGAGTTCTAACCAGTTCACTACAGTAGAACAGGCAGAGAGCTCTGGTCTAGTAGATCCAAGAGAACAAGCAGAAACTGCCGATCCAGTCACCCCAGAAGAACAGGCAGAGAGCTTTGGTCTAGTAGACCCAGTAGAACAAACAGGGAGTCCCAACCCAGTTCGCCCCAGTAGAACAGGCAGAAAGCTCTGGTCTGGTTGTCCCAGTGGAACAGGCAGGGAGTCCCGATCCAGTCAACCCAGGAGAGCAGGCAGGGAGTCCCAATCTAGTCAACTCAAGAGAACAGGCAGGGAGTGCCCAGTATAGTCAACCCAGAGAACAGGCAGAGAGTCTAGATCCATCCATCCTATAGTAGAGCATCCCGTAGTTAGGTACTAGGTACCTAACTCAGGGAGAGTGCCAGGGCCTTAGACCCAAGCTCGCCTACACTCAACTCAGAGATACACCAACCCAGAGTCGGGAGTCTTGTTGGACTATCCGAAATCTGGTATAGTACCTCAAAATTAGTTACTTAGGGAATCATCCCGTAACTCTACTATTTACCATTAGGCCCGATAGTAAACCAACTAGTTCAGTTCCCCTTTACGGATTTATTCAATAAGTTTTAGATAATTACCCTGACCCCGTGCATGTAAGTCGATAGTTAAATTACCACCGTGCCACAATATCTACATTTTCGCTTATCTTTGGACACCTCTTGATGAAATACATCAAAACTATTTCTTGTATTCCTCTGAAAACTAGAATTTTTCTCAAGTTGTGAGTGCATCAATGAATCCAATTTAATTATAACTTGTATTGAATATGGTACTCTACGACTACATGGTTATGTCGTGTTACGAGAACCGTCGCGGTGAAATCTTATGAGACGTCTCTGTGATTTCATACGAAGGAGAAAGAGTATTCTATCTTCCAAGATCTTTTACACATGTTCTTCCTGCTGTATTTTTCAATCGAAGTCTCATCATTTTAAGAAACCTCCAGACTTATGTTTGGAACTGCCTTGAAATTGAAATTCCAAAAACACCATGTTCATTTCGGTTGAAAATGTGCCTTTTCAAAAACTCCGAGTCCAAGAACTATTATCCATTATCATTAAAAACCGTGCAACAAATGGAGAAGCCTGTGCAGTCTGTATGGCTAAACACCACTGCGAGAAACTGAGCATATAATCTAGTAGTATATTTTCGTGAGTATTGTTTAGAATTTACGAATCGATCTCCACAATAAAAACTGTTGGAAACAAGAATAATATCATCAGTTAATAAAAGCTTACTGTCGAGTGACTTGAAACAAACCATTGACTGTAAATTTGTTTTCCAATTATTTGGACTGAATTGGAAAAGTTGAAAATTGTTAAATAGATGACGTGAATAACCGAGGCGAAGTTCCCTCTTCAAGTGGGACACGTATGATTTCTCTTGTGAGTATATATTTTAACATTTTCAGCCAGTCTAGCTTAAAAGTGTATAATAAAAGTTGAAATTTTTATTTTCAGATCAAGTGTGCTTATCAAAGGTCCAATGGGAGCTGTACGATTAGCTGTCGCTAGTATAAGAAAATGGCTGTTCACACTGACTGGTTAGCTATAACGCATAATCTGTATAATAAGAATGCTTAAAATATATTTTCTCATTCTCAGACTCATGGCTGTGCTTATTGTGGGCATTCTTTCTTTCTGTTGGAACATTATGAGGAGCGTTGCTTCCAGCTAGGATTCAGGCGGGCCAAATTTGTTAGTCCAGACAACTTGGATATTAAACCTTTCCGAGAAGCCAAATTTTTTCTTCGAGGATCTGTTCTAATCTACATTACCAAAATCAATGAAGACGAGTGTATGGGGGAGAGGGCTTACGAAACAGTCTACCAACCCCTAGTAAGATTATTATCAGCACTGATTGATCATTTTCATTGTATTAGATTTAGTTTTAGAATATTAGCTGCATGTCAATTTGCTTTTGTTGAGGGACGAGTGTAACAGGGAAGCTAGCCATTACGTATGTATAATGGATTTCTCGTCATTTATAGGAAAGGTGGCATTGAAAAGACATAATTATTGCTTCAAGTCCCTAAGGCAATCTGATTTACGATCCTCTAGCTCGTCAAACCATTGATGTGGAGATGATCCTATCCAGATGATAGCACCTAAGAAAATCAATGTCAAGTTTTTCTGATTTGATGCCCTCCTCTATTCTCCCTTCATGCTCTACTACAAGTTTTTTTTCTGAAAATAAAGTCAGATACAGCAGTAGGGTTAAACTCAATATCAACCATTAAGAGGCAACCAATTGCATATGTTTTGTTATATTTGACAAAAGATAGAAAAGTTCAAAAATACAAGTATCAAGGGCCCGACTGTATTGACCGTTTTCTTTCGGTTTTCATAAAATTGGTAGACAGCTTGTTAGGAAAAATAAAATGCACAAAAAACTATATGCAGCCAGATATCGAGACACTCCGTAGGCATGAACAGACGACCAACTGTGACGTTTGTTCTGAGACATTTACAACTGAAAACTGGAAAACATACAATCACGATCATTATAGTGGCCTTCCCCATTCTTGCTGCAATAGATATAATTAACAAATTAAGCCGGCAAACTACTTGTCTGCTTTGTCAATGACAACTGGATATGAATTTAAATTCATGCTAAGCAACATGAAATATCAATTTAATAATATAATGCCAATTTCCAAAGCGTATCAAGGCATAATGGGATTCCAATTAAGAAAGACAATACAAAGAGCGTCTTATGACTTTAGCTTTGGAATCAGACTGATTGACTTGAAAAACTTTAGACCAGACGGTGTTACGTTGAATCTAGCCAAGGAGTCGGAGAATTCTGGCATCCGTCTGTTAACATTCAAAGCAATGTTTGGAGAAGAACCTGACATATCAACAGTTGTATTTCCAGACGACCCTATTTTTCCTAAATTTTCTTCATTGTCAGATTTTGAATTATTCAAGGATGAGGCATGCAGTCTAAACATATTCTGAAATAGAAGATGAAGACTCGGAGTCTACTCACCAAATAGATAGGTCTCTATTTGAGATAATCGAAAAAGCTTGTCTTGCGGAAGCCTCTTTCACTGCAGATGTATTTGAGTACCTAAGACTGCTATTTACGGAATATTTGTTAGATCTTGGGTCGTTTTGGAGCATATCCTCGTTTTCGAAACTCGCAGCTATGTTATGAGACAAAAAATTTGAATTGGAAGTTATTACCGACATGAGGGTTGTTGAGATTATCTCGAAAGAAATATTTGGTGGTCTTTCGCAGACTACAAAGTTGAAGAATATTTCAAATTCAGAGAAAAATTCAAGCCATGACTTATCAAAAACTAACACAGAGTTATTTTACGCCGACATATCGATGAGTTACATGAAATCTTTGCTAGGGAGGCTACACGTAGAGACAGGCATGATGAGCCAAGAAGAGCTAGATTCATTTAATTTTTCTAACACTGACTTTGCCTCAAAATGGGGTTCTGTTTTTGGTTTTGATGGTAATTGAAGATTCCGCTTTAAGGAGAAATATTTCAGACTTTCCTTACGCTTTTAAAAGGAGACGCATGAGATTTAAAGAGCTTTCGGAACACCAGAAAAAATTTTTCCAGGGAGAACGTAAATTTTTTGAATCTGAACGGTTCATTTTGTCCTATGGAAAGAAAGAGCAGGCGCAGTATTGGAGTTTTCGATATTAGTTGATTACGCTTGGTGTCAGGCTGGGGTCAACTTTAGAGAAGCAGAAATTTTTAAATCATTTGTTTTTTACAACGCGAGAGTCAGGTATAAAGCAACAACAGGATGGACAAATAAATTTGAAATTCGTTGAACAACAATCTTGAAGGAAAACTTCTCTGCGACCTTTCATCCTACCCAGAATCAAAATTATTCACAGCTCTGTGGAAACAAGGGAAGCTTTGTGAAAAGAAAACTTTGTAGATTTTGATATTCTAAATGAAAAGTATACTCTGTTTTATTAAAAAAAATCTGTTATTGACTATAACGTCAGGCTAATTGGGTTAGTGATACAATCGAATGCAAAAAAAAAACCGACATTGACTGGTGTATGATGGGCTAAAACTGGAATTTCCTGGATTCTTACATCTATATACACAAACAGACTATCGCAGCAGAAATATTGTGTACACGCTCAGAGTACATTTGAAAATTAAAAACCCTTTCTCGTTTTTTCGACTTTGGGTACCTTGATCCCTAACTTCAACCTATTTTATGATTCTAACAGTGGAGTGCCTGGTATCTTTAAGCTTGAAACCGACCATATCTTAGAGTTTATTCTACTGGAAATATCAAGTATAGTATTAACGAGAGTAATCAATCAAGAGAATATTGAACTTGATTTTATCCGGTAAAGTCCCTGAAAATATTTGTCCCATACTTTTTGGAGGATCATTAACCGTTCTTTCAAAGAAAACTGGAGGTATTCGACCCATTGTTGTAGGAAATACTTCGCGACGCCGAGCTGCTAAGATCATAACAAAGCGTGTTTCTACATCTTTGTCACTCTATTTTCTTCCTAATCAACTTGACAAGTTGATTACTCCTCATTGATCCTCAAACAGCACAACAAAAGTTTTCGTTAAAATTGATTTCAAAAATGCTTTTAACGAAATCAGAAGAGATACCTTATTGGAGAGGGTGAAGAGTAGGCTTCCTGAAATCTACCATTTCGTGTATCAATGTTATCGAGATCGAAGCCAAATCTTCTATGGTGACAATTCTTTACTTTCCGATCGAGGTGTACAACAAGGAGATCCTCTTGGTCCTGCTTTATTCTGTCTCGTCGTTCAGCCAATTGTGGAAAAAATCAAATCTGAACTTAACATATGGTACCTAGACAACTGCACAGTAGCTGATTCACCAGATAAAATTTACGAAGACTTTGAAAGAATTTTTAGTGAAGTCGAACTTTCTCCAAACTTTTCAAAATGTGAGATCGCCATTCTGGGATTTTGTGATGAAGACATACAAAAACGAATTTTCTCAAACTTTGAGAACATTTGCTTTGGAATTCAAATTATTAAACCTTGTGATGCCACACTTCTGGGATCTCCCAACGAAGCGATTCATAAATGCCTTGAGGATAAAACAAACAAACTAAAAATATTTGCAGAACGTTTGATGAATATTTCAACTCATTCTGCCTATTTTCTTCTAAAACATTCATTCTGCATCCCCCATCTAATTTTTTTCCTACGAAGCTCCTCTACATGGAAAGATGAAAACAGTTTAACTTTATACGACAAAACTTTAAGATCAATACTAGAAAAAATTATCAAATCAAACCTAACCGATCAGGCTTGGTTATAATCCTCACTTCCCATCAACAAAGGCGGTCCTGGGATAAAACATGCAGTAGATATGGCGATTCCGTGTTTTCTTGCATCATTCTACAGCGTCGAAATACTCATTGCTACTTTATTATCCAAATATATTCAGGTTGAAGGTTCTTTAAAGGAAGCTGAAGAAATTTGGTTTTCAAGATACATTGAAAACATTCCCGGAAAATCTACACAAAAATCACAAAAATCTTAGGAAGAACATCAACAAAATGTTCTTCTTCAATTCCTTTTCTCAAATTGTTCTTCTGATGAAGATAAGGCAAGATTGACACCTTCAAGTATTCCAGAATCTGGAGCTTGGCTTGGGGCATTACCATCACCTCAACTTGGGACTTTACTGATTGATGAAGTTTTTAGGATATCTTGTGGGCTTCGTCTTGGAACTCAAAAACTCAAATGTTTGTACCTGCGGTCTTGAAGCAGACGAAACGGGATTTCACGGTCTTTCTTGTAAGCGAGGAAAAGGTAAATTCTCAAAACATGATGGAATCAATGATATCATTCTCAGAGCGCTTAGATCAGTAGGATTTCCATGTATTTGGAAACCTACAGGTCTTTCAAGATTAGATGGTAAACATCCTGATGGAATGACGCTAGTACCCTGGTCGAGAGGAAAATCTCTGGTTTGGGATTTCACCTGCATTAATACTTATGCCCAATCATATATTTCATCCACATGCAAGGTTCCAGGAGCAGCAGCACTAATAGCCGAAAGCAGGAAAATGAGGAAATATAACCTTCTAACGGACAATAAGTTCTATTTTGTTCCAGTAGAAGTCGATTTAAGCGGCGTTTGGGGACCTAGAGGACTAAACCTTTTGAAGAAAATTGGAAAACTCATTCAAATTACATCAGGAGAGCCGAGATCCACTTCCTTCCTAATTCAACAACTCAGTTTGGCGATTCAGCGCGGTAATTCTGCATCGATTCTGGGAACTCTACCGACAGGAAAACATCTAGAAGAAATATTTTACCTGTAGCTTATCACCATTGTGCTTTTTTATTATTGTAAATTCTAAAGGAAAATTAAAAATAAGAATCAGATTAAAAAAAAAGTATTAACGTAGACCCTATTTATGAAAATAAGGAAATTATAAAAGCAGGTGGCATTTCAAATGAATATAGTTTAAAGAATCTAAAATTTTAAAAGGATTGTTGAAGGGTTAGTTTCTAATAAAATAAGCATCCATACTAGACGGTATCTAAAGAAATCATCTGTACAGAATGCCTTATGTTAAGTTTAGAATGTGTAAGTGTAAGTAGATTCTTTGTTTCTGAGACCCTTTATTACCCTTTTGGGGATAGTAGGATCAAAGAATACTTGAAGCAGTCCAAAGAAACTTCCTGAAGATGTAGTATACATAATATCTTGAAATAAAAATCATTTAAAACTAAAAAATTGCCTTTATACATTCAGTTTGAATTTTGTTTTCAAAACGTAAAATTAACGAAAATGCGTTACACTGTGGAAACGGAACCAATTTCTCCTTTCCACAACTACTCAAGTGGCACGGAGAAAAGTAACAAACTACACTTTGTCAAGTATTTAAAAATAACTGTCGCTTGTGTATATACTAATGGAAACAAACTGGAGATAGAGTCAACTAGGAACCCAGTGCTATGGTCCACGATACTGGATTGTGACGAAAGTTTTCCTGGTTTGCTTAGTTGTCCTCAAATGTGCAAACAACTGGAGAGCATCATTCTCACAATAGACGGTGAGAATCAACTGGATGGATGTTAGTTACTAGGGATATATGTAGATGACTCGTTGTTTCACTTGCTTCAGGAATTGGCATCTTGCTGTGATATCATAATCGACGAACAATCTTTCCAAAGAATTTCTTCCATTGACTTGTGTCTCCCAAAAGTTAACCTAAACTGTCCAGTTCCACAGCACAGAAGCAAGATTCAACGCATAAATATTGAGAACGGAAGGTATCGTAAATCAATGTCCAAGTGTATAGAGTTTGTGACAGATGGACACAAGTGTAGTGGTGACCATGAAATAAATAAAATGGTTCAGAAATCAGGAGCGTGGGACAAGAGAGTGTCAAAAGAATTTACCTCCATTGTCACCATGCATACATGGATACATTTAAAGTTTCAGACAGTTTCCAGAGTTTTCAGCGCCTATATTACTTATGTGGTGGTGTAAAGTGTAGCTGTGAGAAGGTTGACAGTGAGTGTTTCAGGGAGATTCAACATCAGCTGTCTAAATTCATCAATCCCTCCAAATACCCAGTTCTCCAATACTTGGATAGTAAGGGGCCACTTATATTTCTCTACGAATTTCTTCCACTCAGAAAGTTTTGAGCTCATCGCCGCCAGCCTTGTTTCGGAAGACATATCGTTGAAACAAAAATTATTCAAAAAGTGGGAAATCATATATAATCAACAACGTAATTGAAGAAAAACAAAAAACAAAAAACGACGACAAGATCCGAAGCCTCAAATGTAAGTAAACTTATCAAAAACAAATTCTATCGCTTGTACGCTATCTTAAAGCAGCAATTAAAATTGTTTAGTTTCAAAATTTCCATTAAGTCTAAACCATTTGGTTCACATATTACAGAGACGCCATCACACATTTACCTGGGAAGAAGAAGAGGAAGATTGGGATTTAAGTCTTCCTCCTTCCAAACGGCCAACAGAAAAGGACGTAGATTGGGAAAAGTTTATAAAGCAAACGAAAGAAACCCCTTATAGGATGACCTAGATACATATGATAATATTTTAAAAGCTTTTAAACAACATATGAAACTAGACCCCAAAAATCTTCTTAGGACAACTCAGTGGTACCCATATAAATTCCCAAGCGTTTCCAATCTGTGGAAATAACCTATTCGGGAAATCAATATAAGGTTTCCCATAAAACTCCAAAAGAAAAAAGAATAAATATAACATTTGCATACAATTCCTCAACTGATAGGTTGTACATTGTACATGGAGATAGACCTTCAAGGGGGAGTGTATATTACGAATAAAAAGTTGTATTTAAAAATGTAAATAAATAACAGTAATAAACAGCCACATTTGTCTCTTCACACTTTATTTGCCTCATTTCATTTCAACCAGCATTGTAGAATCTGGATGAGTTGTTTATAGATGAAGAATCAAAAATTGTATAGACTAGTTTTTCATACATTTTTTCTACAGATTGTTGCATAGACCAGTGTATCATTGGCCGTAAAAGTTGTAGTGAACGACCAGAGTCATCTGGTGAGAGTATCAGGAAAACTCTTCTTGCAGAAATGTAAGAGGTATGCATTAGAGGACGGGACAAGCGGAGCGTCACTCCATCTCAAAGTAAGGTAATAATAATAATGAGAGACAAAAATGAAATGTAAAGCTCGCAAGACCTTGAAATCAAACACCATTGAGTTTTAATTTAATAAAATTGAAACATACATCCTAATTTTAAGCGCCAAGAGAAGAGAGATAAACATAATATAAATTGCAAGAATATTTATTTAGATATGAGTTTTAGTCAATGATACAGCACGGAAAGGAATGGCTTTTTCAAGTTCAGCTTGCTGCCCTCCAGCATGAGTCGTCGCTCTGCGTGAGCGAACAAAACGCAGCAAAAATACTACCCCGATAATCAGTAGAATCAAAACTGCAATAAAAATATATCGCAAAATGTCACCATCGGTAAAGCTAATTACAGCCTCTGATCAAACTTAGTCAAAACAATAAAAGCCCACATCCAATCTCCATCCACTTCAATGGTGTCTGGCCTTACAGTCGGAATTGGTGGGTATCGACAGTCCTTGGTATTTGGAGGGTCAATTTCTACCGAGGCTCCACGAACTGTTTGAGTCATGGCACAAATCTTCAAGTCCCCATTGTCAGAATCAAATTCGTAGAATGAGCACCCAGATTTGACACAAGTAACACAATCCCATTCGGGTTGGCAATTTAAATTAAATATTATATTAAATAATTAATTTTAAATCAATAAAATAGAATATTTAGAACATACACATTTTGCAGTGGAAATTGTTTGAATCTTCTAACGGAACTTCTTCTTGGTTGAGAAACAAAAGAGCAAATGACATTTTTTGTCAAAATAGAACTTTTAAATTATCATAAGCACGACACAACCGATTGCTGTAACAATCGCTGCTCAAACCAAAAAATCATAAATAAGAAAACAGCAGATCATAAATGTCAGTGAAAACAGATCAGAATTATAAGGAAGTATGTGCAGAAGAAAAAATAACAAGTGGTTCTGCCATTTTAAAGTAATTAAAACAAAGACAATCATCACGTATAATCTATTAGAGTTAACATCTCAACTAGCGAAACCAAAAAAATCAAACACATATTCAAACTCTTTTTTACCATTAAAAACACAACTCACCTTCCCCTCTGATAATCTCACTCACACTCCAAAACCAAAATTATTATTATCAAAAAACAAGGTGATTATTATCATCCTCTTCCCCAAACCCAACTTTTATTACTCAATAACAAAAACTTCACTTTCCCTCTAATTTTGTGAAAAAAAAATAATAAAATAATAATAAAATCATAACTACAATAGTATAATCAGCAACCTTTCATGGCAACCATACAGAAGAACTGCCATGCCATAACCCCCATCTACATGGGATGACAGAATTACATGGCATGGCAGCCATCTTCGATTATTTTTTTAGTGGACATCTTTTTCTAACTCTACCACCCAATTCCTTCTATACACTCTTCTTCAACATAATTAGAAACTGTTTCACCTTTACAACACTGCCTTTTTAAATTTTTGGTGGCAATCTAAAAATAAATCAAAGAATAAGACTTATCTGAATCGCAATTAAACTTTTTAACTTCACCGCCAAAAAAATTTAAATGAGAAGACGCGCATATCTCGAAATGAAAAACAAAAAATCTCGCAGCGAGAACTTCGTGGGTTCAATGCTATTTGGTTCGAAAGTACATGGCAACTGACGGCGTGATATTGGTCACCAAACCTGGGTTTTCAAGATTTCTGACATCCTACAGTACCATCTTTAGTCCTTCCCCTTAGACCTTGGTCGTTTAATGGTTTTTCACTTTGCACGCCTAAATTAGATGGCCCAAGCAACTTGAAAAGATCTTGTTTTTGAGTTTGTAAATTTGAATTTAGAATGGTCGTGTAGTAGTGGTAATGTAATGATACTGGTACTTGTAGTAAATCTTGCCTCTGTTAAAATATCTCCTAAAATTTATAATTTTAAATTTTTAACGTTCGAAACGTGCAGACAATCCAAGAAATTTTACTTTTGTGTTTTATTTATATTTAATTGTGCGTAAATTAAAATATTCTGCCATGTTGTGACAAACTGCCTAAAAACCATTACACAAAAGTGGAGGAATTATTTGAATTCCTTTACTCTTAGGTTTTAAGTTAAGAAAGTGTTTAATGCATAGAAAAATACGTCAAATGAAGTCTATGTCAATAAGAGAGAAAACATCAAAATGGTATCTGAAGTGTCCGAGGTAGAAATTAGATTTTTTTTTTTGCTGGAAATGAGGTGCATCTAAATTCGAGAGGTAATTTGAGACGAGTATTAGATGTATTAAGAAGAATGCTTTGTCGTATTCTCGGTACATATTGACACGGTGGCTCTCTCTTCTACCCTTCGAGGACGATGCGATGGTAGATAGGAATGCACCACCGAATTCCCCTTCGTTCCAATATGACTCAAAAATCAACCTGACCATTTTCCAGACTCAACAACTGACATACCCGACTTCTGGCTCCTGACGAACGGACGATCCCACGCTGGAATTCCCACTTGACCTCCGACCCATTGATAGGACAATAGACACTAATAATGTAATGGACGAAATGACTGACTGAATTTGCCAAATCGACTATTTTATTTTAATAAAAATTGTCTTTCAGAGAAACGAAAAACGAGTGTGCCGACCAACGGCTCAAAAAATAATGACTACTCTCGAACCAAATAGCATTGAGCCCACGAAGTTCTCGCCGCGAGATTTTTTATTTTTTATTTCGAGATGTACGCGTCTTCTTATTTAAATTTTTAGCGACGAAGTTAAAAAACTTTTAGCTAGCCACCAAAAATTCAAATAGACAATGTTCCAAAGGTGAAACAGTTTCTAATTATGTGAAGGAGAGTGTATACAAGGAATTGGGCGAGAGACACCCAACAGATTTCTAGAAAAATTGGAATTAGAATTATGAATCAGGCACTGCTAAAGCATGTAGTGTTAACGTATCTACAGTAAAAAAGTCATTCACAGTTTTACCATCAAAAACCGAAAACGATACACCTGATAATCACACAAAACAAATTGATTCGTTTACAATCTCTGTAATCAGACAAATCTCTCATCGCTTTTATGAAAGTCATGCGTATTCTACAATGAAAACTTGCACCAAAAGTTTTTACGTGACAACATTCCAAGAGTTGGTGAAGAGACATTCAGAAAATGATATCGTAAATTATTCAGTAAACCTGTATTCCTGGAATGGAATGACAACAACACAACGTGAGTACTACTTGCGCCACATTAAACATTTCCGGGACACAGGGCACCACATATTTTACTGTGATGAAATCTTGACTCTCCAAATCAAAAACGAAATAAATGCAGCCACCTTGTTTTAATTGATACATGAGTCAAAAAGAAATTTTGGATTCGCGATAGACTAATTGAAAGAAACATGGAATTAATCATAGCTACCAAAAATCCTGTTCTATGATTAGAAAATTATATTAGATAGCAGTATCTGTGTAGAAATTTTCGAAATTTCTTAGGTGTCTCCCACCCAATTCCTTATATACACTCTCCTTCAACATACTTAGAAACTGTTTCACTTTTAAAACACTATTTTTTATTCTTTGGTGGCAAGCTAAAAGTAAATCAAAGAATAAGACTTATCTGTATCGCAAATTAAACTTTTTAACTTCACCGCTACATATTTAAATGTGAAGACGCGCACATATCGAAATAAAAAATAAAAAATCTCGCGGCGAGAACTTTGTGGGCTCAATGCTATTTGGTTCGAGAGTATATACCCTATTCCTTTGTAGGAACATTGAGGGTTCAATCAATCTTCCATTATAATTCAGTGTGTTTNCAACTAATCAATCTTCCATTATAATTCAGTGTGTTTGTTCGCATCTGACACGTAAATTCTCTTAAACTAAGCAATTTAGATATAGGGTAACCTATTACAATTATCATTGGTATGTATTTGTGATGTCACTCATGCTATTTTTATTAAGGTCAGACGTCAAATGTTCGAGTTTTTGATTTTATAATGAAAAATGGGAAAAAGAGATAGGGAGAATACAGCAAAAAAGATTGTCATATAGTTTCTATATGGCTTTTTGTTTGGTTTGAGAGATGGAATGTGAAAGGCATGTTCACTACTTATAAGATTTTTTTTTATATTTTTAAAACAATATCACAATCATTACAGACTGCCATGGTTTAGTGGTTATGACATGGGAGTTTGGTGGGTTTGGTTGGAGGTTCGATTGTTGGTGGTGTGTTGTCAATTTTTTTTTTCAAAAAAATATAAACAACATTGTCCTGATGCAGATATAAGGCTGCTTGATTAATTGTTTCCCCCCAAAATGATAAAAAAGACATGATTTATTTAATGAATTTTTAGAAAATTAAGACATATATAGTGATACCTATATACACTTAGATTGTCACCCGACTGACCTTTCATAATAAAGTGAAGTTTGCTAACACACTTGCATAAGTTAACTTAAATGGTTTTAAATTCCTATTCAACGTATACCCCAAATTTTTATGGTGAATTTAATATTCGACCCCAATATCATTTGGGTGAACCTGACATACGACCCTAATTTTTTTGGGTAAACGTATTACAATATTTAATGGAGGAACATGGCATACATACAAAATATATTATGGGTGAACTTCGTATTCGACGTTGATAAATTTTGAGAAAACGATTGCAAATATATTTTCGTATTGTTCGCATACTTGGCTTACAAACCTAATATATTTGCTTGATCTTGGCATACAACCCTAATATACTTTGAATGAATACTCTACACGCCCACAATACACTTTGTGTGAAATTACGATACGACCAACATATTTTTTGCGTGAACCTAGCATACAAGATTTTTAGAGTGAATTTGACATATCCGCCATTATACTTTGAACTAATTTGACATATGTACACAATATACATTTGGTGAGTTGGCATATGATCCCAATATGCTACTTAGCCAATGACGCAAATATTTTTGAGTGAACTAGGCATAAGAGAAGTATTCTATGGGTGAACCAGGGATCCGATGCGATTTTTTTGGGTGAAATTGGCAAACAAATCCAATATATATTGGGTTAGCTTGGCATACTATTTCAATATTTTTTAATGAATTTGCGATTTGCGCATGTACAGAAGGGATGCTGGCAGAGTCTGGAGGGATTGAAACAGGGATGAAAGATACGTGGATAACGAATGGGAGGGAAGGAGCAAGCATGGATATGAATAGAGACCGGGACGGGAGGGATGCGTGCATGTGTGGAAGGGGTGTAGACATGTACGAAAGAGATGCGGGCAGGGACAGGAGGAATAGGGCATGTACGGATGGGATGCGGTGATGGACGACAGGGATGCGTGGTACGGACGGGAGGTATGCGGGCATAGAGAAAGGAATGAGGGCATGTACGGCAGGGTTACGGGCAAGGTCGGGATGGAGCCAAACAAGGACGTGAGCGATCCAAGCAGAAACGTGAGGGATGCGGGCATTGACGAGAAGAATGCTATCGTGGGTGGAAAGGATGATGGCATCAACAAGCGGGGTGCGGGCATTCTAAGAAGTTAAAAATAATATAATGCGCTGGATCTGGTTGGAAACGTTGACAATCAATAAATCACAAGGACAGTCATTTTCAAATGTTGGTATTTATTTATCTTCGCAGTGTTTATTCACGGCCGAAGCAAAGGTAAAAATAACGACGGTGCCCGAGTAAAAGTAACGTTAAAGTCAAAGTTATACAATTTCTCAGACAAGGTAAATTTGTAGATGGTTACTGTTAATTGCGTTTACAAACAAATGTTTGAGTAACAAATTAGAATTTTATTTGTAAATAGCCCAAAACTATTAATTTGTAAATAGCCAAAAATTATAAATTTTGTTTTACATATTTCCATTTTAAGAGGGGACTAAATCCTAGCTTCTATCTACTGACGAAACGTTGGGCATGGACAGGGCTTTGCTGACAAACCCCAAGTACGCTCAAGGCTCAACCATGATTTATTTTTTTTTATTATACGGCTATATCAGATACCATTTATTACGACATTCAACTAACAGACGCTGCCTCGTTTGCTTCCCTGCTTCGTTCAAAATCTGCTACACCATTTTTTGTTGATCTGCTTTCGTNTCGTTCAAAATCTGCTACACCATTTTTTGTTGATCTGCTTTCGTTACTTAATAGAATCCCCGCGGCAGCGCTAGCCGTGCGAGCGAAGCGAGCTTCGGCTAGTTTTTATATGATTGGTTTGTAAACAAGTTCACAGTCCAAATCCCAGAAACTTGAACTCTTAATTTTAGATGGCTGCAAGCAGGGGATGGCGGAATTTGTCTGGGAATGACGTCACTGTTATGCACTTCGAATTCCCTAAAATTTCTTCTCGTGCATTTTTATGACTTCTCATAGAACATTTGTAGAACAGTACCGTAAAACCGGGTGACTTTGGACACTTTGGCCGGATTCTATCATAAAAGGACGCACCATTCCTAGATGNCAGTACCGTAAAACCGGGTGACTTTGGACACTTTGGCCGGATTCTATCATAAAAGGACGCACCATTCCTAGATGATTTTACCAGATTGGGTAATTTTTTTGGAAACGTATGTACAAATGGGTGCACTAATTACGTGCATAAATTTTCGAATATTTTGCATTTGTCAAGTATGATTTTTTTTTTGCAAAAGCAAATTTTTTATTTTATTGGTGAGTGGGTTGACTTTGGACAGCATAAGTCTAATTTGCGTAAATAAGAATATTAAGCTATATTTTATAGTGCAAATTTTTAAATTAATCTGGATACCACAAATTTCTAAAGTTGCTGCTGGATTAAGAGTCGATACTGCGTCACTTCTGCATCAAAACATCTTCTATATCACTATCATTGACATCAACATGAGGAGTGTCATCAATTTGATTAAAATCCTCGACGGACAAGGATTTTCCAGGTGTTACGCTGATCTTTTTTCGTCTCTTCTTTATCGGAAGTTCTTTTGGAGATCTTGTGTTTTTTAGATATTCCAGCAGGGCATCCCCAACAATNCGTCTCTTCTTTATCGGAAGTTCTTTTGGAGATCTTGTGTTTTTTAGATATTCCAGCAGGGCATCCCCAACAATCCTTACTTCCTGATTCTCAGTTACGTTATTATCCGGAAGTCGCTTGGAACCCTATGGAATCCGGGTCAGTGATACATTAATCGACTGGAAATTTAGCGTAGATTACGAATTTGACATTCACTGTTGGCAGTGAAATTTTTTTTAGGATGACTTACCCCAAGGTTGCTATAAGGAATTAATCTAAACTGGCTATGATAAGATTAGCCAGTAACTCTTCTTTTTTTTAAATTAATTTTGAAAAAAATTGTCTCTTACTGCGCGTAGAGCACCCTTGCTGACAATTTTTCATTGCCTACCTACACAATTGGGAATTGAAGCTACACCTACGAAATATTACGATTACGTTTCAAATCGCTTTTTCTTTCATAAAAGTCAGCGTTTTAGCCTCAAGGTGGCAACATCGAGCTTACAAGCGTCCTATAATTCTAAGCGCCATATGGCTATGGGTTATAATACTAGCTAGTCTGATTAGACTGAGCGGGGAGAAAATCTGCTTCTTGCTTTCATATTGAGCTGACTGCAGAGCAAGCCTGCTTCAAGATTTACAATGTGCAAGCGTTTTAAATGGTCCATATTTCTGAATTTCCGAGTTTAGCCAATTTCACTTGTCTTGATTAACTGTTGATTTACTTGTTTACACAGAATCTTATAATTCATGACATTCAGGCAAACCATTATTTTTTGATTGACGAATTCTCACTTGTATGAGATATTTAGTGTTATCTGAAATTTGAAAGGAAATGAGTTTTTTGATGAAAGTCACCTCTTTCCTGATTGTCGAGTTCATGGAACCGATAATCTTGTGACAAAAGTCCACTACCAATCCATCCTTAAACGGGATTTAAATCTATGGTAGACGATTATAATCTATGGTATTGTTGGTGGAAAGCTAACTTCTTTTTTTCTTCGTCTTACCGACAGTTCGGATACCCCATAGATAAAATGGGTGAACCTCCCATTCTACCCTCAGAGTTGGGCTTCATTTGCAAATTTTGAGAATGTATAGCAACTGCATTTTAGGAGTTGTTCTCCTTGACACCCAGTTTGGTATGAGTCAATCACTGACTCTAGGAGTCATGACCACGGAAGATTACTAGCCGAAACCCTAACGATTATTTCCCTCTGTTTCGAGAGTGAGAGTAATAATATAGTGTAAACTCAAAATAATAATAATGACCTTCAGTGGAGTGAAACAATTTATTTTTGCTTTTTCGGAAATTAAAAAAAAAGTATTCGGTGTCTTTGATCAGGATTTTTGAAAAATTTGTTAATTTAGGAAATAGCCGAACCCGGGCATTATCAAAATTCCCGTTTACAAAGTAAAGTTGAATAATTGAGAGAAAATAATTACGAATGGGTGGTACATTTTGTCAGGAATTTTGGGGAAAATAATTCAAATTGGAAAATACCCGAAGTCAGGTATTTATGAAAAATTTCGGCATAGAAACTAAACTTCAGCAATTTGGATGGAAAAAGTTATGATTGGGTGCTAAATTACGTCAGGAATTTTGGAAAATACCCGAATCCGGGTAATATAAAATTCTCCGGGTTAGAAACTAAATTTAGCTAATATGGATCCTTTTTCGAAATTTACATTTACAATATGTTGCAATAAATATTAACAATTGTCCTTGAACTCTTAGTCTGTAACCCTGTATGTTTACAGTGCCCGGATTTGGGTATTTTTCATTATTTCCTGACGTAATTTAGTATCCGATTAAAATTTTTTTATCCAAATTGGTGAAGTTTAGTTTCTAACACAAAGGTTTAATAAATACCCGAAATCGGATATTTCTCAAATTCAATTTTTTTCAAAATTTCTGACAAAAAAGTCAACTTTACTTTGTAAACGGGAATTTTGATAATGCCCGGGTTCGGCTATTTCCTAAATTAACAAATTTTTCAAAAATCCTGATAAAATTTTTACACCAAATACTTTTTTTAATTTCCGAAAAAGTAAAAATAAATTGTTTCACTCCACTGAAGGTTAATACAGTGGTTTTAGCTTAATGTCACCTCCGAGGGAGCTAAAAATCGGTTGACAGTAGGCGGAGTTGACCTTAGCCGATAATGGCAACTGCCTAATACTTCATAGATTAGGTGACATAAACCGAAGTTTCTGGTTTTAGATGCGCATTTTATGATACGATACCTTTTTCGATTTATTTTACAGCTATTGAAGTTATTACCTGAATTTGGAATACTCTAAAAGCAAATTACTTCTTAAAGTAATCGGCTAGTTTTTTTGCAATATGCCAGAAAAGTGGCTTCGAGATATTATCGTGTCAGAAACTCCCAAAATATCGGTACTTGTTTGCAAAGTTCTTCACTTCCAATGTTGCTTATCATTAAAACTTTATAAGTTTCTCAATTCTAACCATGTGCCCATCTAAAGTTGGCATACTCGCGGTTGGAATAAACCAGCGACTGCGGCTGAGTCTTTAAAAAAGTAAACTTTCACGATCGAGGATCGCATAGTAGAATACAACAAATAGGTTAATGAAACAGTTCCCTCAAGGGTCTCTGACCGCCCACACCATTTAAACAAACACGAGTATATTCTGGGCCTGAGAATCGAAAGTTGCCATTAAAGTGTGGTTATGTGCGGTACATTCTCTTCAAATTGGGTGACAATAGGCAGAGGTGGACAATAGGAGGTGTGACAATAGGCAGAGTATTTAGTACATGAGAGCATGGAGGTTAGCCGGGGGAAAGCCAACAGGTTGACAATAAGCGAAGTGTGACATTAAGGGGTAGTTACATTAAGCTAAAACCACTGTATTATTATTTTGAGTTTACACTATATTATTACTCTCACTCTCGAAACAGCGGTAAATAATCGTTAGGGTTTCGGCTAGTAATGTTTCATGGTCATGACTCCTAGAGTCAGTGATTGACTCATACCAAACTGGGAGTTGTAAGACTGGGATGTGTTACGGGAAGGGGAATTGGGGTTAAATTAAGTAATTAGGGAGTGGATTGGGTATTTTGGGGTATGGGGTTGAATTCGGGGAAGTGACGGGTTGGAATGGGAATTATTATTATTTAGGGGAATGAAGGGACAAATAAGGGAATAACTAATTAGTAGGAAGAAAAATGGAAATGGGAATGGTCAGAGGTCAAGGGATAACTTACTGAAGGTGAAGGGTCGAAATACCCTTCACCTAAAACAGAAAATTGGTGAAAACCAATTCCAAAACCAAAGAATAAACCGAAAATCCAAAATGGCTGGGGTAGAGGAGTTGAGAGTGACAGAGCCGGTGTTAGACTGAAGCTCTTTTTCTCTGCTGCTGATTAGACTCATCGTCTCAGGAGAAAAAAGGACGCTTGGGACGACGAGTCTACTTTTTGTGTGTAGTAGAGGAAGGGGAGGAAGGGTAAAAGTTTTAAAGGAAGTGGGAGAGTTCACTTACCTGTCTAACAGAGTCATGGATAGAGTTCCGTATGACTCCCACTTTCTTCAGAGTCAGAGTCAGGTGACTCAGAGTCATTACTCATTGACTCCCATTTTCACACTGAGTCAGAGTCATAAATTTTAATGACTCAGTGAACCTGACTCAGTGACTCTTATAAAATCACGCCTAAAGCTTTAGTCAGTCAGGTGACTCAGAGTCGTGACTCAGTGACTCAAATTCACAGAAATTTTATATTTTTCTTTTTACAGTAAAATGAGCATAATGCGTATTGAAAGCTCAAAATGAGTGAAAGACGCTAAGTTACCTGCTCTTTTCGGTTAAATACTCTTAAATAAATTTATGAAATTTTTCGTTATTTTTGATCTGATTTAAAATTAAATTACCTTACCTGCAATATTTATACTGATCCTTCGTGTCAACTCTATCAAAATAATCGACGATTGAAGATTGAACACATCGGAATGTTTTGAACTTTTGTTATTTTATTGACTTTGTTCAATTAACTCATCTTTTTACTGCCTAATTATCAAACAGTGCGCTTCTAAATTACCTTGAAATCTAAATTCAAAATTTCGAATGATTTAATAGTTTTGGGTTTCGATTTCGAATGATTAACGTTGGATTTCAATTTAGCTTACAGTTTGTACCGAGACTTAAACTTCGATTTCAATTTCGACTGAAAAGTTGAATTAAATTTGGATTTGGATCTTCTTCGAATAACGGATTTCGAATTCGAGCACCTTAAATATAAAATTTTGTCTATCTTAAGAAAACTTCATTTTATTATACATTCTTGAAACTTATTTTCAGATCTTTTTGTATATTTCAATTTCGATGACCTAAAATGTTATGGATTTCGATTTTGTGAAACTTAAAATCATAGATTTAGATCTAAACTATTTAAAATTATGAATTATGCTTTAGATTTTGTGGTTCTTTAACATTATCGATTTCGACTTACATTTTTATTTCAAATGGCTATTGTCTACTTCGATTCTGATTGTGAGTTGGAATTTTTAGAAGCGTTAAGTTTAGATTTTTATTAAAATCTGAGTTCGATTTCGATGTAAAGTGGTGTAAGTAATAAGTGTGCTTCAAACTAAACACGAGCATCGCGGCAGCAAACTCTCACTCTCAGATTTGTTGTGTTGCGGGAGTTGAAAAAAATTTTTTAGTACAAAAAAGGCAAGATGTAAGCAGTAACTCTTTGTTGCTTGGGAGTCATGACTCTTCCTAGTGAGTCATGACTCAGAGTCACTTTGGAAAGGCACAGAGTCACGAGTCAGGTGACTCAGAGTCACGAATCAGTGACTCCCATTTCTCTATTGAGTCAGAGTCAACAAAAACTAGTGACTCCAAGAAATCTATGAGTCAGAGTCAGAGTCACGTGACTCAGAGTCATTCGGAGTCATTCCTAGTCACATGGTGTGAACTTGAGATTTGGGTTACTTGTAACTTTTAGTCCGAGTTCCCAAGAACTCAAGATGAAATTTTAATGATAATACTGATTTGAATCCTGATCTCGAGTTCATAGTGATCCGAGTTCTCACGATCTAAGGTCACTTTGACTTTTGACCACCCTATTGGTAATATGAGCTGAAATGTTAGAGTCTCCTCAATTGTGATTTGGAGTAACTAAAAATAAAAATAAATTTTTTGCAATTTGTAACAGACAAATTTATAACGTCTGATACATTTTTAGCTGTTCCGACATATGAAATGTCTAAATAATTTACCTGATTGTTTCCAATTGACAAGCATTTGACTTGAACTCAACGTCTTTGCGTTGACATTTTTTGGAGATGATTTTGGTTCTGTGAAATACAAAAATTATCAATTTCTTTCTGTTATTAATGAGTATTGATTTTAGCCAAAGACTTTAAAGTATTGGAAATAATGATTAAATTGTGATTAGTAGTGGCCCATTAATTTTACTTGAGCTTCCATATTCTGAATTCACTACTAAAGCATGCAAAAGTAATTAAAATTAATCATTCATTAAATAATGACCACTTTCCCCAATATTACTTACAAATTAAATCCAAATTTACTCGTTTCACTAGTTGTCGCTTCGACTGGAGCTGATGGATGACCTCTTCCAACTTTATTTAATGCAATGACACCAAACTCATAATCAGTGTATGGATTCAGATTCGTAATCATTTGATCTTGACTCAAAATCTCAACTGATTTCTGCATAATCTTGATTCGAAAATTTTGGTTTGTATTGAATAACATAGTAGGTCACATCCTCTAGGTCATCATTATCACACGGCGATATTAATCAAACAGAAGTTTAAAAAAAATTCAAATATCAATTGTTTTGATTTCAAAATACAACCATTTTCTTCCGAAAAGTTGACACTGCTTCAACTTTTTGAAAGACAACGATGACGCAAAGACAAAACAACATTTTTAAAAAGTCCGTTATGTACTTTCTTTTAGGAATTCTCGTGACAAAGAGCAAAGAAAGTAAAGAAAAAATCATCCGAAAACGACTGGACAAAATACAAGGCCTTCCAAATTAACCCGGGCCTTCTTTCTCCGCCTTTCATCAAAATCGGCTTGGGACAGGCGATACACAATTAGTAAATATGGAAGTAAAGTTAATTTTATTATAACACTATAAAATATCTGCTCCGTTAGATACACTAATGCAAAGCAATGGAGCAAAGCAGAGACAGAGAGAGGAGTCGGCAGGTTCTCTGTTGAGTCAGGTGGAATAGATGCCAAGGGATCGTACCCCATTCCTCTAGTTACTCATTTCTCTCCATTACCCATCTTTCAGCATTACAGAATGGCGTTTGCTTAAAAAAAAAGTTTAAAGTCAGTTTTGATTAGACAAGTTATTTCAAAGCAGTGCAAAGGATGAAAGCAAAGAGGCAGAGAGAGGGGTCGACAGGTTTTCTACTGAGTGAGGTGGAGTAGATGCAAAGGGACCATACCCTATTGCACTTATTCTCTCAACTCTCTGCTGCTCTTGTTAAATAATTAATTCTTGCAAAGAAATGTTTTCTCAAACACACGCTAACTTCATTCCCTCCAACTTTTGTATTTCGCGCTATTTATTTGCTGTCTAAAATTTTTTTTTTGTGAAAACGACTTCTACGGCCCGGAATAAAGTGGAAGGTCTTGTACAAAGCCTTTCTCTACCCCTTTCTCTACCTCTCTGCTTTCATCATTTCCACTGATTTGAAATAACTTGTCTAATCAACACGACTTTTAATTTTTTTTTTAAACAAACGCCATTTTGTAATGCTAAAAGATGGGTAATTGAGAGGAGTGACCAACTAGAGAAATGGGGTACGACCCCTTGGCATCTATTCCACCTGACTCAACAGAGAATCTACCGACCCCTCTCTCTGTCTCTCTGCTTTGCTAGTACATCCCTTTGCATTAGTGTATCTAACAAGAACAAATATTTTATAGTAGAGGAATTTAAATATTAGGTTTAGGTCTGGACCGACCTAATTTTTCTCGACTTTCACACTCTCGGTTTGAGTCNCTGGACCGACCTAATTTTTCTCGACTTTCACACTTTCGGTTTGAGTCTGAGTTTGTTGTAACTTAAGAGGCTAAAATATTAAGTCCAGACCAACATTTGGGCTGATTGGTTGGATGCTTAGATTAACCACCAGTAAAATTTAAAAAAACTAGTTACGATTTTAATACTTTAGATGACCACTGTTTCCTAAACTTCCGGTTTCATAAAAATGATATGCTAAAATTATGAGAATGTTTAAATGTAAATTAGCATCCACAGAAAATGGATTAACTGACTATTCCTACCTAAACAGCCAGATCGTACTTTTGATTTTTTTTTCAAAATTCAACCTTTTTAGACCCAATACTTAATTAATTACTAAAAACATCACGTAATTTACAATTAAAACTAAAACAAATGAAACTAAAACTTAAATATTGCTTATAAACTGAAGAAAAAAAAAAAAAAAAAACTCTTGGTTTGGACTTAATCTCAGACCTAAAGTGAGAGGGAATTAGGTCTGGAATTAAGTTTTTGAAAGACGGACTAAGTCTTGAGGAAGGAGAAAGTCCTTCTACGTCACATATTTTTGGCGCGAATCTCATAATTAGGTCTGGTACAGACCTAAACTTAATATTTAAATTCCTCTAGTGTTATAATAAAATTAACTTCACTTCCATTATTTACTAATTGTGTATCGCCTGCTCCAGGCCGTTTTTGGTGAAAGGCGGAGAAAGAAGGCCCGGGTTAATTTGGAAGGCCTTGTACAGGGCCCGCCAAGTTAACCCGGGTCTTCTTTCTCCGCCTTTCACCAAAAATTGAGACAGCCGCCAAACAAATATTGAATAATAGACGTGAAGTTAGCCGACAAATTTTGAATTTTTTTATTTTTAATTATAAATATTCTAATGTAACATTCGTCATTCCCGACACCTTCATCTCAATCTGAAAACAACAAAAAATCGACTTTAAGGTGTAGGGAGCATGAAAGA
Source organism: Holacanthella duospinosa (assembly GCA_002738285.1). Lineage (NCBI taxonomy): Eukaryota > Metazoa > Arthropoda > Collembola > Poduromorpha > Neanuridae > Holacanthella > Holacanthella duospinosa. The sequence continues at coordinate 171,742 of NIPM01000330.1, read as the reverse complement.
AAATCTAAACTCCACAGCATTAGGGGTTATTCGTCAAATGCTGCTTTGAAAAATTTTTTGTCCTAATAGGTTAACTTGACATCTTGACAACAATTTCCTAATTACCTTTATCGATACCGGATTAATTTTCCTTTGAAGTAAAATTTTTTATTTACAAAAATTGTTTAAAACAGGATCATGTTTCATCGCGTTTACAATTTAATACCAGGAAAATAGCAAAATTAGTCGCGGATTAATTTGCCCCCACAAATATATTTTTTGAAAATTTCAAAATACTTTACGAAATAAACTAATATCACTTGTTTTTTAGTTTAATTCCATATTTGATACCAGGAAAATGTCAAAATTAGTGGGAGATTAATTTGGTTCGGCAAAAAAAATTGTTTTTGAAAATCGTAAGTTACTCTACGAATTGAACTCATATCACTTGGTCAGAGTTTAAATACATATTTGATACCAGGAAATTGCCAAAATTAGTCTCGGATTAATTTGGCCCCATAGCATTTTTTTTAAATTTCTAAAATACTTTACGAAATAAACTCACATCACTTGGTCAGAATGTAAATACATATCCGATACCAGAAAAATGCCAAAATTAGTGGCGGATTAATTTGGCCCACAGATAGAGGCCAAATTAATCCGAGACTAATTTTGGTATTTTTCTGGTATTAAATTGTAAACGAAAAGAAATATGATCCTGTTTTGAACAATTTTAGTAAATAAAAAATTATGCTTCAAAGGAAAATTAATTCGGGATCGATAAAGGTAATTAGGAAATTGTTAATGCAAAGCAGTGCAAAGGATGAATGCTGAGAAGCAGAGAGAGGGGTCGTCGGCAGGTTCTCTGTTCATTGAGGTGGAGTACCTAGATGCAAAGTGACCATACATCATTCTTCAACTTTGAGTTCATTCTGTCAACTCTCTGCTGTTGTTAAATTAATTTTTGCTAAAGTATGTGGACTCAAACATACGCTAAATTCATTCCCTCCAAGTTTTGTATTTATTTATTTGCTGTCTCAAATTTTTTTTTGATGAAAGCGACTTTCTACGGCTCGGATTAATTTGGCGGGCCCTGTATGCAGTAAATGATCTAACTTCACAACCACATTGCTCCGCCTTGTCTCACATTCCCAGCTCAAGACCACCGTGTTAACTCAAATATTTGGTGGGCACTTATCACAGTCGATATTTAATTCAAACTTAAATAAAAATTACTTGTCAAGTTTCTCGACAAAGGAAATAACTTTAAACATATCACTCCTGCTCATGGTATTGACATGGTTGAAAGTCATGGGCTAAAGTCAAAGAAACGACTACATATTGTTAACTGCTTCGCAAAAACTGAAAAGTTGGCGTAGAAGCTAATTTGAAATATAAACAACCTTCTCACTGTAACTTTACGGTAGATGTGTTTGGGAGGAGCTTAATCTCACCTGGCCTATGAGTGTTGGTTGCGAAGTTGGATCATCTACTATGTATTGAAAAAATAAGGAGCGGAGTAATGCTGGATTTAGTCATTCACGTTTCAGATCACTTCACCTGAGCATGCTCATTGAAAGTGAATCACTTCCATCATCTTTAACCCGACACTAATTTAGACATTCGCTTTGTCACTTTCTTTCTCGATGCTCATCACTTTCCCTAAGGATATGATTAACTATCTACAATTTATACATTCAGCATGAAAAAGGAACAGATGTTTTTTGTGCCAAAATTGAATCTATTCAACAAATCTAAAATTATTGTTGATTACGAAAATACAATTAATTACTTCTAATTTCGGTACAAGGCTGAGCATGAACTGTGAAAACGGATTTGTTGAGTTCGAATTAGAGCTTTCACCTTTGAAGATCGCAATCATTTCTTGTTCGAAAACGTCAAGCTTAGGTTTCTAAATAAGTAATCAAAAATGCAAGGGTTAAGTCGTACAAGAATGGACGATCTTTCACTAAATTGATTAGCGTTTCTTCTTCCAACACCCTATTTTTATAGTTGGACATTTCGGGCGACTTTGAAAAACAAATCAAAATTTAGAGAACAAACTAAATTTAACAAATAAATCAATATTTGAGAAACAAATTAAAATTAAAAAAAAATTAAAGATATGAAGTATTTGCCCTCCGATTTTCGTCTCAACTTCTCATTTTTTACATCACTTTTACATCTTACTCATGAAAAGTAGCCTTTGAACCAACATTTCCAAAGTGTCACTATGCGCAAGAAAGTGATGCGAGCATAATTTTGCTCATGGAGTATAAATTCATCACAGTGAAAGTGATGACTTTAGGAAGTGATGAAAGTGATAATGTGAGCAATGTCACTTTCTCACTTTTGACTATAAATGCCTTAAAGTGATGTGGAAGTGACGAGAACGTGAATGACTAAATCCAGCATAAGCGATGGCGTAGCAACGACAACGAGCAGATAAAGTAAACAACAGGCATTAGGGTTAATTTTTATACATTCCAATTTAGTTACGCCGCGAGTATGCTTCATTCTCATTCGTTAATAATCCGCATTATCATTCGCATTTTCAACAAATTAAGCTATTACACTTCCTTTAAGTGTTGTCAAGGTATATGTAGACTCTACGTATAAATTAAATTGTTAATTGTTTGGTAAAAGATATTCAACATAATTTGTAAATACTATTCATTTTGTCAAGTTGTGCTCAAAGTATCATTGGCAAATCATTTTAGTGTTGTTACTTCATTCAAAAAATAATTCTATACGAGTTCTCTCCTCATCTACGAAGGGCTTCATCTTGAGTAGAGTGGGGACAACGAGCCGGAACCTGAAGATACACTTTTTTCGGATTCAACTTCAATTATGGATATCGATCTCATGCCTCTCTCTCCAACAGATTTGAATTTGATAAGTACTGGACAATTTCCGAAACAGTCCAAGTCTACATATAATTTCCATAGAACAAAGAGTCAGTATGATCCTAATTATTCATCTAGTGAGAATCGAGGACTTTTCAAATCCACAAGCAATAGTATAGAAGATCTCTTCTAACACGTTGTTACCTCAACCGGATCCAATCAAAACCTTCGAGGAAGTCTGAGCAGTCGCCGTTCAACGCAGAGTACTTCGATGGATGTTCGGCTAATTGATTTTGTGCATGCGACGCACAGTAGGCTGGCACTAATAATAACATTTTGCGTAAAGTTAAAGTCCTACCCCCAAAAGTTATCCAATAGGTGAAAAATGAATTTGTGTAAAATTAGGTTTGAATTGTTTCATGTATACAGGTGCCTCAAGCGCCTTATTGTTTTCACCTGCTTTTCTTATGGGACGTCATAATGAGGTCTAGCGGAATTAGCACAGAAAATTTATCATGAAACAAATTACATAAAACTCACTGGAGTTATGACCAATCGCATGCTGAACACAACCCTTTTTTATTTATCCAAAAATGTTAAAAATAAAACAAAATATGGTAACCTGAAATTTTTTTTAAATTTGAAATCAATTTTTGTTGAAATAGGTTTTATAAAAAAATTCAATTTTACATATCAGATATTGTAATATCACATGATTTGATTTGATTTGAGATAATTTATTATCGTGTCATGAGCATCATTTTGAGTACAAAATGGTAATATACTAAGACACGCCCACTTTGTGAGCCTAATTAATTTTATAAAATTAAATAAAATAACTTAATTATTAGCAGTTAAAGTGTTGCTAAAACACTATTTTTGTCAAGTTGAGTTATTTATATTATTATTATTATTATTATTATTATTTTCTCTCAACTATTTTTGATTTTTGATTATATTTACGCCACCGTACACTAAAGTATCAATTTCCAAGCTCTATTAAGAACATACTGGAAATTTTTCACCTTTGTTTTAGGGTTTGATTAATCTGTATGTACCAATTTTCTTGTCAATTTTACCCAACAACGTGCACAAGTTTTAAATTCTGCAAATTTCTTATTTTTGATTCCAGAATTCTGTGCTATGAACTTATTCCAGGTGTTTATCGATCTGTCGATGAATGACTTTTTATACAGTTCTGTTTTTTTTTAGTATGAACAATTAAAGTACCTTTATTTTTTGTTTCTCTTTGATAATCTTTGAATTTAAAATTATTGCTTAATGCTTTAACTTCGTTTTGAGAACTGAATGTATTAATAGTTTTGAAAGTATCAATGAGGGGTTGTGACGACTTTGTATTACCAGACGTGTTAAAGAGGAAAATGAAGTGTTTAGTTTGTTTGCCTTGTGATGNTGGTTGTGACGACTTTGTATTACCAGACGTGTTAAAGAGGAAAATGAAGTGTTTAGTTTGTTTGCCTTGTGATGACAATTTATGTTTCAAAAGAGCAGCCTTCATCCAGACCTTCGTCCTGTATTTTCTGCTACCACCGCAAGCGGTATCCGTCGCATGTTACAAAAAAAGACTTATTATGATTCATTATTTAACAATGGTAAGGTAAATTGGGAAAAAATTACTTTTCCATTTACATTGAATCAAGTNTATTATGATTCATTATTTAACAATGGTAAGGTAAATTGGGAAAAAATTACTTTTCCATTTACATTGAATCAAGTTAAACGGTTCGAAAAACAGAATCCATGGTAACCAAATTGATATTATACGATGCTACTTTTATCCTTGATTGACAAACAAAATTGGGAAGAAAAGGGACACAAATCTGTGGATGACGTTATCCATCACGTGGTTGGGAATAAAATAAGCAGTGATGAAGATGCAATGAAAACCAATGTGATAGAGAATATACATGTCCGCGCAAAAAAATTATTAAAACAAGTCCGGTCAAAGTGCTACACGTTACATACAAACAAAGAAAATAGACAAACAAGAATAGATCTTTTGTTGTACCTTGGGAAAGAGAGGAATCATTTCATGTTTATCAAAAATTTACATGCACTGCTGTACCGCACCCAAAATCGTGTTCGAAATCAAATTTGTCGATTTTGTCTTCAAGCATTTACAGAGTACACAATCTCAGAACATACACGGTATTGTGCTGAATTGGGATTACAAAAGACAAACTTTTCAAGACATCAATGGCTGAAATTTGTGCATTTTCAACGTACCATAAAAATTCCGAATATTGTGTTTGCCGATTTTGAAAGTATATTGGAGGAAATAGAATGTCTAAACATGACGGAAACTAAGAGACTTAACCAACACAAGGCTGGTGCTTATTCATGGATTTGTGTAGACGATAATCACCAAATTTTTGAGCATGTGGTTTATCATGCAATTGAGATTAATGAAAACGTTGCTCAGAAAATGCTTAAGGAACTTATTGATTTATCACAAAAATTATCTGTGGAAGTATCAGCTGCTGAAGAAAAAGCTAAAACATTNCTTAAGGAACTTATTGATTTATCACAAAAATTATCTGTGGAAGTATCAGCTGCTGAAGAAAAAGCTAAAACATTAATGATTATGACTCCAGAACAAGAAGCTCAACTAAAAGATCATAGCTTTCGACGGAGTCAACGTTGCTTCTTTTGTCACAAGGGATTTGGACCAAACGACATTGTGCATCGTCACCATTGTCACAGAACGTTTAAATTTGAAGGTATATATGACTCTTCTTTTTTTTTATATTCATCTAACTCTAAATTTGTTATAGGTTTGNCGTTTAAATTTGAAGGTATATATGACTCTTCTTTTTTTTTATATTCATCTAACTCTAAATTTGTTATAGGTTTGGCACATAGTTATTGTAACATGAAGGCTATTCAAAAGGAAAATGAACTTGTTGTCATATTTCATAATTTCAAAGGATATGATAGCAAATTGATTTTGGAGGCAGTGAATAAGGATTTAATTCAAAATGTAGAAGTAATTCCATCGTCATCTGAAAAATTTGCATGTGTGATTGTGAAAGCGCAAGGACAAATTATAAGATTTATCGACTCGTATGCATTTTTCAATACAAACTTGGAAGCTCTTGGAAATACTTTGGACCAAACAGACTTTAAACTTACCAAAACTGTATTCAGTCATCTCAGTGATGACGAGTTGAAACTTTTACATGGAAAAGGAATTTATCCCTACAGCTATATGGACTTTGTAGAAAGATATAATGAAACATGTTTACCATCAAAAGAATGTTTTAAGAACGATTTAACAGGCGATGACATCACTCCAGAGCAATATTCACATGCACAAAACGTATGGAATACGTTGAAAATTGAGACAATGGGACAATATACCAACGCATATTGTTTACTAGATACAGCTATACTTGGAGACTGTTTTTTACGTTTAAGAGACGTCATGTATGAAAGTTATGGTCTAGATATATGTCATTATTTTTCACTACCAATGTTAGTANTACGTTTAAGAGACGTCATGTATGAAAGTTATGGTCTAGATATATGTCATTATTTTTCACTACCAATGTTAGTATATGACGCAGCATTGAAACTTACTGGAGTATGTCTGGATCATATCAAAGATCCTACCATGTATATCATGCTAGAACTTAGCGTGAGGGGTGGTTTAGTTACTGTTGGTGATATCAGAACTTGTAAAGCCAACAATCCACTCATGTCAGATTTTGATCCATCAAAACCAATCATCTGGATAATAATACTTGACGCTAATAATTTATATGGAGCAGCATTAATTGATTTCTTACCAGAGAAAGATTATGAGTGGGTTGGGCCAAAAGTTTTGGAAAATATGAATATAGACCCAACAACTTTTTTTCAAAATGTTCCTGATTGTGGAAGTATTGGCTATTTTGTTGAAGTGGATGCAATTATACCTCCAGAATTACATGAAAAATTGAATGCTTATACTCCAATGCCATATAAGCGGGTTGTTAAAACTGAAGAATTGTCACCACACATGTTAGATTTTGGAGATGATATAGAAACATCAAACGCTACATTCAAGACGGAGCGATTAATGGCAGATTTTTATGAACGGAAAAATTATATTTGTTACTATCGAGCATTATTATACGAGATTAGTATCAGTGTAAATTATCCGCTATAATTTTTATTGGGACTATGGCAGGAACTGAACCTACAAAAGTAATTGAGCAAACTAAGTGAATTATCACTTAGCCAGCACAATTATTTCAAAATTAGAAGTAGTGATTTAGAAAAATTTAACGTTCAGTTTAATTTGGGTATAAAGTCCAATTTGAATACAACGTTTGCTTTGAGTATAGTACAAAGTTTACTACCCGTCGAGTTTATGTTCCTTATAACAAGCAAAAAAATTTTCAAAACTCCATCAGTCGTAAACTAATCTTTTACAATGGAACTACCTCCCATCACGTGTGATTGTGGTCAAAACCGTTTGAAAAGTAGTGATAAAGAACAAGTACAACAAGGAACTTTAAACTGCCAGCACATTTGTTTAATGAAGAATCCGCGAGAAACAAATCAAGTATATTGTATATTGGACGTCAATTGTCTGGTCGTAAAAGAAATACAGTGTTTGAAACTGCATACTAAGACGTTATAAAAAAATCATACGGACATTTATTCGTCGACTTGCATTTACAACAAGATAACGATTACAGAATTCGTGACCCAACCTTTCCAAATTGGTGTACAGTATACACATCATTATGAAAACGGATAGTGCGACGGGTATTGTCACAGAGAGTGCATGGACCAAGATTTAAATCATTTGTGACAGTGGAATCACGTTTAAAATCATTTGCGTCATGGAATCATACTCTAAAATCAAATGAACTGGCAGCTGCAGGATTATTTACTTTGAAACTGAAGATAAGGTATGCTGTTTTTATTGTGGAATTGGAATTTATAAATTTGAACCAACTGATAACCCTTGGAATGAACATGAAAGATGGGCGCCATATTGTCCTTTTATATTGTTGATGAAAGATTTATCCCCAAATCAAACTGATGCTACTATTACTGGAAAAATTTGCTTAGACAAACACTGTAACGTTGTATTTTTCCCATGTCGTCATTTTGTCACGTGTAATGTATGTGCTACTGCCATTTCAAAATGTGTAATTTGTAGAAGTCAAATTTCAGATATAGTAAAAGTTTATTTGTCTTAAGAGTAATATAATACAATGTCCTTATGTCCGTAAGCTAATGTATTAACGTTATCAAGTAAAATAAATCATTTTAAATCAAAACCATTAATTGGTTTTTCGTTGATTCAATTGTATACAATTTTTGATCAAAACTACGTATTGATTTGGATGTCACATGCGTTTGTATAGGATTTTCAATTGCGTTGACAAAATGATCAAACTGATATTGTCGTTGAAGAGCAAGTCTCGGGATTCCTTTTCCTTTCTTTTTAAATTCTTCAGTAGTCACATTTAGTCCTGTGACGGAATCAATATTGTCCTTTATATATCTAAACGCATATAACTTTGGCTTGTTGACTACAAAGTGTGTAATTATAGCATTTGCCATTTCATCCTTCATATATCCCAGTTTCTTCTTGTTTCTTTGGCTATGATATTGTCCAAAATATGGGTGATTTGTATCATAGTCACTCAGATCAAATCTATCACCTTCATCATCCTTCATATCTTGAAATATATTTTGAGTTTCAACTTTCATTACCAAACTATCAGTGTCCGTATATATCAAGTTGAGCTTGTCTCCATACTTTTTTGTAAAATAATCATGATACCAATCAAACATGATTACTTTTGATAGTTCTAGACATGTTGAGCCAACAGCAATTGGTCTGTCCAACGTAACCTCCAAACGTTTGAGTGAAATTAACACAACTTCTTCGTTTATAATTTTGATATTTTGAATTGTTGGTTTCTTGTTATACGTTAGAGCTCTATTTTTGTCGGTGATTAGACGAATGTTGACACGCATACGCTTATTCTCCACAAATTTACCAAAACAAGCATTTGATGCCAATTTCCAAAATGCTACTTCAATTTTACTCTTGGATTCTTGTCGTTTTCTTGTATTGAAATCGATAAAAGGTTTCAACCATGGAGACTGTGTAAATCTAATTGCACGATGGACTTTGGTCACACGACATCCCAATTTGATCCAACATTTTAATGCTCGATAGTGACAAATATAATCTTTCCGTTCATAAAAATCTGCCATTAATCTCTCCGTCTTGATGTTCCTATATCATCTCCAAAATCTAACATGTGTGGTGACAATTCTTCAGTTTTAACAACCCGCTTATATGGCATTGGAGTATAAGCATTCAATTTTTCATGTAATTCTGGAGGTATAATTGCATCCACTTCAACAAAATAGCCAATACTTCCACAATCAGGAACATTTTGAAAAAAAGTTGTTGGGTCTATATTCATATTTTCCAAAACTTTTGGCCCAACCCACTCATAATCTTTCTCTGGTAAGAAATCAATAAATGCTGCTCCATATAAATTATTAGCGTCAAGTATTATTATCCAGATGATTGATTTTGATGGATCAAAATCTGACATGAGTGGATTGTTGGCTTTACAAGTTCTGATATCACCAACAGTAACTAAACCACCCCTCACGCTAAGTTCTAGCATGATATACATGGTAGGATCTTTGATATGCTCCAGACATACTCCAGTAAGTTTCAATGCTGCGTCATATAACGGGTGCAGCTGAAAAAAAGGGACTGACGTAAATTGAGAATTTACCATTTCTAATCGCGCGAATTTCATATTAGTAGTATTTTTTTTGGATTAAGCGGGATTATGTATTGTGGAAAACGGGTTTCCTAATTTCCCTAGTTTACCACTGAGGAAATGACAGCATCACAACAAAAAGTTCTTAGAATTCGTTTCGGACGACTGATTGAATCCAACCCGGGTGTTACGAAATTGGAGGTTGTTAAACATTTTCAACTGGAAAATATTCGTAAGCAAACAATTTATAGGATAACCAAAAGGGTTGAAAATGGAATCCCAATGGAAAAAAGAAGTTGGTTCCGGCAAAAAGCCCAAAATTACGATGAAAGAGAAAGTCCGTAAACTGGAAAAGCTTTTTGAAGAAAGCGACAAGATTAGTCAACGGGACGCAGCAAAAAAATTCAAATGCAGTCATCGACATATTCTACGGACACTACAAGACAAGACCAACATCAAATGTTTCAGAAAAGTCGATCCCCGGAGTACACGGAAGAGCAAATTCTCAAAGTGAAAACTCAGTGCCGAAGATTATGCAGAAATTCTCAAAAAAAAAGTTCATCATTGACGACGAACATTACTTCCCCTTAAGCAAAGCTCTTATTCCTGGAAACAGTAAATATTACTCCACAGACAGGCAGAGTACTAGTCCAGAGGTAAAACTAAAATTTAGACACAAGTTTGAAAAAAAAATTATGATTTGGATTGCACTTTCACCGGATGGAATCAGTACTCCTTACTTCATCCCATCAGGCCTCGCCATTAATCAGAATATTTATAAAACTCTGTGTCTTGCAAAGAGACTCATCCCATTCATCGAAAAATATCATTCGGACGGCAATTACATCTTCTGGCCAGACAAAGCATCTTCTCATTACGCGAAATCCGTGATTGACTTTCTCCAAGAGAAAGTCGTTCATTTTGTACCAAAGGAAGAAAATCCAACCAACTTACCCCAACCCCGTCCAATAGAAGATGATTTTTTTGGTTATTTAGATCAACTAGTGTACAGAGGTGGTTGGAAAGCCACTGACACTACTGCTTTAATGAAAAGAGTGAAGTAATTGTTTGAAACAAGTGGACATATCAGTCGTCCGAAGGAGTATGGAGAAAGTTCGCAAACTATTGCCCGCCTGTGCCGAAAATGGACTATACTCTATCAACCATTAGTGGAACCGTAAGGCAAATATTATGCTTTATCGANGCCTGTGCCGAAAATGGACTATACTCTATCAACCATTAGTGGAACCGTAAGGCAAATATTATGCTTTATCGAATCAAATTACATTCGGAATTTTATATTTGCAGGAACTTGATTAAAATATGAAATTTACATCAGTCCCTTATTTTCCGCTCCACCCGTTACTAACATTGGTAGTGAAAAATAATGACATATATCTAGACCATAACTTTCATACATGACGTCTCTTAAACGTAAAAAACAGTCTCCAAGTATAGCTGTATCTAGTAAACAATATGCGTTGGTATATTGTCCCATTGTCTCAATTTTCAACGTATTCCATACGTTTTGTGCATGTGAATATTGCTCTGGAGTGATGTCATCGCCTGTTAAATCGTTCTTAAAACATTCTTTTGATGGTAAACATGTTTCATTATATCTTTCTACAAAGTCCATATAGCTGTAGGGATAAATTCCTTTTCCATGTAAAAGTTTCAACTCGTCATCACTGAGATGACTGAATACAGTTTTGGTAAGTTTAAAGTCTGTTTGGTCCAAAGTATTTCCAAGAGCTTCCAAGTTTGTATTGAAAAATGCATACGAGTCGATAAATCTTATAATTTGTCCTTGCGCTTTCACAATCACACATGCAAATTTTTCAGATGACGATGGAATTACTTCTACATTTTGAATTAAATCCTTATTCACTGCCTCCAAAATCAATTTGCTATCATATCCTTTGAAATTATGAAATATGACAACAAGTTCATTTTCCTTTTGAATAGCCTTCATGTTACAATAACTATGTGCCAAACCTATAACAAATTTAGAGTTAGATGAATATAAAAAAAAAGAAGAGTCATATATACCTTCAAATTTAAACGTTCTGTGACAATGGTGACGATGCACAATGTCGTTTGGTCCAAATCCCTTGTGACAAAAGAAGCAACGTTGACTCCGTCGAAAGCTATGATCTTTTAGTTGAGCTTCTTGTTCTGGAGTCATAATCATTAATGTTTTAGCTTTTTCTTCAGCAGCTGATACTTCCACAGATAATTTTTGTGATAAATCAATAAGTTCCTTAAGCATTTTCTGAGCAACGTTTTCATTAATCTCAATTGCATGATAAACCACATGCTCAAAAATTTGGTGATTATCGTCTACACAAATCCATGAATAAGCACCAGCCTTGTGTTGGTTAAGTCTCTTAGTTTCCGTCATGTTTAGACATTCTATTTCCTCCAATATACTTTCAAAATCGGCAAACACAATATTCGGAATTTTTATGGTACGTTGAAAATGCACAAATTTCAGCCATTGATGTCTTGAAAAGTTTGTCTTTTGTAATCCCAATTCAGCACAATACCGTGTATGTTCTGAGATTGTGTACTCTGTAAATGCTTGAAGACAAAATCGACAAATTTGATTTCGAACACGATTTTGGGTGCGGTACAGCAGTGCATGTAAATTTTTGATAAACATGAAATGATTCCTCTCTTTCCCAAGGTACAACAAAAGATCTATTCTTGTTTGTCTATTTTCTTTGTTTGTATGTAACGTGTAGCACTTTGACCGGACTTGTTTTAATAATTTTTTTGCGCGGACATGTATATTCTCTATCACATTGGTTTTCATTGCATCTTCATCACTGCTTATTTTATTCCCAACCACGTGATGGATAACGTCATCCACAGATTTGTGTCCCTTTTCTTCCCAATTTTGTTTGTCAAAGTTCCTATTTTCATCGTAGCATATTATAGTTAAACCAATGGTAGGATTCTGTTTTTCGAACCGTTTCACTTGATTCAATGTAAATGGAAAAGTAATTTTTTCCCAATTTACCTTACCATTGTTAAATAATGAATCATAATAAGTCTTTTTTTGTAACATGCGACGGATACCGCTTGCGGTGGTAGCAGAAAATACAGGACGAAGGTCTGGATGAAGGCTGCTCTTTTGAAACATAAATTGTCATCACAAGGCAAACAAACTAAACACTTCATTTTCCTCTTTAACACGTCTGGTAATACAAAGTCGTCACAACCACCAGAAAAATTGTTGTATTCCGCAAATATAATGCTGAACAATAGTTTTCAATTGTTTCTTTAAAATACAGTAACATTTTTTTAACACAAGTCCAATTTCGTTTACATTGTTTACACCAAATAAAAATGATCTGAACAGTGGATACTTTTGTGTAAACGTTCCGTCAACGTTTTCCTTTTCAAAATGTATTTTACCATTAAATTGTACTTTATAATTTGNTCCAATTTCGTTTACATTATTTACACCAAATAAAAATGATCTGAACAGTGGATACTTTTGTGTAAACGTTCCGTCAACGTTTTCCTTTTCAAAATGTATTTTACCATTAAATTGTACTTTATAATTTGGTGTAAGATCAAGCCTTGATTTCATTAAGGTTGTTAGATTTTCTTTTGCACATCGGAATAATTTGTTCAGTAGGATTGGTTGTTCATCTTCAATATGAAGTCGATATTCCTTGTATATACCACTTATAGCGTCACCAATGGGAATTATATCTAACTTGTCTTCCAATCCTTCTCCTAACTGCTGGTTAGCTGGTGTTGTGTTGTAAACTTCTAGATGAACGTCTCTTATATGTTGTTGTAGTTTCACAACTGTTGTGAATGTTTTCTCACATTTTTTGCAAAATCTTTTGCGAATGTCTTGAATTGTTATTTCATCTTCACTTTCATAGTCAGTCGTACTATCATCACCTGTATGTAATATGTTATCAATTCTAGATTTGTTTGATGGTCCAGGAGTTTCAGTCACTTCCCACGGACGATATTTTGATGGTCCAGGAGTGTCAGTCACTTCCCACGGACGATAAATGAATCTTATGCTGTATTTGCAGCTAGTTTCAAGACAATGTTCGCAGTGCCCCGTTGTATATCGTTTTAAAGAGTGAATCATTTCTAATCTGCGCTTACGATTCCCTCCATTTATCTTTATCTATCTTGGACGTCTACTTTAACATCCCATCCTAGTGCGATATAGCATCTCTGAATCACTATATCTTATATCAAGTTGTAAAAATCCGTCTCGTGTTGCTTGTACTCGCCTTCTTGAATCTCTCCGCTGCTTTACTGTTTTAAACTCTAGTACTTGATCAAGTTGTAATACCAATTCTGCTCTCCGCTTTTCATATTTTCCCATCCTTTTATTCTTATACGACTCTATTGTTACTAATGTAATGTTTTGTTTCCTTACATACTATAATATAAAATAGTTTAATCTGACGGTTTCGTTTGTCATGTGTTTACATACTATAATATAAGATAGTGTTATCTGGCGGTTTCGTTTGTTGTCGTGTGTTTACTCTGTACTGTCATTTCGATGGTTGCAATATCATACATCCCCCCACTACTCTTCAATGAGTCAGTCATTTGATCGTCGATTATAAATACAGTGTTGTTTGAATGAATGAGTTCCAAATTAAAACCCTCGACACATCTTACGCGGTTATCTGATGATTTCATCAAATCATATCCGTGCTGGTTGGATTTGTAGAAAACAATGACATAATCAATACGAGGCTTCACTAGCAAATCTAAATTTTTAATCAAGTTGCACACGAAGTTAGTTTTACCACATTGAGTTCCTCCAGCAACGATGCATGTAAATGGATGACTCAACTGAATTTGATCGAAATCATGAAGTGAGAGAGTCATTTTCGGGAAACTTCCTTTATGTGAAGGATAAGTGTAACTTGACCTTTATCAATTGGAAGTTCCTCACCAAATTTGTTACATAAAACTACTGACACCACATCAAAGTCACTTCTGGATAGTGGAAGATAGGATGGATTAGCGAATGTCTGTGTTATCGCATGAGTTTCTTCACCAGCTATATTAACGATTCGCAATAAAGGTACAAGACTTGATCCTACTATCTGTGGTTCAATAATGTCTGAGTATATGAACATATGATATCTTCCGCCAGACAGGTCAGAAGGAAATTTAGAGTTGAAAAACTTTGAATTTTTCTCAGATGAATTCACAAATTCTAGTTGTCCGTCAAATCCCAGTACATCAGAAAGTTTCTCACTGATTACAATTTCTGTACCTACACCTACTTCGATGGTTACTCTGCGTTTTGTATCACTATATGTCACTTCACAAACGATGCTGTGCTTATTGAATTTTGTGTTCAGCTCATCTATCAGCTCAAGGATAGAACTATAGTGCTGAAGACTCAGTGAAATAGTTCCAATGACGGTTGGACTTGAACAATCTATAAGGTTATCGTTATCTAGTCCACTTAGTGTCTTGATGCAACAAATATAACTTAACTCAACTAAACCCACTTCATACTGAGCAGGCTCCAACCGTATTTTATAGGGTAACTTGATCTGATACTTGGATATTCTATTTTGCGCAAAATACTTCTGTGATCCATTGGAAGGAAGTGTTATGTAAAATGACATGACTTCTCACTGTTCAGATAAACGACTGAACTCCTCACCGTAAAATATTCCACTGATTCCGTCTCCTCTCATGTCCCTGATACGGTATGTTACAGGAACTGAGTCAATGACCTCACATACTTCGAATATCTCAGAAGTAAACGTGGGCCAATAACCCTTCTCGAAGTTGTCTTTTAGCTTTCCAATTCGTACATGATCATATAATTTAAACTTAGCTGGTGATGTAGGATTATTGTACAGGTCCTTGTAGGACTCTAGCCAAATATTCATTTCATTGTACTTGTTGACATCAATTGGAGAAATTTTTGTCCTTGAGTGTCTNTAGGACTCTAGCCAAATATTCATTTCATTGTACTTGTTGACATCAATTGGAGAAATTTTTGTCCTTGAGTGTCTTGTTTCATTACATGCCTTGAGAAGTAGCGGCAAAATGTGAATGTATTTTTGACTTCCACTCATTGTTAGGTATTTGGAAATCCCAGTACATATTGTCCTGTTGAATCGTTCAATAACACTTGCACCAAAGTCTCAATACTTGTGATACATCTGAATTGAATGACGATCAAGCAACTGAATGAATTTTTTGTTCCAAAATTCTGTCCCCTTGTCACATTCCAAAAATTTTGGCTGTTCATTACATTGCTGAAGACGGGAGTAAACGCTTCCAAAACTTCCTCACTTTTTTTAGATTTCATCGGAACTGCATAAGCGAGTTTTGAGAATACGTCGATGACAGTAAGAAGACAAGAGTATTCATTGTTACTCTTAACATATTTTGGTAGAAAAACAATATCGGCTTGCCATAAATAGTTTATACCAGGGGTGGTGACCTTTCTGCGTCTAAATTTTACTCGCCTGGGTTTATGTTTTGTATAGGAGTCCTGAGTTAATAAGTATTCAACGGCTCTCTTCTCGGATACTCCACAAATTTTGCTCAATCGGCGAACACTGCTTAATCCTCCAGACGATTCAATTTGTTTATACACTTTACCAATCTGATCAAAGTTCATATTTATTTTATTCTCCGTACAACTACAGATTAGTGGTTACTACTGAACTACTTAGAAGCTACTAACATTGTAGCTAACACTTGACAACACTGAATCATGACTACAAGATTTTCTTCGTTTGATGTGGTTGTAGATTCTCCCAGCCCTTAGAGAAATTGATATTAAAATTATCTCTTACAAATTGTAATACAATTGAATCATTATCCTCCAGTTTTGTATGGCTAAAACGATGCAGTACGTCTTCATAGCTAAAGCCATTAGTTCTATGAATCAAATAGTAAATACAGAAATGTCCACATGATCCTGATTGAATTCTATAAATATTGTAGTGAACTTTTTTACCATTCTTTCTCAAGAATTCACTAAAAATAGGATTATAAAATAAAAGCGGCATCGCACAACTGTCAAAAGATTCAATGTCATTGGAATTTTTCTCCTTAAATATTGCCAACCAATGCAACCCTGGCTCACTTGACGTGTCAGAATTGAGTACAATTGCAAAATCCTTCTCGTCAAATTCTTGAAGTGCATTACAAGGAATAACAGATGTTAATTTGGGTTTCCTTATACTGATCTGTAATATCTTGCTTATGTCCAATGTATTCATGATGATACAACACTTTGGCGAAATCTATCAATCTCTAGGACTCCCTGCTGCTCGGATAGTACTATACAGTGAATTGATTTGGTCAAAGATTTAGAAAACTGTATTTCAATTTTCACACTTCCAGATTTTTCCAAATTGAGCAACGCTTCGTTCCCGGTAGGCTGTTGTATTACAAATGCAAAAAGAGCGTTATTATTTTTGTAGCTATTTCGATCAAACGAAAGACCTACGTCCTGACCAGCAATACCAGTGCTAGTGAATAATAGATAATAGGTCAACAAGCACTCATTTTGATCAAAGTTCAATGTAAGTGTACGAATAGGCATCGAAATATTATTAACGCTGACGCACAGTTTCATAATGTTAAAATGGTGAAATCGAAAAGGGTTGGAACTGATATTTCCATTGAAAGACATGCTATCCACAAATCCAAGTATAATCCTTGATGGTAATGTATTCAGAAATAAATTTTCCTCAACCGCAGAAGAACTTCCTTGTGAAATGGTAAAGTACTTGAGTTCTGTATTCTTGTAAGGGAATCTGCTTCCTGATGTAGAAAGTTGCTGATGTTAGCTTAATAATTGCATCTTCTGTTGCAGTTCCAGAAAACAGTGCAAATGCATCTGATGTGCGAGTCAAGCAAAATCGAATATTGACGTCATTTAAAATGTATCGATGCTGAGTGGCTAAATTAAGCCTGAATTTGTCCAAAAGCTCGACCTGTCTCGACTTGGAAACATGTTCCTTTCTCTTCTTCCAACCCAAATTAGTGTCTGCGGCAATACCTCCATCTGTATCCTCATAATAGAGCGCGCATCCACCTTGCGAAGTTTTGTAATCGTTTCCATATGACAAAAGGGTTTCAATATATGCTCGATACGGGTATCCGTTGTTGCTTGTAGAGACCAACTTTTCGTTGAAATAAATGTCTAGTTGGAAGAATAGAGAATGGAGGAACGAATTAGTTGTACCAATCGTTGAGGAATCTGAGAGGTTTGTTCCATCTTTGTTTGTAACTCTCAGCTTTACATAAAGAAAACTATCACACAAGTCCAAATAATGATTCCCATTTCCTGGAATTTTAAACTCAATCTTCTTTGTAGAATCTTGGACATTCACAATTCGGTGATACTCTTCATACATACGGTAATCACACGTCGTGATTGAAAAGATATCCACCTCTCCTCAGATAGCTGGTTTTGATAACGAATGGAGTAACGACATTATGAAAAAATATCAAATTTTGTCCGTTTTGAAGATGGTTTCTTCGAAGATATGTTTCTTCTTTTTTTTTGGCTTTGATTGTCTAGTAACAGGATGCTTGTTAGCTTTACTCGAAAGCTTTCTTTTCACGCTTTGAACGGATTTTGCTTTGGTTCTTCCAGCAACTCCTTTCCCAGTTTGTAGTGAATTAACTGCCGAATTCAAAATTCCTGTTCTAACGTTTTTTAAGAAGCTAGCACCGTTTCTTTTAAGGACAGACTTTACAGATTCTCCCGTCGTTGGGATGTCAGAAACTGTTCTGAGAGCAGCTTCTTTAGCGTGAGGTAGGATATATCTCATTACTAGTGGTATGGCGTATTTAGCAATTCCTCCAAGAACTGAACCTAATATACCTTCTCTTTGTCTAACCCCGTGAAATGCAGGGATTCCTTCACCAATCTGTCCTTTGAGTGTGTGATAATAGGGATGAAAAATATATTTTTGTCTCATTGTATCAGCAATTGAGATATGATGTCTTTGGAGTATGGAATTGAACTAAATGAATTCGTTAGCTGATAAGTACAAATAAACGTATATGTATAAGGGTAATTGAACCTTTGTATTGCTGGTCGTAAACATTATTTATTATCACTCCGCATAAAAAAAATTAGAAATGACATTCTTGTAAAAACGAAAACATATTGAATTTAACCAGAGACCATCAATAAATGAATCTAGTACCAACAAGATCATTCTAGCTGATGCATAAGTAATTCTAATATAACCACTTGATACATCGTAAGAGCAGCATTTTAGAATAGTATGTTTCCCACTCACAGGAAGTTGTTCTGGGATCATTTACTATAGTTTCATGCTAATTCGTCTCATTATTTGATTGCTATACACAGTGCACATTCATTTTTTCCTTAAACGTTCTAATTAATTAAATCACTGCACTGGCACATTCTTTCTTCCTGTAAAGTAATATTTATGAATAAAAATGATATAAAATAAATAAAGAAAAAATGAAACAAAAAATGACTTTGATGAAATAGTAACTAATGCGACAGCAACCACTATCTAGGAGCTTCGAACCGGTAACCAATATATATTCAACTTGCCGTGTTAGCCACTATTCTATGAAAGTCATTTGACAAACCAACCTAAGAAGTTGTACTATCATCTAACATTACAAATTAAGCATTATACTGGACGTCTTACTTTTCACGCGGAGAAACAAATTAAGCTAAATGCTTATACAAAGACACAATGTGGTGGTAAAATTTAGATAAACAGAAATAAATAATAAAAGTTTAAAAATAAAACAAGTTTGAAACCATTAACATTTTGAGGGAGGGTGTTAGCAAGACATGAAAAGCGCATATATTCAATGTCATTACAATTATAATTACAATGAATTTCACTTTAGTAAGCATGGTGATGCATCTGACATCATCATTTGTCAGATGAGTTAATCATAATTAATGTGTAACGTAAGCAGCACTGTAACCTAAGCAGCAATGTAACCTAAGCAGTAATATTAAACTTGCAAATGTGCAGTAGAAACACAATGATACACGACTTTGGGGCTAAGTGAGATTACGGGAATCTCAGGTGGCTTATACACCATCCTCAGACGTTTGAGTCTATTTTTCATAAAAACAAATTTTCCACACTCCCCAATTGTATACACCAACCTAGAATTATTACATTGTTGAACTCATTGTAAAAGAACGGCTAGAATTTTTATTCACCAGTCTCCACAAAATAAACAAATATACACCATGTCTATACACGCCTTTTTAAACTCAAGATCAACTTATATAATTTCGGAGCACTTCTGCTAAGCGAAGAAGCGGCTCTCCATGCAGCAATTCAACTAGAATTGATTCCAGCAGAAGCGTCTTGCCTCCAATGCTATTTCCCAATGGTAATTCAAAGCAAGCCATCTTATAAACTTGAATACCGATGGAGGTGTAGACAGCGAATTTGCACCACGCCAAGTTGCAGTCCACTCACAAATACGTTTTTTGTAAACGTCAAACTACCTCTTCTAAAGGTTTTCAGATTACTTTGCTGCTTCTTTTTCTGTCTACCTGTCACGCAAGCGTCGCTTCACTGTGAGGTATCACCGAAAACTGCTGTAGATTTTTACTCATTTGCTAGAGAGTTGCGTTATTTCTGAACATGACGAGACCCCTATTGGCGGACCAGCAGATGTTGTTGAGGTCGACGAATCTCATTTATTCACAAAAAAATATCATAGAGGTAGGCGTCGGGTAGTTCTTTGTGGATATAATTTTTTTGATGCGCGATGGATATTTAAATTGAAAAAATTCTACTATTACCTGATTGTACATGCGATGAGATCACCTGTGATGTGATTTTTGAAATTTAATTCTATTGAAGTAGTTAATTAATTAATTAATTACTTGACTAAAATAGTCGGTTTAAGACGGGTGGTGCCAACTCACAGCATTGGTTCATATGTGGGTGAATTGGACTTTCTGATGGATTTATTTACCAATCGGCAAACAAAAGTAATTACGAATTTGGTAGCAATAGATTTGGCATCCATAATATTATTTTTAGAAATATCAAACAAAATCCTTTTGCTTGGAGACTGTTAAAAAAATCCAACAGAAGTTCGACAGTAATCCCCCGTCCCCTACTAACAAAATTGGCAAACAAACCCACAGTTGCCAAATGTATTCTCATAACTTACTCATTTTTATAAAAAAATTAATATTCTTAAAATTTAAAGTTAGTGTTAGATAAGGATGCAATAAGATATGTGCAAGAATTGCCGCAGCCCTCCAGTGGATTCATGCAGCCCACCCGTGGTTTCCCGCAGCCCACTCGTAAGTTCCCGCAATTCTCCCGTGGGTTCTCGCAGCCCTCCTGTGGGTTCCCGCAACCATCCGTCGGTTTCGTAGCCTTCGCGTAGTTTTTCTCAGCCTTCCCGTGGGTTCCCGCAGCCCTCCCGTGAATTCTCGCAGCCCTCCCATGGGTTCCCACAACCCTCCCATGAGTTCCCACAGCCTACCCGTGGTATCCCGCAGCCCATCCGTGAGTTCCCGCAGCCCTCCCGTGTGTTCCCGCAGCCCTTCCGTTGGTTTTCGTATCCCTTCCGTCGGTTTGCGTAGCTTTTTCGTGGGTCTCCTCAGCCCATGCGTGAATATCCGCAGCCTCCCACAAATTTCCGCAGCCCACCCATGAGTTCCCGCATCCTTCCCGTTGGTTCCCTCAACCCTTCCATCGATTGCCGTAGCCCTCTCGTAGTTTTCCGCAGCCCTCCTGTGGGTTCCCGCAGTCCTCCCGATAATTCCCGCATCCTTCCCAATAATTCCAGCATTCCTCCCATGGGTTCCCGCAGCCAACCCGTGGGTTCCCGCAGCCAACGCGTGAGTTCTCTCATCCTTCCCGTTGGTTCCCGCAGCCCACCCGTTGGTTTTTGAAGCCCTCCCGTCTGTTTTCGTAGCTCTCCCGTAGTTTCTCGCAGCCCTCCCATGGGTACCCTTAGCCCTCCCGCATTTCTTCCATGGGTTCCCGCAGCCCAACCGTTGGTTTTTGAAGCCCTCCCGTGGGTACCCTTAGCCCTCCCGTTATTTCCCGCATTTCTTCCATGGGTTCCCGTAGCCCACCCGTTTATTCCCGTAGCCTTCCTGTGGGTTCCCGCAGCCCTCCCGTGGGTTCCCACAATCTTTCCGTCGGTTCCCGTCCCGTGTGTTCCCGCACCCCTCCCGCGGGTAAATTCATCTAGAATCAAAATTGGAAATGTGGTGGATCCTGTAGTCTTTTCTATCTTTCCGTTGTTTTCAAATTATTTTCGTTTTACCCTTTTCAATATGAATTATTTGTAATGTAACTCCAGTGAAAATACTGAAAACNTCGTTTTACCCTTTTCAATATGAATTATTTGTAATGTAACTCCAGTGAAAATACTGAAAACTGCGTGTAAAATCGGGTGTGAAAATTAGTGAAGGAAAATGAAGTCACAGCAATTTGGTAAGAAGGTGTGAGTCAATATGGCAACATTTTAGATTCTATTTTATGGAAGAGAGTGAGGTCATATGTGTAACTTTATGATGCGCCAGTGGTTTCACGGTAGTCCAGCTCTCGCTACCAAAAGTAAGGTGGGAGTGACCGTGGTACTGGTATCAAAAATAACGGTAGCGGGAAATAGTTTCTGACAACTTGCGGTAACGAAAAAAGTTTAGTAACAAGTAGCGGTAGCGAGAACGTGTTAGTTAATCTCAGTAGCGTAGAAATTTTTAGTTAAGTTACCGGTAGTTACCGCAGTAGCGGTAACGGCACAGCGGAATTTGATTGCTGTAGCGTTAGGAATTTTTCCTATCAAAGTAGCGGTAGCAATTGCACGTCCCGCAGCAAAAGCAATTTTTTTTTAAAGTTACGACACCGGTAGCGCGGACCATGTTATCCCTAGCGCATACCATGTTACCGGTAGCGGACAGTCGAGGTGACACTTTTGGGTGATGTACCTCGCTCTCATTCGATTATGATATTTCCCACTTTCCATTCAATCACATTTCATTCAATGGTCCGCACTCAGGCAATATGTTATGGTTTGCTCATGAATGAAATAATCCACAAAGAACTACCCCGTCTCCGAAGACAAGTTTGGGTGTTTGGCAGTATCAGTTGGCTCACTGGAAAATGGTTCGTGAAACTAATTCGTAACAAGTGTAAGTCAACTTTTTGGCCGATAATGCAGCAATGCATTGCGCAAGATACTTTTATAATATCTGACCAACACAAGTCTTAACACAATTGCGAGCAACTTGGATTTTTGGGCCATTGCGCAGTTAACCATTCGACTCACTTTGTTCGTTCAATTCCAGCGTTTGTATCTAACGGTCACCCATCTCTAGGAACAGTTTTACCAAATTTGAACCTGACGCGTGTAAAATGTCACGACAACCGATTAGAACGTTCATGGAGACAGTTGAACGCCTGTTTGCGTACTTGTCGGTCAACGACAATGCTGCCCAACTACATTGGAGAATACTTATATCGTGAGAATATTTTGTCAGACATTCCATCTCATCCCATAGATATGGGATTACGATTCTTAAAGTTTATGCAAGATATCCGTCGCGTCTATTCCGGGCCTCTTTGTAGTGGTATTACATTGCAGAATTGCTGTTGCCCGGAATGCCATATGGACTAACTCCCGTATTACTACATTTTTGTAAACTGGATGCTAACCAGTTATAAAAGCCCTGGATGGGACCCAGGATAAAAACCGTGCTTATGCTACATGCTACCCAGCTAGAAAAGGGCTGGATGGAACCCAGGATAAAAACCGTGCTTATGCTGAATGCAACCCAACCTAAAAAGGCCTGGATGGCACCCAGGATAAAAATCGTGCTTATGCTGGATGCAACCCAGTCTAAAAAGCCATGGATGGAACCCAGAGTAAAAACCATGTTTATGCTAGATGCTACCTACTGTCCCCTCCACTACTTCGTCAGCCATAATCGAGCCGATAATGATGAAAGGTTTTTTGTTGTTTGCAGGTAATTCCTATAGTAACCGCCTCAACTCATTCAATGAGAAATTGGTTATGCCCGCCAAATTCATTCGCCTGATCTCAGCTTTCTCATTATACGTCAAAATTAAATAACAACTTTTATAAAACTTTGGCAATGAGAGTATCTAGTTTGCTCTGTGGAAATATAAATGGGAAACTAGTTTATACCTTTTTTGTTTATTGTTTTCGCTTTATGCTCAGTCATTTGACCCATGAAAGATAAAAAGTTGTAGATAAAGCCGCTCGAATTTACTAACCTTCAATTTGCATTTCTTTGGAGCCAAGCTACATCAACCAATGCTGTTTTGCATTGTTTGATAGAGCTTGGCGACAGAGCAGCAGAATTATATAAATGGTGGGCAGTTAGTGTAGATGGAAGTGATGAGGTACCATCAACAATAATAAATAACTGATGCAACGCCGTATGTTTCTACACGTCAAAATTCGTGTGTATGGCCAGTTGTCTTTGCATCTAAAGGGGCTTTCTTCGGAAGTAAGTATCTAATTGTTTTAAGCAGAGATAGTATTAGTAATAAAAGATAGTAAAGAACGGATTCATCGATAATTATCATAAACATAGGATATTTACTATACCTGGTTTTTCAAAAAATTTTAGTTAAAAAAAATGAAAATTGTTGTCAGGTTTCATAGTGGCATGCTTTTGGACAAAGTATGGCCGACGTCGTAGAAACCTCCGTCGCCGTTTGGCGTCTGGTGTAGAGGAATGAATCCCATTGATTTGCCGCCGGCTACCACATAATCCGGAATAAGTTAACGCATGCGTGATATATTTGATAAAGGCTCTTAAAGTTTGCCATATATTTAAGAACTGAATAAATGAAAAAAATATTCTAATGTAAAATAGTCCGCGGTAGCATTTGATTTTTTGTTTAAATTGAACGTTACTTTAGGAATTACCTCAAAACAACGAAAAAAACTTTCATGGTTATCGGCTCGATTATGGCTGACGAAGTAGTGGAGCGGTCAGTAGCTATAAAAAGCTCTGGATGGAACCCAGGTTAAAAACCACAACTGGGTGGTACCCAGTCAAAAAACCGAATTTTTGGGGCGGCATTCGGAGAGGGGTCCACGTCCCATGCCCTAGGCAGACTTGTGCTGGCAGACGTCGCCGCAAACGTATTTATGAACTTTATTTAGCAACTTTTGTAGAGGTCATTTTGTAGGTTATGGGGCAATATGAATGGTCACCTTGACCTCTGACTTCGTGAGATCACCGCAGAGAAAAAGTTTGTGAGAAAAAGTTACTCGCATAGTTGAGTTTTGCAACTAGTGTTTTATTTGTGTTTTGAGTTTTATTTGTGTATTTGACTTTTATTCGTGTGTCTGACTTTTATTTGTGTCTGACTTTGATTCGTGTGTTTGAGTTTTATTTGTGTCTTTGAGTTTTATTCGTGTGTCCGACTTTTATTTGTGTTTGACTTTTACTTGTGNTCGTGTGTCTGACTTTTATTTGTGTCTGACTTTGATTCGTGTGTTTGAGTTTTATTTGTGTCTTTGAGTTTTATTTGTGTGTTTGACTTTTATTCGTGTGTCCGACTTTTATTTGTGTTTGACTTTTACTTGTGTGACTTTTATTCGTGTGTCAAGCTTTTATTTGTGTGTTTTACTTTTTATTTGTATCTGACTTTTATTTGTGTTTAACTTTCATTCGTGTGTTTGACTTTTATTTATGTATTTGATTTTTATTCGTGTGTCAAACTTTTATTTGTGTGTTTTTCTTTTTATTTGTGTGTTTTACTTTTTATTTGTGTGTTGACTTTTATTTGCGTGTTTGGAAAATACATACAGGATGAGTAATCTATCTTTGCACCTTGTTTCTCTACTTTCAGTGTAGTTATAAGGTAGCTAAAAGTTTAATCAATTACTTTTACAATTAACTATAATAAATTACAAAAAGTTAACAGGTAAATTTTGTTTACCATGAAGGATGCCCTTACAAAAGTCACATTCACATTTTTTTAAATATCTGATTTGGTTGAATATAGGTTAGCGCAAACCAATGGAGCGAAACAGATCGGGGTAGTTCTTCCTCAAGAACGTCAATTTCTTGAAGTGGATGTGGATTCAAATTTTCTTTTGGGTTAAAGGTTGTGGCTATTGAAACACACGATGTTGCCAACACATACCACTACTTCGACGGTATCCAAATTTTTTTGGAAATATTGAANTTGAGTTTTATTTGTGTGTTTGAGTTTTATTTGTGTATTTGACTTTTATTCGTATGTCTGACTTTTATTTGTGTCTGACTTTGATTCGTGTGTTTGAGTTTTATTTGTGTGTTTGAGTTTTATTTGTGTATTTGACTTTTATTCGTGTGTCTGACTTTGATTCGTGCGTTGAGTTTTATTTGTGTTTGACTTTTATTCGTGTGTCTGACTTTTATTTGTGTTTTTGACTTTTATTTGTGTGTTTGACTTTTATTTGTGTTTGACTTTGATTCGTGTGTCTGGCTTTTATTTGTGTGTCTGACTTTGATTCGTGTGTCTGACTTTTATTCGTGTGTCTGACTTTGTTTCGTGTCTGACTTTTATTCGTGTATGACTTTTATTCGTGTCTGACTTTAATTCGTGTCTGACTTTAATTCGTGTCTGACTTTGATTCGTGTATTTGAGTTTTATTTGTGTGTTTAAGTTTTATTTGTGTATTTGACTTTTATTCGTGTGTCTGACTTTGATTCGTGTGTTTGAGTTTTATTTGTGTGTTGAGTTTTATTTGTGTATTTGACTTTTATTTGTGTAATGACTTTTATTTGTGTATTTGACTTTTATTCGTGTGTCTGACTTTTATTCGTGTGTCTGACTTTTATTCGTGTGTCTGACTTTGATTCGTGCGTTGAGTTTTATTTGTGTGTTTGAGTTTTATTTGTGTTTGACTTTTATTTGTGTATTGGCTTTTATTTGTGTGTTTGACTTTTATTCGTGTGTCCGGCTTTTATTTGTGTTTTACTTTTTATTTGTGTCTGACTTTTATTTGTGTTTTACTTTTATTCGTGTGGGACTTTTATTTGTGTGTTTGACTTTTATTCGTGTGTCTGGCTTTTATTTGTGTTTTACTTTTTATTTGTGTGTTTGACTTTTATTTGCGTGTTTGGAAAATACTTACAGGATGAGTAATCTATCTTTGCACCTTGTTTCTCTACTTTCAGTGTAGTTATAAGGTAGCTAAAAGTTTAATCAATTACTTTTACAATTAACTATAATAAAT
Organism: Holacanthella duospinosa; assembly: GCA_002738285.1. NCBI lineage: Eukaryota > Metazoa > Arthropoda > Collembola > Poduromorpha > Neanuridae > Holacanthella > Holacanthella duospinosa. The sequence goes on along the minus strand of NIPM01000330.1, from coordinate 144,912 downwards.
TACAAAAAGTTAACAGGTAAATTTTGTTTACCATGAAGGATGCCCTTACAAAAGTCACATTCACATTTTTTTAAATATCTGATTTGGTTGAATATAGGTTAGCGCAAACCAATGGAGCGAAACAGAGCGGGGTAGTTCTTTTTCAAGAACGTCAATTTCTTGAAGTGGATGTGGATTCAAATTTTCTTTTGGGTTAAAGGTTGTGGCTATTGAAACACACGATGTTGCCAACACATACCACTACTTCGACGGTATCCAAATTTTTTTGGAAATATTGAAATACTAAATGTATATCCATTTCACAAATGAACAATGGCGTTCAAAAGCTTAAATTACCGCTAACGAATTATCGAATTATTCAATTCATTCTTCATTTATTCAAACTGAAACATTTACATATTAAAATTGCCTCGTACATTTGGCACATAGATTCCGAAATTATTCGTATGCTATTTAACTGGCTGCCGCTACATCAATATCGAATTACCGTAATCCAAACTTTAAAATACCGAAAATCACACACGAATAAGAATTATCCACGCACGCATAAAAATTGATATGTGTTAGACTTGTTGTGCGCGTTAGGTATTTATGAGTTTTGACATTAGTCTCCCTTCATATGTAAACTCCACTGTATAATAGAAAGTTTAATTCCATCCAACCGAGGTTAAATGTTAACTCACTTCAACTCGAGCATATTAACAGTTAATGTCTGTGTCAAAATTGAGCGTACTTGTGAATATCCAAATTATTATTTTATTTTACCAAAACGGACTAAAACCTTTGATTTTTGTGAATATAATTTTTAATTAAATATTTGAATTGGGCTTATTGAAATAATTAAAATTTTTATTGTAAATGTAATTTTGGAATATTTATATATTTATTTCACAATATATTTATATACTTTATATATCTATTTCACAATAAATATTGGAATATTTATTGTGAATGTAATTCTTAATTAAATATTTGAATTTTTATATATTTATATATTATATATTATATTATATTATATATATATAATATATATACTATATAAATATATAATATAATAATATATAATGCATATATTATTATATTATATATATATACAGTGCGTTCAAATAAGAAGGCGAAATTTTTGAAAAATGATTTTGCGGAAAATGAAAAATTGAGTATATGTCAAAATTTTACATTATGAACTGCTCAAGTTCCTGAAAATCGTTTCTACCAAAGTTTTGTTAACTCTTCTTAATTTAAAAAGTGTCACAAGAATCTAATTTGTGGGATTTTTAAAAACGGTAGTGTCGAATTTTCGCCTTCTTATTCGAACACACTGTATAATATATACAGTGAAGTATGATAATGTCTGGCAGAGAAAGGAGGGTGGTTCTTTCACTGCGTTGCGGCGCTTATCCAAAGAACCCTTTCCCACCAGTATGATGCGCGGGTTACCAACGGCTGTCGGTATTAACTTTATTAGGTTACCCAATGCGCTGCTACAGTTATGAATTTAACATTGCTTGGCTATTCATAACCAGTTCTTCGATAACAATCTAAATGTCTAAAAGGTGGAATTAAAAGTGTAATCTTATATGTGAATGAAACTGAAAATATAATAGACGAAATAGGTGTAAGTACGGCGCTCAAATTTAATTTCAATTTTAAGTTTTCCGTTTTCCACTTCAAGTGAAAGAACCACCCTCCTTTCTCTGCCAGACATTATCATAATCCACTGTATATATAATATATAATATATATATTAAAATAAATATTCATATATAAAAATAAAAATATACATAATATATATTATATATTATATATTATATATTATATATTATATATTATATATTATATATTATATATTATATATTAAATGGTTGCCAATCAGGGTTAAATAAAAAAGTTCTGAATTTGAAATGAACACATCGGTTTCGGCAGATTTAGAAATGATTCTATTGAATCATTAATTGGATATTTTATTATAATTTTTAAATTATAAATAATTGCATATACAGTGCGTGAGATTAACTACTGCCCGGGGTTACTCACACTACCCTACCCTTACCAGTTTACCTGGGCACCCAAGTCGACATTGGCGGTTCATCAACAAACAAAATTCCACGAAATACGATATTATAATTTTGAATTGTTTGGAAAATAGGATGTAGGCTGTTTACACTTAACTAGTGTATCATCTGTTCGAATTGTCCACCATCCATTCCTAAACAGTAATTTAGACGTTCGCAAATTCGTTGCTAAGCACCTGAGGATTATTGTTGACAGTGGTGATGAATTCGGAAATTTTGATTTCAGTTGTAGCGCACCATTAATTCCTAGTACGACTCGTTGAGGTACTGGTAATGATATTTTATGACAATGAGTCTAAGATTTACTGGAATCCCCATTACACTCCGAGGAATAAAAACAAATCTCGGAAACTAAATTATTTAAATAGCTAATAAACCAAAACAACAACACCCGAAATTCGGCACAATTAACTCCCTTCATCTTAATTAGCTTCACTGATTAGGACCGCCGATTATGCCGAGTCGGCATAATCGGCATTGTCGACCTTTCCACTAATTTCTAATTCTCAAATTTAATTTATTTGGATGCCCAAGTAAAATGGTAAGAGTAGAGTAGTGTGAGTAACCCCGGGCAGTAGTTAATTTCACGCACTGTACAGTAAACCTCGCATAAGCCGACAAGGTTACCACGAACCCTCGGTTACCACAAACCAAACTGTCCGATCCGAGCCCGGAGATAGGGAATTTGTGTATAAATCGCACGGCTAAGCCAAACTCGGTTAAGCCGAACCCTCGGTTACCACGAACGCCTTTTCGTTGCCCCAGTCCATAAGGCACATGCTTTTTACTTCGGTTAACACCAACATCAATTAATTGATCAATTTTTAAAGAAACTTCAACTGTTTTCTTACAAAATTTAATGAATAACTTCTTTTGAATAACTTTTCAAACATTGAAATACCAGTGTCCATGGAGACTGTTTGTTGTCGCTTCGCTTTATAGGGTCGCGCAGTTTTAGTGTTTGGCATGGGAGATTTTTGGGAGAAAATTTGGGACCGTTGTGTACATTTATTTCTCTATGGATTGTTGTCATGAGAAACAAAAACATGACGAAATATTTTTAAATGACTTTTAATTAACAAAGAACCGTCCCAAGTTTTCTCCAAAAAATCTCCCATGCCAAACACCAAAACTGCACGACCCTATAAAGCGAAGCGACAACAAACGGTCTCCATGGACCCTGTCAAATACGACAGAAAATGAACCAATGATATAATTTTAGTCATTTTTTTGTTTCCGCAGCAACTTACTATTATAAAGTAATGGTAAATTAAAACTACCTCGGCTAAAACGAACGAATTATTCCACAAGTTGTGTGTTCGGTTTACGCTTAAGCCGAACCTCGGCTACCACGAACCAACTGTTTCGGTCCCTTGAAATCCGGCTTATCCGAGGTTTACTGTAGTCGTTTTCTAGTAGTATAGTATGGTTTCTGTTTTTCACCTTTGGTTTCCAGGGACAAATTTAGTCCGTATTAGACAGACGATATGAATTATCATTTTCTAAAACATTTTCAGATTATACCTTAATTTAGGTTTTCCAAATTAATAAAGCATGTCTGGTTGTTGATAATCCAAATTATGCTTCATGAATAATTTATATATATCCTTTAACTTAACCATGTAAGTCGAATTATACATAATTCACTTTTTTTTTCATTTTATATTAAATTTTAATATACGTAAGAGCTGGAACTGTAGATACGTTTTTAGGGTAACACGAAATTTTCCCTCCTTCCCCCGAGATTTGTACACGAACACGTCACTACTCTACAGAATACTGTTATAACTTTTAGTATGCATAATTCTGTCTTTTCAAACCAAAACCATACCCTTTCACCAGACTGTATTTTTAGTTATGTTTTCGTCTCCCCAACAGTTTTCCTGTACCAGTATGAATTATTCTACAATTCGGCTAAAACGAACAATTATTCCCTGTTGCTCGTTGAGCTACCACGGACCAAATATTCCCGTCCCTCGGAATTCGGCCTATCCGACGTTTATTTTATATTTCTCATTTACTTGGCATGTATAAAAGAATGAGAAAAAAAATTCCGTTAACTCATTCTAAATCGAGAAGTAAAATGTTTTGACACTCGTATCAGCTCAAGATAATTTTATTAATAATTTAATTATTGTAAATTAGTCTTCCGAATTGAGTCTGAATTTATATTTGAAAGCTTAATAAGTGGATTTGAGAAAAGGCACTCACTGCGCCCGTGATTGTAAGTAAAGTTTTTTGGTAGATAGTGAGGGTATAAGTGCTGAGGTAAGTGGTGGTTCCGTGGCGTTCCTTTTTCCTTTGAGATGAGAACAGAAGCTTCAAAAGTTCACGCCCCAAATGAACAGAATTTTCTCACTCGACGCCATCAAAGTGAGAGGCAGCGGCAGACTAGCCTTGGGAGTTGGGACATTTTATTCTCTCCCTTTTCCTTGATTTCTCTTCCATTTCAAATTTTGAACAAGATTATTTATTTTATTTTAGAAAAGGAAGAATTTGGCTTGATTGGGCTACTACTACACAAAAAATGAGCGACAAAGATAACGTCGATGAAGTGCCTGACACTGCTCCTAACGACCACACTGATCCATTACTCTTCTGTCTCATTTGCAACTCATCTTTGGAAAATCTCCGACAAAGGGAGCAATCACTTGTCCTTGTCAGTAACTCATCTGAACTAACCTCGTCCTCCACTGTAGAGAGAAATGAAGCAACAACCAATCAACAACTCGAAAAAGGTGGAGTTGCTATTTCAGCAGAAGAAGCCACAATGTCTATTATCAATGCAAATGACGGTCAAGTGTCTGGAGGTCAGAGTTATAAAGATCAGGGAGATGATGAATGGATCAATAAATACCAGACATTCTTGTCTAAGACCCTCCATATAAATTTTGACGAGTTCCTGGACGACGATATTGAACCTAGCACCAAAAGGTTTAAAACAGGTACTAAGCGTTCAATTCGACACGTTTGTCGAAGTGAAGCATCGTCTGCTGATTGTATCAGTCAAGAACCTAACAAAAAATCTTAACACTAGTGCATATGAATGATACATTGAGTTGATAAAAATCAGAGGACGGTGCTTCACTCCTACAGACTGTTCTAGTGTGCTTACTGAGAAATTATGAGATTTATGTGCTTCTTTGTAGAAGGTGAAGGGGAAACAGCCTTAAAATATTCGAAGGTATTGCAGATTGAAGTTGCCTTGTTCTGTAGTCGGTGTAAAAGCGAAGTGGAGCGTTTGTACGAGATTAATGAACAATTAAATAATACCAAGAAAGTGTTCGAGGAAACACGCGATAACATTGCTTCTACCATGATCCGAACTTTCGTAGAACAAAAGATTCAAGCTGAACTAGAGTCTGAGGAGGGTGAGCATGAAGAAGTCCTCAACAACGCTACAGATGCTTTGCTAGAAAGTAAGGAAATAACTTTGAAATTAGTTGAAGCCATGATGCGAATCAATTGAGTCAATAATGTGAAATTTCAGAATGGAAACATATTTACACTGGAGAAGCAGATATGGAGTTGAAGGAAAGGAGTTTGATACATGAGTTGAAAGAAGAAGTTGCTGCAAGAAGTGAGAACCGTTCTAAGACAGAATTTCCAGAGGGAACTGGATTATCAGCAATGGAATTGTGAGCTATTGATAAAATAAGTCGAAACGTTTCGCAACCATAATTTTTTGTTTAATGTTTTACCATAAATAAGTAGTTATCTTTTATTTCTGATTTATTATTGGGTTTGTTCTAGGGCTAAAATGCAACGAATGATGACAGCATGCTACTTCACCCCAAAGATGAGTATCGTGAGGAAGAAGGGTAAGCTGTTCTTCCGCGTTGGAATCCCAAGACAGAATGATGGGAAAACGTACAGGTGCTCAATCTGTGGGGAAGTTTTTCTCCATCAGCGGACACTCAACATTCACACTCGAAAGCACCGTCTACATAATCGTCAACGTATTCACACTTGTCTCAGTTGCGGCGAAATGTTCAGAGACCGATGTGAGCTTGTTTTCCATAAGAAAACCCATCACCTGGGCATACCGGATGCTGGAAGAGTTAAGTACAAGCGGTTCCAAGAGTTCTACCTCTGTGAGTTCTGCGGATGCAAGTTCTCTTCAAAGGCTGGCAGAAGTGCCCATATCAAGAAAGCACATCTGACGTCAGACAAACTTTTCCCATGTGCTTCTTGTCAACTAATATTCGCATCTGAGTCCCTCCTAAAGGATCATGTTGCCACGGCTCATCGAATCACTTCTATTACCATTGTCAACAGCAACGGTGACGACTCAGACTTCGCAGAAGTCCATGGATGTACCAACTGTCCAAAAGCTTTTCTCCGACTCCAGTCGTTGATAGACCACATGAAGATTCACAATGACCCAAACATAAATGGTTGCTACTATTGCGGCTTTGGATTTTCATCTTTGGAACTCCTCGCGGAACATACAGCAGTCATTCATGAGGATCCGAACCCATTTACCTGTGAAGGCTGTGATGAACGGTTCGACACAGAAACTTTAGTCCTAGCTCATATCAAATCTCATCGCTACACGACTTTCATATGTGAGGTACGATGTTGGTTTCATTTTAATTGTACTCATTCTGAAATCAGAGTCAAGATTTCCGAATTCTTAGCAGCAACTCCAATCACTAAACGTCATGGACAAGGTCTGACACTCAGAAACACAAACGTTTGCAGCAAAGTTCGCTAATACTAAGCATCCGAGGTAGGAGTATATCCCCGTCCGCTCATGATAATCAACCCCGTGCAAACCAACTAAATAACCTAATTCTAATAAGCTACGTTAAAACCTAATCCTAATACTAATAAAAAAATATATGAATATGCATATTAGTGTTGATACCATACATCAACACTAATATACTTAAACAAAGCATCGCCCGCTCTTGGTATCAGCCCTATGTATTAGGGTTAGGTTTTTGTTAGTTCATTAGGGTTACAGGGTTGGGTTTATCGTACGTATTAACGTATATATATATATATACATTCCGAAATGGCCAAAGCCACAGAACAAAAAAACTTACTACTTACAGCTGATGCATGCAGTTTGCTAACTGAAAGAGGAATGTATTAAAGTTTTGATCTTTTGCTTTTGTCACATCAGTATATACGTACTACTAGGGGTGTAACGAATATTCGGCCTATTTTTCTAACGAATTCTTTTCGTATTCGGGGTCTCATGCCGAAGCTTCGGACGAATATTCGGTCGAATATCTCAAACATGAAATGAGCGAGTTTGAGCATGAATTCATGTGAACTAAAACGTCACAGTGACAACAGGAATTCAGAATGGAAGAAACCAGGGTCAAGATACCCGATTCCGATATCCCAGCACCGTCCACCAAAATCCAACTCCTCGGAACCAGTAGGGTAACGTACAATACAGTTAGTAGAGATGCCCCCAGTAGCAATACTCGGCCAATTGCCGAGTACGAGTACTCGGTGTATTGGAAATGGCTGTAGTGAGTACTCGGCTTCCTAATCATATGGGGTGTCATCCGATGCGGCTCAACATGTACAGTAAATCTGTGGCAAGTGTCAATTTCTTATCTCAAATTTGATGCCGCTGCACACCTGCTGATTTTGAATTTTGAATTTAACGAACACTACAGATTGTGTTGGGAATTCATTTCAGTTCAGTGCTTTCTAGTTTTGGACTGATCTGAACTGAACTCGAAAGAATTTCAATAATAAGGTAAAACTGAACTGAAATAAAAAATATTGAACTAAACTGGAAGTGATTAGAAGATAGTGAAATACTGGGCTGAACTGTACTGGGAATATTTTGAAAGTAATGAAGTACTGAATTTAACTGAAGTGAACTGGAAAACTTAAATTACTAAAAGCTGAAATGGAAATTTTTTTTACAAGTAATAGTACTGAACTGAATTGGACTGAATTTTTTCAGTAAATTGCAAAATTGACTTCAAAAAAGTATAAAACATATTCTTGTCATTCTAATTAAAAAATGCTGTAAAATTTCCAAGTGAGTTTAGTTTTTACTTTCAAGAAGTTTTAGAAATATTCGGTGCAGTTGGCAGAGTAGTGGACGAGTACCATTTTCGAATATTGCCGAGTACGACTACTCGGCAACGAAGCCGAGTATTGCCGAGTACTCGGGACATCTCTAACAGTTAGCTTAGCTTATAAAGTAGAGAGTTGTTTAAGATTTGTTTTTTTTTTATTATCATTTTTTTTGCTAAGGTTCTTTTGTTTGTTTGTTAAAACTTGTTTTAAACAATCTGTTTGTTTTTTTAACAGTGTTCTAAACAAAAATTAACTAAAATAGCCCACACGACAGCCGGAAGAATTCATGGTTTCCATTTTTGGAACCTCCTTTTCTTCTGCGGGGTTGGAGAGAATATTCTCCTTGTTTGGAATTGTACATTCCGATATTTGCAATATTTTGCGTATCCAGATGGCAGCTAAATTAGTTTACATACTCCAGAGTTTTAGATATAATAACTGTGCACTTTTTTTTGAGCCAAATCCCATGGAAACAGAATTTTTCACCCCCTGTTCCAACCCGCGGTTATCACGCTCTTGCCTGTCTGACATTAATGTTATATTTGCGTCGAATTTCGTTTTTCGAGGCTTTAGCGACTTGTTCACCTTTTTTTTTTGTAAGATTTTTTAATGCCAAACCGCCGAGCTTTAGCTCCAGGTTAAATTTTTGTTATTTCCTCATGCGTACAAGTTTTCTAATTCTTTGAGTCAATTTCTCGATAACTGTAAATTAAACGAACTGCTGTCCTTTCAGACATGCGGCAAGGTCTCTCTGTTAAAAGACGACTTCAAGAAGCACTTGCTGACACATTGTAACTCATCGAATTTACTACCTTTTGCCTGTGGGATTTGTGAAGTCACATTTGTTGACCAAAAGACCCTTGACGCCCATATGTTCAAGCACACTGGGAAACATCCGTTCAAATGTGACGTTTGTGGAGACGATGAAGGGTTCAAGGATCCTAAAGACCTTAGGAAGCACATGGTAGAGGCTCATCCGGACTCAATTCTCGAAGACCTTCCACATACATGCAAACTCTGCTGGATTGGGTTTGCCACTGAGGAGAGTCTTCACGAACACACGGCTAAGACTCACGAGCGGTACAAATGCCATGTAAGTAAGTTGGATTTCATTTTTGACTTCGGTGGGATTTTAATGTTTAGTAGAACAATTGAATTTTTTGACTTGGTTGGCTTAAGCTCCAGTCCAGCACAAAAAAAAAGATGCCCATTTTGTAGACACAGTTACACAAGTATTACAATAGGCAAATATTTATCTCACAATAGGAAATTCTCTACTCTACTCAACTCTTAAGTCGAGTGACGAACCATTAGATATTTAAACGAGTATTTTTTTTTTCCACTCAACTCGCCGGTTTAGAATGGACAAAGTATACTAGAATTGTCTAAGTTCATTTTAAATTGTCGTCCCTTCGATTTACAAAGTGAAGCGTTAAAAATCTTTAATGGCGTTGGGGTTGTCAAGTGCTACAGAAATTTTTCCAAAATTTGTGGAAATAAGAGCCCGTTCTTAATCATACCTGATAACCTAAAAAATTTCAGAGGGGTGTCCGGACAAAATTTTTCGACCTTCCAATCCGGCTCGCGTCTTTGGCGCTCGCCAAATTGTATTGAACCGCTTACGCTTAACGACAAAAAATATTAACATAATAAATACAAATATATAATATTATAAATATATACATATATAAATATAAATAAATAATAATAAAAAACGCTATTTACATTTTAAAAATAAAAAATTAAATTTTTAAATTTAAATTGCAAATTTAAATATTAAATTTTAAAACTTTAATTTTAAAATTTAAAAATTTTTTAATTTTTTTTTAAATTGTATAATCTCTCAATTAAAGTAAAAAAAAAAACAATTTTTTTTTCACCATCGCGAGGTGTCCCGCTGGGCCTTCGGCCCAGCGGGGTGTCCGTAGTACCTGATAGTTCCAGGTTATCAGGTATACTCTTAATCAACTGGAAAGAATGAAGGATCTTGACATGATTTGCCTATAATACCTCTATCCATCATTTTCACACACACGCTTACCAATTCCGGAAAGTTCTCGTTGACCTTAACGATACAGGAACTGTCCGGATAGTTCAACTAAATAATTCTATTTTGAGCTAAAAATAAAACTTTGAAGAAAAGAAAAAACTCTGAAATGCATAGCATTTAGAACATGGGAGAAGTTGAGTTGAATAGACTTACACCCGTTGTACACCTAACTATAACGTGTCCTTCCTCCGAATGATTCTTCTGAGGATGTTTAAAATTTCAAGTTATACCTAACGTCACTGTAACTCTATGGTTGCTCAAGTGATATTTCATTTCAGAGAATCAATTCACAGTTGCCGTAAAGATTCACTTCCTCCGTCACTTCGTCTAACGCCCGATTTATACTTAATGTCATTCTTCCTTCATTCGAATGAAATACTGTATGATTGATGAATTTTTTAACAAATTTTGCAATCTAATTTACCTTGACAATTAAGATTTTTGCAAAATTTGTTGCAAAATTCATCAATCATACTGCATTTCATTCGAATGAAGGATGAATGACATTGAGTATAAATCGGGCGTAACTTACACAAAGTTGATAGCCAACCAACTTTGCGACAGCGTACGGATAATTTAGAGCTCCTCTAAAGAAAACTAACAATTAGGTTAGCGTTAAAATAACTCTGCATTGTTATCAAACAACCTCAATGCGCTAGGAGTTACGGTTGACGTTATGGTAACATGAAGAGTGACGGGAAAGTTAAGATAAAGTTACGTCTACAACGGGCGTTAACTCTGCCAGCCTGTTTTGAGTGAAAATCACTCAAGGAAAAGATTCATCATTCGAGTTGGCTCCACCTCCTGAATAGAAAAACCGAATGAAATGAGAAAAAACAACATAAATATTGCATCCAAATCTGCTTTATTTTTTCCTTCATGTTAGTACTTAAGATTCTATTTTCTGTAGATTTGTAACAGAATATTCAAGCTTGGTGATCATCTCCGTCGTCATCAGTTCATCCACACTGGCGAAAAGCCGTTTAAATGTTCAATCTGTGACAAATCATTCAATCAAGAATCCAATTTAAAAGAGCACTTGTACCGACACAGCGGTGTGAGGCCTCACCGTTGTCCAAAATGTCCAGGTGTTGCGTATCTTCGGAGGGTACAGTTGAAAGAACACATGCAGAAGGAGCACGGGGTTGAAGATGTTCCAACTCTTCCAATGGGTCGTGCCGCACAAAATGCTCGTAAGGCTGGAAACTATCCCGTCCCTTTGAATCCAGCAGAACAGCATCAGGCGTTACCTTCGGCCGAGGATTTGCTCAGTGACTTAAAAACAAACGAGATCAAGAATATTTCATCATTGATGACTCAGTTCTCAGTTCAACCAGTAGTTGTGAATGATGTGACGATTTCAGACGACGGGGTTCACGAGAGGATTGCTCCACTTATTATGAAAAGCTTACAGAACAAGTCCAATCAACCAATTATAGTGCGTCGTGGAATTCAAGTTCCTGAGAAACCCAAGACGAGTAATTTCGCAACGGCCATTCAGATCAAACCAGAGGAAATTGTATCAGAAGTAGGTGAAACGGAGATTGACCCCAGCCAGCAACAATATGTTATTTATCTATAATTCCTAATTGATTATGTAATACTTGTACTTTTACTAAAAAATAAGCATTAATTTAATTTACTAATTAACACTGCTTCTTAATGCTGAAGGCTCATATTCGTGATCAGAGTTTATTGATGAGTTTTAAGCAATGTTAAAGGTTATTTTCAATGCATTATTGTCATAATTCAAAGTAGTAAAAAAAAATTTGGTGTCACTGAAATTCTTCGACGAAGGAAGATGACGATTTGGGTTTTAGTTCAAAATTAGCTACTCTCGAACCAAATAGCATTGAGCCCACGAAGTTCTCGGCACGAGATTTTCTGTTTTTCATTTAGAGATGTGCGCGTCTTCTCATTTAAATTTTTAGGCGTTGAAATTAAAAAGTTTAATTTGCGATTCAGATAAGTCTTTATTCTTTGATTTACTTTTAGCTTGCCACCAAAAATTCAAATAGACAGTGTACCAAAGGTGAAACAGTTTCTAATTATGTTGAAGGAGAGTATATACAAGGAATCGGGTGGAAGACACCCAAGATAAATGTCTGGAAAAAATTGGAATTAGAATTGTGAATCAGGCACTGCTATAGCATGTGGTGTTAACCCAGGTTCATGGGTGTGAACTGCTAGCCTGTAGCCAATTTAAAATAAAATCGGGGAATCGATTAAATAGAAGAACCCGGAAATTTATTAAGGTCCACCAGTGTGCGGTATCATAAACATGGGGAAAAATTGCCTAATGTAATAAATCTCAATATTATCAAGTAATTATATGAATAAATAAAGCTGGCAACATTTAAGTTTTGTAATTTTTTCCTCATTTTCTCATTTTTTCTCTTTAACACACAATTCCGGTGTTTACGATTCCTCATACTTGTGGGCCTTGAAAAACATCCAAATAGGTGACTTTCCTGGGGTTTCAATCGGTGACAAAAAATGTTTAACTTATTGGGAAATATTTCCCACACAAGGTATATCATAATCAGTAACCACTATTGACGCTAGATATTTACTAGACGTGTAACGAATAGTGGTATTCGGCCATTGGCCGAATACCGAATATTCGGATTCGGCGTGAGTGTACTAGCCGAATAATATCGTGTGGGGTGTCCATCGAACACTTTTTCCATGAGGAGCTCAATTAACCATTTATTCAGAATTAATATCTCCTTATTAAAGTTTCAGTTGAGACGTTTTATTTTTCAAGAATTTTAACTACACACATATGAAACTCGATACAAGAATCGAGTTAACCTTTATCGATTTGTCTTGGCTCGGATCGTGGATAGGATGGAAATTTTTCCTTAGAGTCATCTGTGACAAATTTGTTTATGAAACTCAACCCAATAATCAAACCGCGAATTGGATCGGATCGATATCAATAAAAAATTTGATGTATCGTATTGCAGATCGGTATCAAAAATTTTTTATTACTTGGCTCGGGTTGCGGATCGGTATCGACTACTATTTTATCAATTGACACGGATCGCGGATCGGTATCGAAAATTTTTTTATTCTTGGCTAGGATCGCGGATCGGTATCGAACGATTTTCTGGTTGTTGGATCGGGATCGATTACATTTTCACTAATGGATCGTATCGCGGATCGGGATCGATTTGTGATTGCCTTCTGCCTCGGATCGTGGATCGCTATCGAACTTTTTTCCAAATTTCATCTGTGATTACAGATAGACAAAAATAGGCTAAAATAAATTCAATAAGTATAGTTCATACGATTAATTGAGATTATGGTGAAATAAATTAAGTTCTTCACCATGTCCTGGAGTAAGTTTCGCCTCGTAAACGCTACTTGCTTCTGAAAATAACCTCTCTAGAAACCAGGGCTGGTACAAAAAAAACACGCTTGTTTAAAACAGTGTTTTAAACTGTTTTAAACAAGGCTGTTTTTTTTTAAACATTGTTTTAAACAAATGCAGGAACGGAATGCGCACGATGATTCATTGAAACTCTTATCGTCTGTTCTTTCACACTTTAGACAATTTCACGTGACGGCCTTTCTCTTTAACTTGCGCAGGTGGAATTTTTTTTAAATGCTCGCTCCCGCCTGCTCGGATTTTTGACAAAATGTGTTAAATTCAATTTCAATCCTACAGAACGAATCAGACTTCCAATTAGTTTACTTACATTTACATTCAACTACTGTGTTTTCGACACTTCAGTAGTAAACTAACAAAATTAGTTATGTTAGGGCTAGCAACTGGGAGAAATAGGAGTCGTAGCAGGGTGCGTGCGTTTTAGAGTCAAATTCTAAAGAAATAAAAAAATTGTTCAAAACTAAATAAAAATTATTTTAAACAAAAAAACATTTTTATTAAAAAAAAACACTTGGATCTCTGTAGCCATGAACATTAATTTGTCCTCATTGGTACGTTCTTTGAGTTTAGTGTAATCTTAAGAAAAAAGACAAAAAAAAACAGTTTTAAACAAAAAAAAGAACAGTTTTAAACAAAAAAAAAACAGTTTTAAACAAAAAAAAAACAGTTTTAAACAAAAAATGTTTTTTTGTTGTTTTTTAAAAAAAACACTGTTTTTTTCCATCTCTGCTAGAAACAGTTCTCGCTGGACCGGAAAAATATTTTTTTGCCACCGTAATCAAATTAGGGTAAACTAATTGGTATAGCTTTCACCATGCCAAGTATATCAATACCATGCCAATGCCAATCTTCCGACATTTTTAGAATGGTTGTAATCGGAATTGTAAATGTACATCTATGGACTGATCCGACTAAAATTAATCTACTTAGCAGCAGCATGCATGTAATTTTGCATGGGGATGCATGGGAATAGTACCTAAGGACTCTTGCAAGAAGGGAAGCGGAAGATTCGCAAGACATGACAGTATAAATGACATCATTCGAAGAGCTCTTCGATTGGCTGGATTTCCTTGCATAAGAGAACCTCCTGGATTATCAAGAAATGACGGTTTACACCCAGATGGAATGACTTTAGTTCCATGGACCAGAGGCAGATCTTTGGTGTGGGACTTTGCATGCATCGACACCTATGCTCAGTAATATTTATCATCTACGAAAAAGATTCAGGTTCTGCTGCTTTGATAGCTGAGACAAGAGAAATTCAGAAATACAGTTTTCTAAATAAAAAATTCCATATTGTTCCAGTTGCTGTGGAATCTAGTGGAGTATGGGGTTCAAGAGTTCTGTTTATTGAAGAAAATTGGAAATTTTATTCAAATTAACTCTGGAGAAAGACGATCTACATCCTATTTAATTCAGCGGATTAATTTGGCCATTCAACGTGGAAATTCAGCTCTATTTTGGGAACTCTACCCTCTGGCAAAACATTTGGAAGAAATATTTTACCGTTAAAATAATTAAAACATCTTAAACTTAAGGAACTGCTTTGGCCGTTAAAAAATTTTTTTTTAATGTCACACATACGATGCATGTAACTTGACACAACACACATCTAGTCATCTCTGGGTCCAATTATTTCCGAACCTTGAGAAATTTGGAAATTCAATCTGATCAATTATCTAGCCGAATAATCAAGTAACAAGCCGAATACCGAATATTCGGATTCGGCATGCCGAATATTCGTTAAACCTCTAGTATCTACAATGGTAAAAGTAGGGTAGTGTGAGTATCCCCGTGCAGTCGTTTCTCACGCACTGTATAACCTGGCGAGGTCATCAAAATGTGGAATTATTTAGTTTCAATTGATATATTGTATGTTTACATTATAAATGATTTTAATATCGGATGTATGATTTCCGGTGTCAACTGTCCAACCAATTGAGAAGACCGAATCCAATTGCGTAAGTGAGACTTATAAGTTTCACCAAGTGAAGCTACAAGACCACTTTCCATTAATTATTCAGAAACTAATTGTTAATTAACAGAACTATTTTTTCGTCCACCCTAAAGTCGCGTGGATAAGACGCCCTCATGAATATGACGCCCTCGTTCATAAGACGCGATTTTTCCCGCTTAAATTTATTTGCATCATAAGACGCTTCCCGCTGATAAGACGCCCCAAATTTTGCTGCAACATTCATTGTAAGATATAGTGTTGTCTTTAAATTCTACTGAAAACGGACCAAAAAAAAAGAGACTAGAAAATCCCACACAGTTAGTAAGAAGCTCGAGGTAATCAATTTAAAAATCATACTTTGTCTCAGCTAAAGATTTTATAATATTTTAACTTTAGATTATCGAACATGCAAAAAAAAACATGCGAATAGAGAGACTGCTCCTGTGAACTCCTTGGCGATGGTTTTGATGGTTGGGACAGCGATAGTCAAGATTTAGAATAAATTTTATAGTTGCTTTCTTTAGCGATAAAATAAACTTAACATTAGACGCCCTCGAGTATAAGACGCCTCTAAATTATTCCTCCAAAAAACCTTTGATAAGACGCGTCTTATCCACACGACTTTAGGGTACTTACTAGACTAGGAACATGCTAAGAACGGAGCTCAATAATAATAGTTGTTGAATCAATGAAGATGTACAAGAGATAAAATTGGAAGGCACAACATAAAATATTCCTTATCTCATTTGTTACAAATTTGGACTGGGAAAACTTTAAAGCAAAATATCGAAAGTATTTGAATAGCTATGTACTTCATATCACATTTGATTCAGGCTTCCTCGTCACCATCACCATCCTCCGTTTGTAAATGAAGGTAGGGGTACCTCGGAGGTTGTGGGCCACGCCGTTTGTTTCTAATATATGCCTTCAGGATTAAGCCAACGCAGACACAGAGGCCAGTCAAGATGAAGATCAACATGGCTAAACAATAAAAAAAAAGTTTGCATTACTGAATCCACGCACAAACCTGTTGGCGATTTTAGAAACACTACTCACTCCCTACAATTAGTCCCAGCATATCAGTACTAGAAACTGATGACGGACGGCACTCATTCTCCCAGTTGTCAGGGATTCGACTTGCTGTCAGATCCATGAATTCAGGAAACATACAACTGAAACCACTGCATCCAGGAATCACCATTTCGTAAGGATCCATTTGCGTTGAGTTTCGATACAGAATCTAAAACAAGTTTATAATGGATCTGTCGAATTTATGGCGGTATAATTAAAGGAAACGCACTCCTCGCGGATTTGGGTAATACCTCAATCGATCAGAAATTTCATGTAGATGACGAATCTGGCATTCATTAGTGGCGGTCAAGTAAAATTTTGCAAAAATTTTGCAAATTTGTGAAAAAAAAAATTTTTTTTTTCACTGTCCTACCTAAATAATCTTCGTGGAATTGGGTAAGTGATACCTCAATCGATCAGAAATTTAATCTAGATTACGAATCTGGCATCTATTGTTGGCGGTCAAGTCAAACTTTGCAAAAATTATGCAAATTTGTGCCTAAAATTTTTTGTTTTTCTGCAGTGACTTACCCCATATGTATTTGTCCGCATTTGAGCAAGTGAAAGGTTGATTGATCAGAAATTACACAGAAATTATGCATTTTTCAAAATTGAGACATTTTTTCCTTGATATTACGTAGAATGAGAGGGCATTTTGTCAATGTTTTTGTTAGGTAATTAATAGTTCACGTATGCACGCATACAAGGATCGGTAACATGCATAATCGTAATTGGGTTAGTTGAGCGTGATTGCATACCTGTAACGGATATTGCGTTCAGGTAGTTCAGACCATATTTTTCCGCAGCGTTTGAACGAGCCTTCGGCTCGTTCAAACTATCGAAGGTATCAAACTATCGTTCAAACTATTCAAACTATCGAAGGCGCGCGAAGCGCGCCGAAGATTGCTTTCGAGTAATAACAAAATACTGATGTAATATTTTATTGAGGGTATTCCTGCTTTTGGTTATAAGATAAAAAGTTGTTAAATTTTAAATATTTTTATTTTATAAAAAGGTGACATCATTTTATACGTCTGTGATTGGTTTGATTATTTTTCCTCTCCGTTAAAATTTAATAAGCTCAGGGGCATCTTTTTGCTTTTTATTTTTATTGTTAAAATTCAAATAAATAACGTCAACTGAGGAGGAGAAAGGGTCAAACTCACACTTTTTATTTCATGTTGTAGTTGAAGAGATGTATGAGAGAATTGACACTTACTACTTTGTGGTCTCAGCTTTCCTCTCATGCATTNCAGCATTAGCGACTGCAAACTAAATCCAACCCTGAAACTTACTACGTAGTTTGTTGTAAGATCTACTAACTATTTAAAATTGATTACTCGTTGTCAGAAATGGTTTATTGGAATCTGATCAGACTTTCTACCATACTTAAAAATTGAACGGTCAGATTATTAAAATTTATGGATTTCCGTAAGATTTTAGGTACGATACATGAGAATGAGAATGGGATTTTGAGAATTGGTATTGAGAATTGAGAATTCGCTTGTGCGGTATTTCGGAATTGGGCTACCATACTTTCTCCCGCGGCGCAAGAATCAGATTCGAGAATTGAGAATTCATAATTCAGAAATTTAAGAATGAAGTTACTATACTTTGGAATTACGATTTGTTATTTGAGGAATCCTAAGAATCTCCGCCCACTTTAGGAATTGGAAAGTTTTCAAATATTTGAAAACTTTCTGAAGAGAATGTTGAGAATTGACTCGACTTGCCCCATTTATTAGAAGGGACAGGCGCGCGAACTTTTTGTTACAATTCGAACAAAAAATAATTCGCACTCATTAGATCTTTGTGATTATTCCTAAGTATGGTAGGCAATTCCGAAAGTAGACAAGGATTTCGGATTTTAGATTTCAGAATTCGCCAATTCTAATTCCGAAGTATAGTAGCGCCCTCTAGTTGTTAATTCTGATTCTTATTTTGAGAATGAGAATTTGACATTCTTAAGTCTAGTAGAAGCATAAAACTTGTCGAAAACGAAGTTGATCTATATGCAACATTATAACAACAAACAAATTATTATCAACTACAAAGATTTGTCCAAAATGTGAGTCTGTGATGAAAGTGACAACCGACGTACAGAGATGGAGATCCCAAGCAATCGTTTCATAAGGAGAAAAACGCTAAAGAAAATGTGACACCGAGGTTACAATAAACAAATGTTCTTTGTTTGCAAAAAGTAAATTAGANAACTTTTTGTTACAATTCGAACAAAAAATAATTCGCACTCATTAGATCTTTGTGATTATTCCTAAGTATGGTAGTTCCGAAAGTAGACAAGGATTTCGGATTTTAGATTTCAGAATTCGCCAATTCTAATTCCGAAGTATAGTAGCGCCCTCTAGTTGTTAATTCTGATTCTTATTTTGAGAATGAGAATTTGACATTCTAGTAGAAGGATAAAACTTGTCGAAAACGAAGTTGATCTATATGCAACATTATAACAACAAACAAATTATTATCAACTACAAAGATTTGTCCAAAATGTGGGTCTGTGATGAAAGTGACAATCGACAGACAGAGATGGAGATCCCAAGCAATCGTTTCATATGGAAAAAAACGCTAAAGAAAATGTGACACCGAGGTTACAATAAACAAATGTTCTTTGTTTGCAAAAAGTAAATTAGACAAACCACAAATTATTTTGCTAACTCACATGATTCTGAGAAACTATACATAGCAAGATATTGAACACGAATNGCACGTATACATAGCAAGATATTGAACACGAATTAGATACCAGTCAACATACAATTACAGACTGGACCAGCTTTTTGAGACAGGTAACAGTGTTAAACCTTCCAGGAATTGGAATAGTCAATTTTTAGTTGTTAATCCTGTTTAGCATTAATTGTTGTTTATTTGTTTTTACTTAAGCTCTAGGTGTATTGCGGATATGCGGCAACTAGTTATCCGGCGCCTAAAACTGCCGGATAGACTATTCGATGGATACCAAATACTTATAGAGGTACGCGCGGATAATTTTCTAGTCATATTTTTCACAAATCTTAAGAACTTAGTGAATAAATTTATTACATTTAATATATTGCAGTGCATATTAGATGTAATAGAAAGTTTTTTAAATTTACCCGTGCATGTTCGCGTGAAATGAGTCAAAATACATCATGTTTTTAAATTATGTGCAATACGAGTTTTATCAAGCATGCATGCCGGATATCCGCGCCTGATATCCGGCGCGGATATCCGAACCGTATATTCGCATCGGTTTTTTGATATCCATCAAACCTGCCGGATATGCTATCCGCAATATCCGTAATTAGGTCTATTTCTTAAGATTATTTGATTATGTTTTCCTTAGGTTTATTCCTGAACATATAAGCTATAATTAAAGGATGATCAATCAGAAATTACACGAGTATTATGAATCTGATATAAATCATTAATCGAACTAGAATAGGTAAAACTTTGGTATTCCGAAGCACTTTGGATTTGGATGAAATTATTTTTGTAGTCTAATATGAGACCGCTAATCGATCACGTATGTGAAAAAAATTTTCGCCGGAAACGCATCAAAAAAATAATTTTTTTTATTGCAATTATTTAGGTTGAGAAGGTGTTTTGTCAATGTTTTTGTTAGGCAATAGACGTATTCACGCAAATACCAATCGGTAACATGCACAATCGTGATTGGGTTAGTTGAGCATGATTGCATACCTGTAACGGATATCGCTTTCAGGTTGTTCAGACCATGTTAACTTTTATTTATATTTTATATAGTTGAACGAGCGGCCGGCTCGTTCAACATTTATCTTAGGCGCGCAAGACGCGCCGGAGATTGCGCGCCGCCATTTCTTTTGCGTGATAACAAAATACTTATGAAATATTTTATTAGCAACCTAACAACCTAACGAATCCTAATGCTAACAACGAAAGCATATTAAATCCTATTTTTGTTCCATTTTAAAAAATTTGTAACTTTTTTTCCATACGTTTCCGGTGAAATTTTTTTCCATATTCGTGATCAGCGACCCCATACTAGTCTACAAAATAAATTTTATCAAAATGTGAGGTGCTTCGGAAAACAAAATTTTTTCCCCGCACCGTTGTCTATATTTGCCCAAATATGTGGTGTCTGTGGTAGTGGTTTTTTGAAATGTAAATAAACCGGTATAGGCGGAGGAAAAGCGAGTTCAAAAAGTGAAAGAGACTTTATTTACAATCGATACAACATGCAAAAGAGGCAAGGGAAATTTTTGTAATAACAAAGTCAAAAATAAATGTCAACATAACAACATTTGACTTTTTACCCTTCCCGATATCCTCATTATATCACTCATTAAAATATATCAATAATATATTTAACACTTAACCAGGCCATGCACTATGCTTTATTTCACGCATTTTATTCTCACTTATAAAAGCAGTTGTTTTTCATCATACAGTGTAGTTTTAAATGGAAAATTTTGGTGGTTTTCAAGTTACTCTTTAAAAGCGAAGAAACAACGGATTTCGGATTTATTGGTGTCGAACGAAAGACCAAGCATCAGTCGTCAAGGTTAGCTTGCTATTTTCATGATTTTGAATGTAGTTTATTAGTTTTTACAACTTCCGGAAAACACTTTTTCAACATAGGGAGCATAGATGGGCAATCACAAATTCACTTTTCCATCCTACACAAATATTTTATTTTATGTTGCAATCAATTTGTTTTAGTGATTGAAAAGGACGTGTCCTAAAAGATCTTGGTAAGAAATTATATCATTTTAAAGAATTTTGATTCCTGATTCCGCATATCGCATCCAATATTTTCTGGACGGGCCTTTCCTACATTTTCTAGGGGATATCCTATCACTCAAAAGTTAAATCTTTGGACACTACCTTAAGAAACGTATGTAATTAGCATTATCTTAAGAAAAAAAAAGTAAACAAGAAATAAGTGGTATTCGCTAGGTTGCCGGTTTTGGTCGGAGTCCGTGGCTTCAAAGTTACGTACTCGGACTCCAGCAGAAACATTTCCGCGTGTCTCAGGAGTCATTGGTTCGGACTCGGAAAGATTTGGTAGTAATTTCGGAGTCAAGAAGGATTTTTTTTTCTGCTAAATAGTGCCTTTAAATTATTCCAAAAACTGTTGATCCTGTACACCCGATTTATACTTTGCGTATTTCTTGCGTTGTGNCCATTTATACTTTGCGTATTTCGTGCGTTGTGTACAAAATGTGCAGTTATATTTGTTAATAGAATTTTTCACAATTATTTCTTGTATCATTCAATACAAATTTCTATAGCCCAAATCTCACAGCTACAATATGTTATATTTTGCCCATGTACGCCTGGGTCCTGGGTATTAGTGTCGACAGGCGAGTACACAACATTCTCACCAACGAAATTAGTGATAATTTAGGCCTGTCCATGTAGCATAGTGCCATGTGGAATACCCTCATTGATTAACAACCTAGCGAATCCTAATCCTGACAACGGATGCATATTAAATCCTATTTTTGTTCCATTTTGAATAATTGATAACTTTTTTTCTATGCGTTTCCGGTGAAATTTTTTTTCATATTTGTGATCAGCGACCCCATTATTAGTCTACAAAATAAACTTCATCATAATTTGAGGTGCTTCGGAACACCTAAATTTTTTCCCCGCACATTTCGGTAAGTCACTTAAAAAAAATTTTTTTTTGGCACAAATTAAAAAATTTCACAAAATGAGACTTGTCCGCCATCAACAGATGTTAGATTTGTAATCTACGTAAAATTTCTGATCGATTGAGGTATAGCTTACCCAATTCCACGAGGATATTTGGGTAAAACAGTGCAGAAAAAAAAATTTGTTTTTGCACAAATTTGCAAAATTTTTGCAAAATTTGACTTGACCGCCACTAATGAATGCCAAATTCGTAATCTGCATGAAATTTTCAATCGATTGAGGTATCACTTACCCAATTCGGCGAGGAGTGCGTTTCCTTTAATTGTTCCTTTAAGGCAAGGTAGGAATCTAGAAACAATTGTTTTTGGGCTGAAGGGTGCACAAATAGTGTTTAGTATACGATGTCAATTTTTAACACGTACTCCACCGCCTGCTTGTGTAATAAAACGTGTGCAAGTCTATTTGACTATTGAAGTAATTCGGATAATTCAGAACACAGATGAAACATGGAAAAAATTTCGAACCCGATCCACGAACCGATCCAACAGGAAAAAAGAAATCGAACCCGATCCACGAACCGATCCAAGAATGAAAAAATAAATCGAACCCGAACCGCGAACCGATCCAATATTCTAAAAATCTTTCGATCCCGAACCGCGAACCGATCCACGAATGAAAAAAATTATCGAACCCGAACCATGAACCGATCCAACAATGCAAAAAATTATCGAACCCGAACCGCGAACCGATCCAACAATAAAAAATATTTTCGAACACGATCCACGAACCGATCCAAGAATCCAAAAATAAATCGAACCCGATCCACGAACCGATCCAAGAATGAAAAAAAATTTCGAACCCGATCCACGAACCGATCCAACATTAAAAAAAAATTCTAACCCGAGCCACGAACCGATCCAATTATCCAAAAATTAATCGAACCGATCCAATGTTATAACACCCTCCCCCATAAATTTAGGAGTAAGCGATCCACGAATCGAGCCAACAGACAAATCGATCCTAACCAACAAATCGAACCAGGACCACGATTCGAACCAGGAAACAAAAACAAATCGAACCGATCCACCATTTTAAAAACCTTCCGAACCCGATCCACGAACCGATCTAACATTCCAAAAAAATTTCGAACCCGAACCGCGAACCGATCCAAGAATGAAAAAAACATTCAAACCCGATCCACCAACCGATCCAACATTATAAAAACTTTTCGAACCCGAACCACGAACCGATCCAATAAGGGAAAAAATTATCGAACCCGATCCACGAACCGATCCAACATTTAAAAAATCTTTCGAACCCGAACCACGATCCGAACCAACATTTTAATATTCTTTCGAACCCGATCCACGAACCGATCCAGCTATATTTCTACCGATACCGATCCGATCCGAACCGTGGTTCGATTCCTGGATCGAGTTTCATCTGTGATTCAGAAACAGAATATATTTGCTAAAATTTGTGATTTAAATCAGAATCACGTCACAATGAGCAGCTACAATTAACATAGCGGTGAACTACGATTAACTTACAATGAAGCGGATAAGCTACAACAGTAGACTAAAGTTTCAAAGTGAAGTAAAATTAATAGACCTTTTTCACAATTACTGCCGCCCTGGTTTCCCGGGCTTGAACTACACTTTACCATGAGGGGGAAATTAACGCGTTTTGTGATAGTGGTATTATGAAATGTTTATAAGAAAAATTGAATGGTTCCAATTAAATTTATCGAAGTTGAATATTATTCTGTTAGCAACATTGACTGGTCGTTTTCAAAAAGATATTAAATATTATATCAGTCTATAAATAAAACGAATTCCTAAATTAATTTAAGACACATAAGTGAAACAACTTTAGTTTAGCTGAGAAATCCAATAAGATCTATTATTCAGGGCTTCTATTTGACCTTTGAAAGGAACAACTTAAGTAGTTAATACACTATTTTCCGTATTCTATCAAATGGAGGGTCAGATGGCTCTTTGTAATGTTGGATCAGCATACATAGTAGTGTTCAGATTTACAGTATTGTCTTTTGAAGAGGAATGAAAATTTTTGGATTGCGTTACTCTCTCGTTTGGCTGCCATTTGGTTTAAGAATTTGCTACCCCATTTTGTGAACACGTTGTGTGAGTAGCTATATCTTTACATCTTTACTATTTGCTAAATCATAAGTGTTTGGTTAGCCTGCTAAAGCTGTTTTGTATTGAAAGTGTAAAATTAATTATACACATGAAAAAGTTTGAATATAATTTTCGCAAAAAATTAATTTTTTATTACGAATTTTCTTGATTATTTTATTTTATTCTGTATATAGCAATCTATAAATAATATATATCATCATTTTCTATTCATTAAATTATCTTTATTTTTAGTACTTAGTAAACAGTCTTCATCAATTTAAAGTTTTTGATAATAATTTTTACTTGTATTGTTTATTTTAAGTTGGTAAATGTAAACGTGGTGGAAGTTCTACGTTAAGAGAGTTTTCTCCCCTCATTATTGACTTTTGTCAAAACTTTAAACCAAAATTTCTACTAAAAACTTCTAATTAATGTGCAAGTTTTTGTAGGTCGTTAACATCTATGATTTATTGTTAATCGATTTTACCTATATTTCATATATAAGAAATTACTTAGTTTGTTAACGACCGCTATAACTTAACGTTATTAGCATGGGAGTTTGTGTTCGGTTTTGAAAGTTTTATATAGGTTCAAGTTAAAATCTACCAGATGGCTGTCTTTGTGAAAAAGGTCAATTTGCACACGAATACGTTCCCAAAACGCTCCTGTATGCCGTGTCAATATGAACTGATCTTATATACGAACTTTCAAAAAACTGTTTCCTCGGTTGCACACTTGGCGATTTCTAACCCAAATCTGGCCAAATCTTTGAAATTACCTCTACTAATTACCTTGTCTAATTACCTCTCTCAACTGATTATCTGGCTAAAAAATACTTAAATTACATTTTTTTTTTCAAAATTTGCATTTTTGACCGCGGACGCAGGACTTGGGTGGTTATTCACTATCTCCGCCTGTCATTTTCACCAAATAGAAATTTATTATGATATGACTGAAAAAATATGAACAACGTGAATACAATTTAAGGAGAATGTTCCTTTGACGAAAAAATAATTAATTATAAATATGAATTAGGTTTAGACGTAAACACCAAATATCAAATTGAATAGAACCCTCGGGTTTAAATATAATAAATACGGTGTATGAGGTTGTCGTGACGTAATCCTTAAGGCTAATTTATACTCAGACGACAGCGCTCCGACACGTAAACTCAACTTGACGGAATTGTCAAAGTTAAACATGTTTAACTTTTGTCTAAAGGGGCTTTACGCAGACATCAAGTGCCGTAAAAGTATAATTTGGCATCCGTCACGAAATTTAGCTGACAAAAGGTGACTTTGTCGTGACGGATGAACTGTCGTCTGAGTATAAATTAGCCTTTAGGTTAAATTCAATTATGGAATTAGTAAGATTTTTTTTTGGCTCAGAAATATTTGGTTCGTATAAATATATATAATATAAAATACGCGATTACTAATTCGGTTCCATAACGTAAACTATTTTTAATTTTTCGAAAGTTCAATTGGGGCAAGGTTAACCAAATTTAGAAAGAATGAAAAAAATATCGATTGAAGGTGGCTGAAGGTGGGAGTTTGAAGGGTTGGACTGAACCAAAGGGGGCTCAGAATATTCCCATTAGATCCTCCCTTTAGACCCTCCCAGCAAAAAATACTTGGAAAAATTTTACAACCATGTTATGTGTTCCTCTTGAGCGATGAAATGACCTCTACAAATGTTGCTTAGAATAGTTCAGTGACCAACTTTTCCTAATAAAATTTTTCTCTGTGATCACTTGTTCAAATTTTGAAAATTTTTTAAAACATTGAAAAATTTCACAACCATGTTATGTGTTCCTTTTGAGCGATGAAATGACCTCTACAAATGTTGCTTAGAATAGCTCAGTGACCTACTTTTTCTAATAAAATTTTCTCTGTAATCACTTGTTCAAATTTTTGAAAATTTTAAAAAACATTGAAAAATTTCACAACCATGTTATGTGTCCCTCTTCAGCGGTGAAATGACTGTCCAAACTTACGCATTAGTCCAATTAACACAGCAAATCCTTTCAACACACATCGAAAGCGACATAGCATCTTTCACCAAATCAACAGGCCGATCCACACATTGATAAATGCAGATAATTTTATTCTGTTTTCACATGCAGCGCTTGCAGCAAGCGGCGATTAATGCCACTATCCAACTCGACCTTATCCCTATGGAAGTAAACTGCCCACAGTGTTACTTTCCAATGACGTTGGAAAAAAGTCATCGTATAAGCTCGGAATGCTGTGGTGATGCAGAAGACGGCATTGCAACAAGGCAACAATTAGTGCCCTTCAAAACACGTTTTTTGAAAATGTGCGACTCCCTCTTCTGAAGGTATTCCGACTCCTTGCTTGCTTTTTCTTTCGAATTCCTGTCACCCAAGCATCACTCCACTGTGAAATTTCAAGGCATACCTCGGTAGATTTTTACTCGTTTGCAAAACCTAATTTTTGGAGCGGCATTCGGAGCGGGATCCACGTCCCTCGCCCTGGGAAGACATATTCTGGTAGACGTCTCCGAATAAGTATTTATGAACTGTGTAGTTAACATTACAGCTTGATCTACATTTAGGTCACCACAGCGATAAATTATTATGAAAATTAACTCGCGTAAATTGAATTGAGCAAGTTTTGTAGATGTAATTTCGTCGCTCAAGAGGCATACATAAAACGGTTGTGAAATTTTTGAATTTCCAAATTTTCAAAAATTTGAACAATTGGTCACAGAAAAATTGTATTAGAAAAAGTTGGTCAAAGAACTATTCTAAGCAACATTTGTAAAGGTCATTTCATCGCTCAAGAGGAACACATAACATGTTTGTGAAATTTTTCAATGTTTTAAAAAAATTTTAAAATTTGAACAAGTGATCACAGAGAAAAATTTTATTAAAAAAGTTGGTCACTGAACTATTCTAAGCAACATTTGTAGAGGTCATTTCATTGCTCAAAAGGAACACATAACATGGTTGTGAAATTTTTCAATGTTTAAAAATTTTTTTTTAATTTGAACAATTGATCACAGAGAAAAATTTTATTAAAAAAGTTGGTCACTGAACTATTCTAAGCAACATTTGTAGAGGTCATTTCATCACTCAAGAGGAACACATAACATGGTTGTGAAATTTTTCTAAGTTTTTTTTTGCTGTAGAGGATCTAAACGGAGGATCTAATGGGAATATTTTGAACCCCCTTTGGTTCAGTCCAACCGTTTCCTCCATGGGTAGAAATTTTCATCTGAATCTGAATCTGAATTTATTGATCGATCATTGTATTATTGACGTTCATTAACTTCTCAAAAATTCATCTAAGTATTATCTCGCGTCCTATTAGGTAATTAAGCGGTTCCCCGAAAACTCGGGCCCGAACAACTAACTTTGTAGAAATTAGAGACTCTTACGGTTTGCATTGCCGTAAAGTCGTTGTTTCCTATAACGCGTCAAAATGCGGCAATTTGGAGACTCGGCTTTTCGCTGACCTCCCATAGGGCACACGTAGGTTCCCTACGCATAGTGTAACATAGGGCCACTAGCGCGCTAGATTTTTATAGGATTCCTGAGCATTGTATATATTTACGAAATCGCGTTCGCCGATTTCGACAAAAATTTATCGTCGAAATCAAATTGCGTATTCAACTAAATAAAATTAATAAAATCTCCGAAATATTTAACCAGACTCTCAGATTGTATATTAGGGGTTGAGCCTTCATACTATAATTTTAATTTAACGTGGGGAAATTATCGTAAATAATTTAAACCTCCTTCTTTAACCTGCATTCTTATTTTTACAGCATTAACTATTTTGACTTTTTGTGTTGAAGCGTGTGAAATTATTCCTAATTTGATTTTATACTGACTATCAGCCCTTGGGGGTTAGGGAAAATTTCAATTGCATAGTGAGGATTTGCTCATTCCTCTCAACATCGTTTTATCAGCAATCTGCCGTCGTGGATGACCATTCAGAACAACGTTAATCACGCACGATATTTTTCCGCGATCTAATTTCCTGCTACTCCTAAATTTTTGATTTTGATAAACTGAACTCGCAGTCAGCTTTTTAGCCTGGCCACGAACGTGGGACTACAAAGAACTTGGATTGAGGAAGTTAATTGAGAATTTCTTAGACTTCCAAAATTTTTGTAAAAATTAAATTTTATAGTACCCATTATTTTATTTGATTAGGGTAAGGAATCGACCCAAATTAATCATATACATATTTAATAATTTATTAATTTTAAATTTAATTTAATTTTCTACACACTGACTCTGGGAGTAATGATTGACTACAAGTCAGAGTCATTAATTAAGTAGAACTGTCTTGTCCGTCCGTCTGTCGGAATAAGCCTAATGCTTTTGGCATGGAGAAAGTAAATTTTTTCAAACGAACGAAATTAATACAAATTATCCACTTTCTCTAAAATTTCTATTCTATTATAGAACCAAGAATGAGATACAGTATCACGTGACTGCAAAGAGCAGAAAATGAGATTTTTCAGGTTCGTAAATTGGAGGAATTGTGAGGAGGGAAGATTGTGCCGCTAATTTCATTTACTTAATCTATTAGCAAACTTTAATAACGAGATTAGCTTGATAAGTTAATTAGTTTTTTTCTCCAGAAATGGAGCAAACTCCAACTCCTAAACAAAAATCAAGGAGTCAGAAAGTCAAGGGGTAATATTAACATAGTAATCTGTAACGTGAGAGAGTTTTTGGTTAATTTAAACATCGAATTATCTAATTTTTGCAAATCAAAAAACATTAAACCTTCAGAGCTGCCAGTGAAATTAGGAGGTGAGGTAGAACTTATTGTAGAACCAACAATTCAATACCATGCGTGTGCGTAAATTTTAACGGACCGACTTTTCAGCTTACCGGTTTCGCCTGACTGACAAAATTCAAATTCACAAAATCAAATGAAGACAGACCAAACCGGTAAGCTGAAAAGTCAGTCCGTTATAATTTACGCACACGCATGGTATTGAATTGTTGGTTCTACAATACAGCTCAATTGTGTGACGTCTGTGTTTCCAAAATTGCAAAATTGGCAAAACTGCCAGGTGATTAAAATATTGTCAACAAAATCAAACACATTGGACTCATGGATTCATGAGTGGGACAGCTTTTTAACAGCTCAGGTAACTAGAACAAAATACTCCTTAAACCAAAATGTCACAATAAACAAACAATACCGTAGTGGATTGATTAATTTTACCTAAACCAAAATAAACAAGGTTACGACACTGGTGGTCAAGCCACCTCCTACTGTATCTCATTCTTGGTTCTATAATAGTTATAAGTCAAATTAGTGCGTGTTCAAAAAATTTAAGAAAGCAAAACCGGTAAATCACTGAAATATGAACCTAAAATGACCGTAAGAACATGTTCAAGCTTTCTACATTGCCATTTTGCTAAATGCCGTCTTGCGTTTTGTGTTTAACTTCCAAAAATTTTTGATTAAGGTTTCAAAATTACCTATCGTTTTGTGCTTAACTAGTCAACATATCAAAAATTTATGATTATTTTAAAACCGTGCTGACCTTATAAATGTGCTCAGCACTGCATACTATAAATATTCATACAAGGCGTCCAAGTACAGTCCGGATATAATAGAGTCCGGCTATTGCAAACCATGCTGTCCGGTCCCTTCCAAGCAAATGGGAGAATACAGCCTGTTAGGTTACGAATAAAGTACTTTTTGAATCAACTTTCAGCGGGAATTGTCCGGCGCGGAGTCAATCCACCACACCACACTTTATATTCTCTTAGACGCAGAGCTGGTCTTCCCGCTGTACGCATCCCTGGCAACTATTATGATCCATGTGTTATTCTGCTTTACTCTCAACCAAAAATGAATTAGTTCTCTCTAATCTCAGTACTCCGAAATTACAATGCACTTTTTCTTGCTCATTTGAGGCGAAATGAGTCGTAAGGGCTCATTTTTGGTTTGAGAATACAATAAAACTCAACCNGAAGCGGACTGAAGAATAGAGAACTTCCAATTTCCAAAACTTGAACAACTCGAGAAAATATCAAAAACTTTGCAAATTTCGATGTAAATGAGTTGTAGTGACCAATTCAGAACACCATGACCGCTACCAAACAACCGACAAACTAATAAATGATCAAAAATTAATGAAATAAAAAAGATAGATTAACGGGATGTAAGCCCGGCCCATAGATGGGCAAAGGGGAATGTCGGTTTTTCACAAAGGGTCTTTGCATCTAATCAAGCTGCACACATTATTTTCCGTATTTTCAACTGTAATTGAATACTTTATATTTATGGGTGTCTGAAGCATACATGAGTAAAATGCTTTCGTCCCGTTTCGACGAAGGCCCGAGGGCATTAGGGCCATGAACGCAGGCTTAGTAGTACATGAATACACACTTAATTCAAGACGGAACAATGGCAGATTCGGTCCGTGATTGCAGATTTGATCAGTGCTGGAGACACAACGTGTCTGATTCTTGAGGACATGAATCTAACTCGCCGACATATATTTAAATTTTGTCTCATATAAGTTCTAATTTGTGCTCACTTGAATTATTGATAATAAAAATTAAACATTCAAATGCAAGGATCGATATTTATTTTCGTTCTAGTTGCCGATTCTTTTCAGGATCAAGACCATTTTGATTAAACGTTCATCCTGATTGGCTTTAAAGGCAAAGTTGATTATATAACAATTTCTAAATATAGCAACATATTATAACATATTAGCCTACTATAACACAAAAACTACCTCTTGTTTCCTCTTATGGAGCTTATAACAAGTTAAACTTGTCGCTTATAACATCAGCTACAGCCTGTTAGGTTACGAATAAAGTACTTTTTGAATCAACTTTCAGCGGGAATTGTCCGGCGCGGAGTCAATCCACCACACCACACTTTATATTCTCTTAGACGCAGAGCTGGTCTTCCCGCTGTACGCATCCCTGGCAACTATTATGATCCATGTGTTATTCTGCTTTACTCTCAACCAAAAATGAATTAGTTCTCTCTAATCTCAGTACTCCGAAATTACAATGCACTTTTTCTTGCTCATTTGAGGCGAAATGAGTCGTAAGGGCTCATTTTTGGTTTGAGAATACAATAAAACTCAACCCCCATGCTCAAAATTTGAGAAAGTCAATTAATATTTAGCTTTTTGAAAACGATTTTTTTGTTTGCGGTTTGGAGTTAGAACGATGTCTCTAGGAGTTGACTCCTTGACTTTTGATGCATGATTCTATTCCAACAGGCAAATAAAAATAGCGGATTTTTCTGGATCTTTCTGACGTACTTTCGCCACTAGTCTTCATTCTAACAATAACAACCTGTAAACTATATCCTGATTATCAGTAGTATCTAAGTTTATTACCATTTTCTGTTCTAAATGATTCTTACGACACTTAGATAAATTACATTGAATTTAATTTAATTTCAGATTATCCTAAACAATCTTCATTTTGTATTACGTGACTCTGGAGTCAGAGTCACTTACTCAGTCTACTTCCAAAAATCATCGAGTCAGAATCATGACTCGAGGAGTCAACTTCCAAAGTTTCGAGTCAGTCAGGGCTCCCAGATTTAGTAACTAATCTGGCTGCGAGTCATGAAACACTAGGAATTCTATGAAATTAATTGGCTTATTTATGATGTGCCCAGCTATGGGGTGGTGATGAATTCAAATGTCATTGGCTGTGTCAAATTTTAACAACGTATTAAACAGAAGAAATCTGATTCAAAAAATACCTTATTCGTAACCTAACGGCCTGTATGTGTTNAAACAGAAACCTTTCCCATCCGGTAACGTTGACTTCAAACTTCTCTTCACGGTACGTCGGATGATTTCCAGAATTTCTGGAAATTCTGTACTGGAAGCTTAGCGCCGTTAAATTTTACTTCAAACTTAGAATTTGTATTATGTGCAAAATAAAACATGTTACTTTTTATAATATGGAATAAAGATCCTACCTACTTATCCAAATGAAATTAAATATTAGCGAAAAATTGAAATTACGTTAGAGAAGCAACCGGACGAAATACTTGTTCCAATTTATCTAATATTGGACCAAATATTCGACAACCTCGTTCGGTCGTTGGTGAAGATACGAACACACCAAAATATTCGGTGTTGTTCTGCAACGAGGATTTGCGGCTTAAAAATCAATTGCATGTTTTACCTAAAACTCACTCTAAGCTTCCATGTAAGCAGGGTTTCGAGTGGTAAATATCACTCGGTATTTATCAGTGGTAAAAAGTGGTAAATAACGTTATGGAAAGAAGTGCTGTTAGTAGAAAGTGAAAAATGGTAAAACCGATGGATGACTTGGTAACTTTTTGATGAGTCGTGAAAAAGAAGCACGGGAAGAGTATAAATCTTTGAATTTTGGTTAGTTTAGTTTAAACTGAAGCTCAATAGTTGTTAGTTTTTTTTTATAACTGATTTACCGCTAGAGCTTGAATAATATCCAAATGGAATATATTAAAAGTTGTGTGAGATATCGACTCCTTTCAACTCGAGCATTCATGTGGAACCAATTATGATAAATTTCGACTAGAAATTCCTGATTTGAAATTACCCGAATTCATATTTTTTGTGATTATCGATCATTTATTCGGTTATTTGTAGACCGATCTGGCTAAGAATTTGCAATTACACGGAGGACGGTTTCCAGGTGAACCTGTTTGAAATAAATTTTTGTTTTTGTTTGAAGAAAGGAATTTCCAAAATCTAAAAAAGGTCTACAAATAAATGATAGAAAAGCACTAAAAAACCCTAATACACGTATTTCCAAACACGGAATTTCTAGTCGAAATTAATTATATAGTTGGTTCCATATGAATAGTGGAGTTAAAAGGAGTCGGTTGATACCACACATCACTTTTTTTTTTCAAAATATCATAAAAATTCAAAAGTTGAAATTTTCTAAATGTCATAAAAATTCAAAAAGTTGAAATTTTCAAAATCTAAAAAAGGTACCTGGGGAATGCGATTGGTCATGCCAATGCAAAATTTTATTTCAATCGGTTCATAAATACCTAAGGGATTTGCAACAATAATAAAAACCGGAAACTAGATTTCAAAACTTCACATTGCAAATTGTGTTTTCATTTACATATTTGAATGACATGTACTCAAGCACAACAAAGACAAAATGTTAAAAATGTCCGAAGTCTACTGAAAAAGTAGACTTTAGCAGTGGAAAAAATTATTTCGCATGGAAGAGTTTGGAAAGCAGCAACTAATACAAAAATAAAATAAACAAGCATCTGAAACGCAAATATGCGTCGTTCAACAAGACTGAACGGTAACACAAATTAAAGAATTGGACAATTCAACAACAACTGTAGGCTAATTCAGGCAAATGTTCCTGCACATGAAATTATCACCAGCATTTTGCTAATAAAATAGAAAATAATGACTTTGTTTTCGGCATCTGAAAAGATAATTGAAAAAAATTCCAAAATCTTTTTTTTTGTCTGCAGCGGCTACTGCATCAGCCAAGTGCCCGATTCTTTAGATTTGGAAATTGGTTGCCGCTGCAGAGCCGATTTGAGCATAAGGTCGGATGCGCGTCGGAAGCATCTTCCGTGCCGATGCATCTGGGCAACACTACTTTTGGATTATTTTTCTTACTTGAACGAAGTACTCATCTGATGAAATATTTCGGTGAAGTTCCATTATGACCATGGAGCGATATGGTGGTGAAACGATATCGAATACATCAAGTGCATTGAGAAGTGTGGCAATAGTCTGAAATAGAATAGAACTGGTGACAAATAGGCCACGGTGTAATCAAACAATTACTTATTTTACGTAGTTTTAACTTAATAAAAACAATCTACACACAGAAAAAATTTTTTTTACTGGATCCGCAGTACTTTGAAAGTCTACTGATTATTCAGAACCAACCGAAAATCGCCTCTGAATAATCATTAAAATATCATTCTGATTATGCGGTACACACGGTGTCGAACTGAATAAGCAGTATGTAATGCAACAAGCAGAATTTTCAGTACAACTTGTTTGTTTATAGAGAACTCAGTAAAAACAACGGTATATTCAGTAAAGCGTGCTGCATTCTCAGTACATTAATCAAGCCGAAATTTTGAAAGAGGCATATTTGAACATGGGATATTTAAAAACTTAGCAGAAATGTAGAACAATTACCCAGATTTAGTTAAAGATTTCTTATAATTTATTTTGATGCCAGGTTAGGTTGAGTTAAGTTGTGTCTAACTAGTGCGTAATGGAATATGAAGAAACTACATCCGAGTGGCGAAACATATTAAAGGAGTTGGGATTAGCCAATTATGTTAAAAATTTTGAAGGTTGGTAAATTTAAATATCATATTCTATTTTGGCTTTTATAGCTTAATGTTAGGTATGTATTTAAGTTAATACTTCAAATAATTTTTTGGAAATATTTACATTTTATTTCAGAGGAAGAATACGACGACGATACTTTTATGAATGTTATCGACCGCGACCTAGAAAAACTCGTTGACAAAGCTGGACCAAGATATTGATTGGGCAAATATGCTCACGAATTAATTGATTAATTCACATTTGTTGTGATGATTAGCCCATCTCAATTAATTATACATTTGCATAAGAAATTGTTTGTGCTAATTCATTTTTGCAAATAAATAAAATACTTTTGTCTGATAATAATATGAATTTATGGAATATTCTATAATCGTGTGTAATACTTGTGCTGAATTTTCGGCTACTGCGCATGCTTACTGAATTATCAATTTAAACAAAATATCGAAAATTCAGTTCAATTAGACCTCCACTTTTCACTAACATTACTGAATACTCAGTTTCTGGCTGCTGTATATTCTACATTTTGGTGTACTGGAACTTGCAGTACGGCATACTGTCGTAAATTCAGTAAACTCAAAATATACTGGAATTACAGTAATGAATTACTGCATTTGCGATAGAATTCAAGCAAAATTTCTCTGTGTGTAGNCAAAATATACTGGAATTACAGTAATGAATTACTGCATTTGCGATAGAATTCAAGCAAAATTTCTCTGTGTGTAGCATCACGCTGCTTACTGTGTCATGTCCTGAGTACATGAAAAGCTTCCGTCTTGCATCCATGCTATGATTCATTTTCGCCTTCATGTTTTCAATTAATTCCTTGAGCAATGGTCCGCCTTTAAGCCTTTGAAGTTCCTTCGTGTAGCTCATCACTTTGAAACTAAAAGCTGAAAGATATTTTAACTGTTCCCCATATTTTGGAAGTACTTCTTCTGTCCATTTTGGTAAAGTAAAATTGTGTATTTTCTTAGGAAAAACGTAAAATGAATCCAATGAGTTTCAGCTTAACATGGTGAAATAACGAAACGTCTGTTCATTCATTGTCGGTTAGCAGCTATTATGAAAAATGTAATCACCGCTCACAAGTGTAACCGACCAAAATCGGATCAAATTCTCGGAGAAATGCATTGGGGAGTGCTAAGTTAGCGTGAAGTTAGTGCTAAGTTAGCGTTCTACGTAGCGTAAGTTAGCCCCTAACGGCGTGAAGTTACCGCCTAGGCCGTGAAGTTAGCTCCTAAATCTGCGCCGTGAAATTAACTCTTAATTCTAGCGCCTAAAAACCAATTAGGTTAGAAATTTTATGAAACAAATTTCTGGAAACATCTGGTTAAAAATAGAAAAAGCTTTTAATCGCTGGAATCGACGATTCGGGTACTTTAAAAAAAAGTAGTAGAATTACATGAAACAAATTTCTACAAAAAAAAAATTTTTTTTAGAATGGATTTAGCTTGAAGTTAGCGCCTAGCACCAGTCGCAAATGACATTCCAGGTGCCAAGGGTGTATGCGTAACCAAATTAGTAAAAAATTATTCTGTGAGAGCAAGAACAAATGGAGTATGTGAACAGGGACCATTGGAAAATGGGGACTTCTAATGCTCAGAAGAGTTATTTATGAACAGCTTATCTCACATGATGCCAATAGTTCAGAAGTACAATCAGGTTTATCTGCTACGAAACACATGATAGTTTTCAAGTATGCAACGTTAGCTTATACTCTCCACACTGGAGGCTACTATGTAAGTTTTAAAAGTTGGGATGTTTAAATATATGATGGTTCGCACCATATAAAATATACTGTGGCGTGAAGCAAATATGCGTTGTTTTGGGACAATATAATTTGTTGTTTAGTCAGTGTGTAGTTCCTTTATACCTTCTGCGACTTCCACTATCCTGCGGTACAGTCTCCGGTGTACCAACCTACGGTAGAACTCTCCTGTTGGTAACTTTCCCGGTAACCAAACCTCAGCTGAAAATTCTCCGGTTGGTATCTTCCTCGGTAACCAACCCTCCAGTCGAAGTTCTCCGGTTAGTATCTTCTTTGGTAACCAACTCACCGGTGGAAGTTCTCCTGTTGGTATCTTTTCCGGTAACCAACTCTCCGGTAGGTGAATTCACCGGTTGGAAACCTCCGATATAAAATGCTAGTCGATATTCTCCGGTGCGATTCCACTGGGGTAGTGAACATAGATGGGCATTAGGGTATTTGAGGGTATTTTCAGAGAGGTCTGATATAGAGGATGGAAAAGAAGAGTCGTGAGTATGAATTTTTTTCCCTCAAATTTAATATGAAAAGAAAAAATTAAAATAGTGATGTTTAAAGGTTAGACAAACAAGCATACCAAACCAATCAATGGTCTGTTAAATTTGAAATATTTATGGAAAACTTACTAAACAGCTTCCGTCGCAAAAGGAGATGACAAATCTGACAGACATACATCTCGGCAGCCAAATCATCTTTGAAGTNGACAGACATACATCTCGGCAGCCAAATCATCTTTGAAGTCAGGATTGCAATGAAAAAATTAAAAAGTAAAAAAGCCCCGGGACCAGACAGTATCCCAAATGAAATTTGGAAACTTTTTTCTACAAAGCCTGTCGAAAGACTCACCCAAAAATTCAATATAGTCTACTCTAATGGAATAACACCACTGGAGCGAGGCCCTCATCCTACCTATCTATAAAGGTGGGGACAAAAATGAACCAATTAATTATCGACCAATCTCGCTCCTCAATACCGTCCTAAAACTCTTCACCACGATACTAAATGAAAGACTCCTACGATGGATGAAAAGAAACAACAAAATTTCGGAATACCAAGCTGGATTCCAAAAAGGTAGAAGCACACTGGATCACATCTTTGTACTAACGGCCATGATCCAAGTCCAACTTCTCAAATCACAAAAACTATATGCATGTTTCGTAGACTTAGCCAAAGCATTTGACACACCAAACCATGCACTCCTGTGGTCAACCCTCTACGAGGCCGGCGTCTCAACTAAATTCATAAACATCTTCAAAAGTATCTACTCGCAAGCTACGGCGAGTGTAAAAGGTGGAGTGGGACGTCCCAAAAATTTTAAAATAGAAAGAGGTGTATTACAAGGTGAACTTGTCAGTCCATCTCTGTTCAACCTCTTCATTGAAGAGCTAAACACTAAATATAGCACGTGTCTTTTAGAAGGGATCCGTATAAATGGACGTAAAGTACACGGCCTTTTATATGCAGACGATTTAGTAATTGTGGCATCATCGCAAGAACTACTACAAGAGAAAATCAACATAGCATCTAAATTCTTTAAATCGAAACACCTCCAAATTAATATGAAGAAAACAAAAGTGGTCATTTTTAGAAAAGGAGGACGAATCAAAAAATCAGATAAATTTACATGGAACGGTAATCCTGTTGAAATAACAAATCACTACAAATACTTGGGAATTACTTTCTGCTCGTCGGGCCTAGCAAACCTGTCTGCCCAAGAAGCAACGACAAGAGGGCTAGCAGCAACCGCTACAACACTGCCCACTCTAAAACGACCAAAAGNCTGCACACTCTAAAACGACCAAAAGTCTTCTCGCTAAATTGAACAAAAAGCTCCTATCATCAATCATTAACTCAACAACATATGCAGCAGGAATTTGGGGTCTTCCACACGCCGACAAAATTGAAATAGTCCAGCAGCAATTCTTAAAGCGAACACTACACCTACCATGGTCTATCCCAAGATACATCCTAAGACTTGAGACTGGGACGACCCATATTTCAGCCGAAATATCCAAACTAGCGATTGGTTTCTGGATCAGGATACTCAAAAGCAAGAAGAACACCCTTCTCCGTGATGCTTATACTGAACTTAGGAAAAAATCCGATTGTCAGAACGAAAATAAATACAACTGGTGCTCTCAAATGGAAAAACTTTTCTCATCTGTTAATCTCGACCACCTATGGATAGCAGAGGATGCGGATTTAACTCAACATTGGAAAAAAGAAACAATTCGAAGAATCAAAGCTAAATTATACCAAGAGGACTGCGGAAAAGCGGAAAAGTCAAGTAGAATTCCAGGTTTACTCAATACTAAAACAACACGAGCAGAACCGTACCTCAAACAAAATAATTTTAACTATACAGTCAGAATTATAGCAAACATCAGACTCGGACTCAACACTATTAGATCAGAAGGAGGCAGAAGAATCGACCTTGAAATGTGGGAAAGAAAAATATGCAATTTCTGCGGAAACGAGAGCTCCCTAGACCAACTTCTATTCCAATGCCAAACCACAGAAAAACTAGGACGTCCTACATTCTTCCCTAAACACGGAGAAAACCTTCTAGAATTTTTCAAATTTCTTGCATGTATCAAATTACTACCAACTCAATACAAAGATTCACACATATTCTTACTTAATGTATCAAAACTTTTTCAAAACAGCCATTGATTGGGCTCTGCCATATCAACTAATAATTAAAAAAATATAAATAAATAAATAACTAAACAGCTTCATCAAATATTAAAAAGTCTGTAAATTTTAAATTAGGCTATGATAAACTTCCAAAAGCGCCTACTTATAATTTTTATTTACTTAGTAGTAAAACTTTTAGTAATGATCAACTCACTGAAAATACTCACATTAATCTTCATACTCATGAATGGAAATCAGAATTTAGAGTCAGGAAAAAAAGGGATACTCAATGACGACAGTAGTTAAAGAAACTTGAAAGGCAGGAGTCGGTGCAGGTATATTAATTGGTGCTGGATTGGCTACTAACGCGATACTGGAGTGCAGAAAACGTAAAGATGACAACGGTAACGGAATAGCAAGTCACGTTGTGTATAATCAAGAGGACCACTCCTTTATCATTTATATCATCCATTACCATGTAATTAGAGCAATGTCAAATTTTGATTGTTATATGTTCATTTTCAGCACGTGGATGAAGACTTAAAACAAAAGTGTTAAAAGAAAGAGCATTACAAAAAACAAAAAGGTGGAAGAGGGGGAAGAATAATAGTTATTAGCGCACATAAGATATTTGTTGATTTTGATGGATCATGTTTAGTTTCATGTTGGTCTAAGTTAGAATTAAGTTTCGAAATGGAAACTATTTTAGTCGGACCGGAGGGAGGTG
The DNA here is from genome assembly GCA_002738285.1 of Holacanthella duospinosa. Classification (NCBI taxonomy): domain Eukaryota; kingdom Metazoa; phylum Arthropoda; class Collembola; order Poduromorpha; family Neanuridae; genus Holacanthella; species Holacanthella duospinosa. Next base: position 105,096 of record NIPM01000330.1, on the reverse strand, counting down.
TAGTACGAAATTTTAGAGTATATCCTATACTTAAAAATGCTTTACAATTAGTCTATCACAGAAACGTAGATGGTACGGTTTACATGCAGTGGCTCACGTCCTTATTGAATGAGCTTACGACACCTTCAATAATAGTGAGTTGTTAATAAGTGAAAATTAAGCACTCTTAACATATTTTGATTACAGATTATGGACAATGCGAGGTATCACAGCACATCCACAGCGCCACGTTCATCAGAAAGAAAATTGATATTCTATAATTGGTTTATTAACCGAGATGCATTAGGAGAAACAGTAGAAGTAACGGGCCGAATTGAAAGAATACAGGATTACACCAGAATGCAACTGTGGGAAAAAAATCCAGCAGTTGAAGGAAAAATACAATTACTTTGAAGTTATTTATTTGAATTGATTCAGATATTTGCAGAAACTTTTGTATCAGTATTGATTGTGGAAAGTACTAAACTGTAACTCGGTTGCAGGTTGATGACTTTTCGAAGTCTAAAGGTCACGAAGTAGTCCGTTTTAGTCCGTACAACTGTGACCTAAACCCTATTGAGAAAGTTTGAAAGAATGTAAAACTAAACGTTAGAAAAAGTAATGTGGAACAAATTGTCGCCCAAATTGTTGCCGATACAACACAAGAGTTGATAAACTACAACAAAAGTTATGGATTAAGTCATATTCGGCATACAAAGCGGTAACTTGAATAATTCCTTATTCAAATAATTGAATATTTCAAAAAATACAAGCAATTCATTCAGCCTTTGTTTAGATTGGAGAAGCGATACTGGAAAGAGGATGATTTAGAAGAAAACGTTATAGAAACATTTGATGTAGAAGTATATGACCTAATTTAAACTTGACAGTCACAATATACTCATCAAATTAATTAGGTTCCTCTAATCCATTTTGAAGATCGTGAGTTTGATGATACCTATTCTAGTGACGTGTCTGAACCGCAGACAAAAGACAACCAATCTATACTTGATAATTTCGAGGTAGATATGCCTGTCCTTGAACCATGTAGTGCTCGGAAAAAGTTACGCTTTCACTCAGATGAAGCTGATTATGAAGAATGTACTTAGAATAAAGGAAAAGTTCGAAGCTATCAGCCAGTCCATTTTTTATCTAAGCAATTTAAAAAAAATCTAGGGGATACGTTTCCAAAATTTCTACACGAAATGCTCACTGGAGTCATTGCAACAATTGAAACGGGAGTAATAAAATTTTAAATAATAAATAACGCTGTGCACCATAATGGAACCGGTTCTATTTAAATGGAAACCTACACATCTTAAAAAATACACATAGTCATTCAGTTTTTCTGTAAAATTAATCAATTAAAAATATGGAATACCCATCGATTATTACAAGTAGTAGATTAATTAAAAATCTTTAGATTGAAAATTTTTTAACTTGCTACCATATTTATTGTAAATTATAGTCTTACTGATGTTTTTTATTCCTTATTTAATTGTTGACGCATTCAGATCAACTTTTATATTACATTACTAAAATGAATGTTTTTCTAATTTTTTTTTTCGTCAAAAATTAATGATAATACCCTTTTTTATAACTTTTTGTTTTAGAATTATTCTGAATAAATTACCTTAAGTGGACTAAAAATGAGCGAGCAGAAAGGTGTTGCCGACTTTTATATTTTTTCTTGCAGGTGTGCGTAATTCATCTCTCAGTGGCCTCGACTTTACTAATTTTATTGCACCTCCCAGTGGCCTCGACTTTACTAATTTTATTGCTAACTAATTTAATTGAAGCCGAATGCAATTTACTAGAATGTAAATGCCCTTTGCTAATTTACTTTTTTACTTTCACTTATTTACTTTCACTTATTTACTTTCACTTATTTACCCAAAAGTTAGACAATAGTCATTACGACTCCTCCATGCCTTGCTTTTCAGCAGTGTTCGCCTTGTACGCACCTCAGTGCGTATAATTGACTGCGTAAATTGCGTATTTGGGGAGAAATATAGCTGCGGATATTTGGGGAATAAGAAATGCATATAAATTAGCGTGTTGTACCATGGGAAAGTGATACACTATGGAGAGAGAATAATTAATTTAATTTGATTTGAAAACAATTAAGCTATAAATGAAGTTAGTAATAGCCTGATTCATCTTTGTTTCGAGGTTGGATGTAGTTTTGCAGTAATAATTCCGAATTGATCTCTGTTTTAATCGACTTGGTCCTGGTTGGAGAGGTCCCATCTCCGACTTTGTTTCGGTTTCCACTGACACTGGTTCGGATGCAAATGGGGTCTGCCCTGGCCTGTTTGATTTAGCAATTGATGTACATGTTTTTTGCTTACATTTTACGGGGTGATTCTTGAGGCGTTCCAGCTTTCCACTAACTTTCACATCACAAAAATTACAGATGGCAGGACACTTTGTCACAGCTGATTTGTCTCTGTTGAATGTATTCGAAATTGGGTCTCGAGTGCGTCCTCTTGGCTGCTTCAATCTTTTCAGTCCGTTCGTTCGTCTAAAGCCCTGCTGCTCCTGTTCATTAGCCAAAGGCATGTATTCCAGATCTGACAAATCTTCGTTAGCCAGAAAGGACTCATGTCTAACAAGTCCAAGCGAAAATTCTTGGAAATCATCTTCATCCTTCCCTGCGTTTGAATAACGTGAAGTTATAATTAAGTTTCACCTCGTGCCATAGTTAGCAGCAAACAATGAGCCAAAGGCAAACGCCAGAATACCTAGTTGAAGGTTTGACTTTTCTGAGATTGGTGAGACGGAGAGGCCAAACTGTGTAAGCGAAGGTTGAACAAAATCAACTCGTCCTATTGGTTCATTGTTTTCACTACTACATCTGCTTCGCTTAGATTTCGTAGATAAGTGAGGATTCCTTGGTCCCATGTCACATGTTTACGAGAACAACGGTTACTCTTCAAAAATTATTTAAATATATAAATTTCTTGTCTCCCCGCCCCC
>NIPM01000330.1:13530-102007 GCA_002738285.1 Holacanthella duospinosa | reverse complement strand
TCCGGTTGAATAGGAATGGGAGCTCGTGATAGCGCGTCCGCAACCACGTTCTCTGTTCCAGGACGGAAAACAATATGAGCATTCCAAGAGTCTATCTGTTGAGCCCTGATGTTCAACTTTTCTTTCATACCCTTCTTCTTTTTTAAGTAACTCACTGCTCGGTTGTCAGTTTGAATTGTAAATTCCTGATGTCTAATAAACTCAGCGAACTTTGTATATCCAAAAATTAAAGCATAAATTTCTTTCTCATAAATATGAGCGGATCTCTCCGATTGTTTAAGAGTTTTACTAGCAAACATAATTGGGCGTTCTACTCCGTTAATGGTTTGACAGAGAACTGCACCCAATCCATACTCACTAGCGTCACATTTCATAAGTAAAGGTTGAGAATAGTCGATATTTTGTAAAACCACGGTATCACAAATATCTTGTTTTAACTGATTGNTATCACAAATATCATGTTTTAACTGATTGGAGGCATTTTCCTGCTCTTCAGTCCAATTAAATTTATTCTCTTTTCGGAGTAAACGAAAAAGTGGTTCCATCTTACTTGTGTAATGACGGATGAAACTTGCGTAGCACTGACACACACCGTTGAATCTCATGATTCCTTTCTTATCGGTTGGTCTAGGGAATTCTTGAATTGCTTTGATCTTATCAGGATTTTTTTGTAGTCCTTCACTTGAGGCAATATGACCAAGGAATTTAACTTCTCTTTTTGCAAAAGTCGATTTAGCCTTGTTTATTGTTAAATTTGCCGTTCTAAGGCGATCGAGAACAATCTCTATGTGTTGGAAGTGTTCTTCCAAACTTCGAGAAAAAATGATAGTATCATCTATGTACACTCGGGTGAAAGAATCTAGGCCTTGGAGAACTGTGTTCATTAAATACTGAAATGTCTTAGGAGCATTTTTCAGTCCAAAAGGCATGACAAGCATTTAATAGTGTCCGTCTTGAGTAATAAACGCAGATTTTTCAATACTATCAGGGTGTAATGGAATCTGCCAAAACCCTGACTGTAAGTCAATCACTGAGTACCAATATCCTGATGGAATATGACGGAGCATATTATGAGTGGTTCTCATAGGAGCCGAATTGGTTTTTGTCTGCTCGTTAATTTTCAATGTAATCGAAACACATTCTCCATTTACCCGTTTTCTTTTTATCCATTACGACTGGAGCTGCGTTTGGAGATATAGACTGGCGACACATACCGTTTTTAACTAATTCCTGAACTTGACGGTTTATTTCAGTATTTATTATTGGGGAACAGCGATATGGTTTGGCACTTGGTGGTTTCCCATCCGCTTCAATTTCATGCATAGTGCTGGTCGTTCTTCTGTACGAACCATCACTACGAGAAACTGTAGGAAATTTCCCCAAAATTTCTTGTACCTTGACTTGGACTGGGTCCAAATTTTGTTTATTTTCCGTTTGGACCTTATCACACATTGTCCTACTTGGTTCAGTACCGGACGCTAAAGGCCAACTAGCACTGTCCGTTCGGATGGTTGTGGATAACATAATTGGATTATGTTTGGTCGAATTTGGCAGATTGAACTTAACTTAAGGTTCATTTCTAAACTAATAACGACAACCTCTTTGGTCCGCTACTATCCCTTGATTACAAATTATATCCGACCCAATGATGCACGGAAACGGTAACTGGTTAACTATACGAAACTCATGTTCGAATAGTCTATTTCCCATTTCTATTGTTAATTGAACTTTACCAATAGGAGTTGTCCTCATATTATCTATAGCGGAAAGAACAATTTGATTTATTGGGATAACTAGTACATTTAGTTTTTTAACTAAAGCAAGTTCCACAAGGGAGTAAGTACATCCGGAGTCTAATAATGACATAGACTTATAATTTTGAACTTTTATTGAAATGGTGGAAACCCCAAAGTATTTGATTTTGGATAGTTAGGAGCAATTGGGTGGGGATATTGCCGAATTGTCCCTTGATCGTTTAAATCTGGGATATATGTATCCAACTCTGATTCTCTATTATGTGTTTGACTATATACTTTCGAGTCATTGAACTTATTCAATCCACTAAAGGTAGGCTTTGCTAAACTTGATTGTGTAGGACAACGGTTAGCTGAATGTCCATACCCTCTACATTTCATACATTGAGACTGTCTATATTCAGAACTCAAGGCTTGAGGTGGTCGATATTGAGACCTGTTCGGTGGAAATCTATCCTTATTCCCATCAAATACTCTGCCCGACCAATTCCTGCGACTAGCTCCTCCGGAGAGTTTATTTGAACCGGAATTTGAAAAACTTTGATAATTTCTCATATTCTTCTGGTCAAATTCCCAACTAGAGTTGCCCGTGTTAGGTGGTTCTTGTTGGTAAGAACTGTTCTGGAAAAGTCGTTGTCTCAATCTGTTTGGATTTTGGCTTTCTGGACTAAGACGACTAGGATTCTGGTAACTATGACCATAATTCCCGGACCGTTTGCCATTAAAGAAATGAGAGCGACCACGAAAGTATCTGTTATATGGTTTATTTCCCTGACTATTACTTGGGTTCTTGGTTATTATTACGACTGCTATTATTTTGGAACGGCTGGTTTCTTAAGTCGTTTTCACTCTGCCGATCACTATTTGTGACTGGCGGGAGTTTTGACTGACGTCCGTGAAACTTATCTTCAGCCGTTAGACACTGATGCACGATTCTACACGCGTATAAAAAAAAAAAAGATCTGCTGGTGTAGTATAAATCGTAGTGCCTAATTGTGTGCGAAACGAAGGATGTAGGGATAGCCGAGCTCTTTGAACCGAATCTTCAATATTTTCCTTCGGGTTACATTGTTTGGCACAACGAACCATGTCTTATATGAAAAATTCAATTGACTCGTTTGATTTCTGTTCTCTTGTATATAACAATTTAATTCGCTCATTGGAATCCATCCAACTGTCGTATCGATATATGAATCCTTCTTTAAATTCTTCCCAAGTTTCAAATTCTGCCTGATGGTAATCGAACCATGCTTTGGCATCTTCAGGAAGAATTGAATTTACTAAATATAAAAATTCATCCGCTTTGTGCCCTTGGGCTCGAAAATAGCGCTCCACTTCCAAAAGGTACGCAGTAGCAGATGACTGCTTTGGTTTGAAGCGCGGAACTGAAAGTGTAGAATTGAGAGCAGTAACTTTTATATTTTGGAGGGCATTAGCCAACAAATTGATCGGGTCAGTTGGATTTTGAGAACTTGGTTGGGTGTTATTTTGAACTATAGGTGATTCAATGACAGGTTGTATGATTGGAGCGAAATTTGTCAACTGTTTAGCAGTTTGGATTTGAGAAGTTACAAATTGTTTCATCTCAGCCATTTGTTTGTAAAATTGAGCTTGTTGCTCCAGCATTTGGTTTTGCATTAATGTCATAGACATTTGGAACGTGGTTTGCATCTGAACCATTTGTTCCTGCATGATTTGTAGAATCTCACTCGGTTTATTAAAATCCTATTGGGTGAGTTGAGTTTGAATACAATCCATTTGTGATGTACTTTGCCCTGTTACAGGAGATGTAAACTGTTGGGCTCTTATTGGAACTTTTAGGGTAAGTATAGGATCTGTTATTTTGACTTCAGCGAAAGAACTCGGTTCAACATCAAACAAATGTCGAGTACTGGGATGATTGTTTGGATTAAAATCCTCATCACTAGAATTAGCACTGAGATCCATTGTGTCTGAAATCACTGAAGACGCAGATGAAAAACTATTACCACTTCTAGTTCTCGTTTGGAACGGGATAGGGTTGGTTTTATTCAACTTCTTACCGTTTGATTTTCCAGCACCGGTGGGTTTAAGTAACTTGGTCGAATCTTTTTCGACTGATTTGGGCATAAATGTTCACTTATTAGTTCACAATTCTAAAATATTTGAAAAGTTTCACTTTTACAATAAATTAATAATTTCCACGTAATATCTGAAGATTTACGGTACTTAACCAATTTTTTTTAAATAAATTTTTCCAGAATTTGAACTTTATTAACAAATTTTCCACTTCATATGTAAGGTTTTATGCTATTTGGAATTAATTAAGTATTTGTGACCATAATTAGTAAGATGTGACACTAGGTCGTACTATTCTTACAATTATGTCACTTTAACTAAAAATTACACCCACTAAATGAAAGGTTTTAGGGTATTTCAATTTAAGCACTTGTCATCATTATTTGTAAGAACTGACACTAGGCCGTATTCTTACAAATAAGTCGCTTTGTGTTACTTCCTGCTCAATTATTGATTATTTAGGGTATTGAAGTTTTAGGGTACTATTTGTGTTCACATAAGTGCGTTTAATTTTAATACACCTTAAAAACGTTTTTGCCAAGAAGTCAATTCTGATTGGCTTAAATTCTTGACAGTGGGCGTGGTTTATGTACACACACTGATGTAGGAATTAACANGCTTAAATTCTTGACAGTGGGCGTGGTTTATGTACACACACTGATGTAGGAATTAACATATATTCTGAACTTAATCTAGTAAGAACGGACCAAAGGCCATACTATTCTTACCGTAGGTTCCAGAATATAGCACAAAACCTACAATTTATCAATAATTTTGTCCGTTTAGTCAATTTGACCGATTAATTGAGGACAACTTTACCAAATCCTAATCTATATACGACCTAGTATGACCTACGCGCATGAAAAACCGATCGCCCAAAANTTTGTGTTCACATAAGTGCGTTTAATTTTAATACACCTTAAAAACGTTTTTGCCAAGAAGTCAATTCTGATTGGGTTAAATTCTTGACAGTGGGCGTGGTTTATGTACACACACTGATGTAGGAATTAACATATATTCTGAACTTAATCTAGTAAGAACGGACCAAAGGCAATACTATTCTTACCGTAGGTTCCAGAATATAGCACAAAACCTACAATTTATCAATAATTTTGTCCGTTTAGTCAATTTGACCGATTAATTGTTGACAACTTTACCAAATCCTAATCTATATACGACCTAGTATGACCTACGCGCATGAAAAACCGATCGCCCAAAAGTCGGCATCTGATTGGTTAATTTTATTGAAAGTGGGCGTGGCTTCAGTTCTGCGCTATTCGCTGTATTTTTACTGTTAAGTCACTAACACTTAAGCCATCTGATTGTAAACAATCGGGCCATCATGTGAGTGACTTATTTACGCGCGTTTAGGGTACTTGACCCTGCTTGACCTGAGCCTTCAAAAATTTTTGGCAGCACTGCCTTACGCGCGGGTTCAAAATAACCCTAACTAAGCCTTTACGGCTGCTTGTGTCCTACTAACTGCTTAATATTAATTAATGATTATTTATTAAAAAAAAAAGAAAAACATAACCACTCCTTATTTCAAGAATGGTTGAGTTTTGTTGATGGTGATGGTGATGGTGGCCCTTTCTCCACTAGTCGCCACGTGTAGGGATATGAGGTCTGTGATGACCTTTGACCCTTGTCCTGTGTGGTGAGAGGTCACCGAATACACCAAAAACCAACAATTAATCAATTAATAATTAAATATATTAATAATAATTTAATAAAAATAATAAATTCCAATATGGAGGAACAAGAGAAGATCCGTTTTATTCGACGGTTGAAGTTAAACTGACAAGCGAACAGTCATGACTTGCGAATTAATTTCAAATTAAATTTGAGCTTTTCATGTATCGACTGGAATTTATATTTCTTTCACTTTTTAACTCCTTTTTTTCCCGCCAGTTGAGGTTTAAAGTTATGTTTCCAAACACTCACCTCGGCTGCTTTGCATAAATGGGCAAATTCCGCATAAGGGGTTGCGAGGATGGGTAAATGGTTTAGAAAAATTTTACTTTGCGGCACCCACTCCGATTTGGACGAAAAAATTTTTGTAGACTAATGTGAGGTCGCTGATCACGAATATGCAAAAATATTTCACCGGAAACGTCTAGAAAAATTATTTTTTTAACTGATATTTAGCTTATACTGAAATTAGTTAACTAATTAAACTCATTAACTAATTAACTAAAGTTAGTTAACCAATTAACTAAATCCTCATCATCATCCTCTTCCGTTTCAACAGCACTTTGTACGATACATGGAACATATCATGCATCATATAAATTCCGAGCTAACATGAAAAACACAAAATCAGTATTGATATGTGATTGCATTCCTCACTATGTCGCGAGGGTTATGGCTTCCCGGACCGGTGGACCCGGTAGATAACATTCTTAGCTAGTCCAATCACGAAAAACATGCTAAAACGTCTTTGCTACGTGCAAAGAAAAAGTTCTCAAATTTTTGGCATTTCACAAATTCATAAATATTTTCTATAGATTTTTGGCGAAATATTTTTGCATATTTGTGATCAGCGACCTCATATTAGTATGCAAAAAAAATTTCGTCCGAATTGGAGTGGGTGCCGAAAGTAAAATTTTACCAATGGATTTGCATGCTTTAATTAACTCAATGCTGCTGTTCTTCATAGCTCCCGAATTCCAGGGAGCAAAGCCAGCTGGCTCTGGCTCCCAGAAAATGGGTGCCAGCTCAGGAACCATGGCTCTGGATCCCTGATATTCGGGAGCTGACTCATGAGCCATGACTCCGGCTCCCATAAAAAAATTATTCTTTTTTGTGATATATTTAGGCTCATATTAAGTTCCGTAATATACGTTATTATTGTTGAATTTTTATTAATAATATTAATAAAGTTGTCTTGTAAAAAACTAAACGTTAAAACTTCCTAATGATACCGTACTTATAAAAAATTTAAATCTTAATTTTAAAAATAAAGCCTTGAATTAAGTCAATCAAAATACTGAGAGTTCAAACGGTCGAGTCAAAGTGTAGTTTATTACTGCAGAACTTTTGACAAAGTTAATGGTAATAAGGATAAAATAAATGCTAACTAAGATTATCTTTGTCACATGGGTCAAATTTGCGGCCTTGGAAACTAATGATTCAGAAAGAAAATATTTCAGCATGACTAACTAAAGCGAAGGGTCTTTAAGAAGTATTTTAGGTTCCATATCATGAGTAAACAGTGATGAAAATTTTCAAAAATTTCTAAAAACAACTAAATCGAGGTAGTCGTGATTTCCAACAAATACCCGACTTTATGCCAAGATCAGTCCAGTGAATAATCCGAGTATTATACAAAAAACCCGCAAACATTTACTAAGCTTTTAATTGAAAACCTTCACTCAAACTAAACAAACCAAATAGACCAATTTGAGTATTAAAACGAAAACGTGGTCAACAATTAAGTAAAAGCTATGAAGGTTTAACTTCACTTTGTATCCAAACCCAACGTTTATTTAAAATTCAAAAAACTCAAGCAAATCATCCTTGTCGAATGCAACTTTTACAACTTTCTTGGGAGCAAGCTCGAAGCAAGAGCCGGCTAGCAAGGGAAGTGGAGAACAGTACTGAATACTCGGTCAAGTATTACTCTGAGTCATAAATCATTGAGGTAAATAGGATGAACCTGACTTCTTTGCTGTTGGAAGTCAGTTATGCCTTTTTTCCGACATACGCAAATGAGCACATCGAAATTAATTTCTCTATTATTTTCTCATCTAGTTTCACTGTTATGAAACTTTTTGTTTTAGATTGTCATACACAACTTTAACTTTTCTATTATTATATTATTGTGAAGTTATTAGTGTTGACCGACTCCCAAAAATCATATACTCGAAGTCATGACTCCGAGAGTCGACTAAAAAAGTTGAGAGATACAGTCATTCTTGAGTGTAAGTGACCCTGACTCAGCTCAAACTATTGGTTAAAACCAATTGGTTAATGCCAAAGATATATGAGGTTAGCTAAAATGATATTAAACATGAGGAAATTCTTCTGTCTACACAAATGAATGGAAAATGTCGAAAAAGTTTTTCACATTACATATCCTAGCAAGGAAATCGGAAACGAATCTAATTATTTTTATTAATTATTAGGTAATTTATGTAATTTTTTACTCACCTTTGTCTTTATTTTATTTTATTTGTTTTGTTACTAATTATTGAAATTAGTAAGGTTAGAATTACTTTATTTTTATAAATTTCCTTTGTATAATTATTACAATAGTGAAATAATAGTTTTTGTTCACTAGGCACGCTAAGGCTTCAAAGGTATAAAAACACAGGCCCCGGAGTCTAGACTCATGCTGATTTGGACCAAGCTGGAGTAGCTTAGTCTTATCTTCAGTAGGGAATTAGAATCTTCGACAATAGGAATATGGAAGCTCATTTTTGAGCGAGAATTTTTTGTTGACTTAAAGTAATTGTTTGTTTATTTTATAATCTTTGTTATTAAATAAAAATTATTTTCATTAACGTATTGTCGTTCCAATTGTTGGATTTATTGAATTGGGTTTTGTTTATTTTGAATTTTCAAATCATAAAGTTAAAGTTTTAGATCATGTTATTTTCAATTATTTGTAATCAATTAGCTAATTGATTAACGAGTTACTGTTAGTGAACTCTGGGAATTTCTTCCAACTAAATTTATATTAAGTTGAACGATTTAGAACAGGATCATAACAATATATATTACGGAAAAGTAAACAATTCAAAAAATTAATTAATTGCAATTTGTCCAAACTTAAAGCCTGGTTTAAACAAAAAAAAATTTTTTTTATACAGCCAACTAACCTGATTTTGAGTTATTTCTTGACAAGCTCTTAATCCATCTACAATTTAATTTATTTACTTCAGCCTTACATGAAATGCGGGTTATTTAGCAACTTAATCAAAAACCTAGGTTCTTTTACTTCAACATTTAAGTAAATATTTTTTTTGCGCGTTAGATTGTGTTTCTTATCGAAAATTAATTTTATAATTACTAGACATGAGACTCAGAGTAAAACTTGACCGTGTAGTGAGTCAATTAAAACTTGCAGAACCGTTTCCCCGCCCTCCCAACTCGTTATGCGGGATTTGCCAAATTATGCATAGTTGTCGGGATGGGTGTTTTGGAAACATAACTTGAAACGTCAACTGGCGGAAAAAAGTGAGTTCAAAAAGTGAAAGAAATATAAATTCCAATCGATAGGTATAAGTCAGAAAAGCTCAAAAATGTTTATCCGATTTCACCGGAAGTTATTTGGAGGGGGCTCTTGTGGACCCCCAAATGTGGTGCATTATTGTAACAATAATAGTTCGAGAAAACAGCACGATAGAGTTCCACAAATTTTTGAACTGTACGTATTAGATGGGAGTTTTAGAGATACGGAAAAGTGTTGGGTCCCTACCTTGTGGTCGGGGGTTCGAGTCTTGGTCTTCTCGTTAAATTTTTTTTTCTCTATATATCAGCAATATATGTTTCGGATACATTGCAATTTAAATGTTGCTACAAAATAAGAGTAGTGAGCAAGATTGTATTAGCTCTAAAACGCTCCCGTAATGATTAGAAATGACTGCAGAGTTGTAGAAAAGAAGCGAGAAACTATGAGGGGATGTCCATGCTCAGAAATAATTAGCAAAATTATTCAGAAAAATAAGATTAATTAAATATGCAAAAATCAAGATTTAAAATTTGCAATTTCAAATATTTGAATTCTAATAATTACTAGAAATATTATTTAACCTTGGCAATTGGTGACCTCTGATCCAAAACTTTTACCGTTTTGGCTGAAATATGAAATTTGTACTTCATAAGTATTACTTTAATGAAACTTTGAAAATTTAATTAATCAAATTGAGAAATTTTATAACCTAGGTCATTAGCGACCTCCGATTATTATTTTTTTCAGGCGTGGTTGAAATTAAAAATTAGTACCATACAGTTATTATTTTTGCAAATTTCTTTACATTAGTACGGGAGGCCTGCGGGAACCCATGTAAGGGCTGCGGGAACCCATGGGAGGGCTGAGGGAACCCACGTAAAAGCTGCGAGAACCACCGGGAGAGCTACGGGTTGAGTGACCTCCCGACGCCCTTGAGTGCCCTCCCGAAACCCCTGGTTTCATAAGGCTGCGGGAACTCACGGGAGGGTTGTGGGAACCCGAGGGAGGGTTGCTGGAACATACGCGAGGGCTGCGGAAATCTACGGGAGGGCTGCGGAAATTTACGGGAGTTGCGCGAACCAACGGGGGGCTGCGGGAACCAGCGGAAAGATGCGGGAACCAACGGGAGGGCTGAGGAGCCCATCGGATGATTGTGGAAACTAATGGGAAGGCAGCGGGGGCCCATTGGAGGGCTGTGGGAACCTGCCGCAGGGCTGTGGTAACCCACGGAAGCCCTAACGTGGGTTCCCGCAGGCCTCCCGTACTAATGTAAAAAAATTTGAAAAAATAATAACTGTATAGTACTAATTTTTAATTTCAACCGCGTCTAAAAAAAATAAGAATCGGAGGTCGCTAATGACCTAGGTTATAAAATTTCTCAATTTGATTAATTAAATTTTCAAAGTTTCATTAAAGCAATACTTATGAAGTACAAATTTCAAATTTCAGCCAAAACGGTAAAAGTTTTGGATCAGAGGTCACCAATTGCCAAGGTTAAATAGCATTTCTACTAATTATTAGAATTCGAATATTTGAAATTGCAAATTTTAAATCTTGATTTTTACATATTTAATTAATCTTATTTTTCTGAATAATTTTGCTAATTATTTCTGAGCATGGACATCCCCTCATAGTTTCTCGCTTCTTTTCTACAACTCTGCAGTCATTTCTAATCATTATGGAAGCGTTTTAGAGCCCACAGCCCCCCGTAAGTTCCCGCAGCACTTCCGTGGGTTCCTGCAGCATTCCCTGAAATTCCCTCAGCCATCACATGGATTCCCGCAGCCCGCCCATAGTTTTTCGCCTCCCTCCCTTGAGTCCCTGCAGCATTCCAGTAGCTTTCCTCAGCCCTCTCGTGGTTTCCCGCTGTCTTCCATTGAATCCCAGAGGCCTCCCGTGGGTTGTCGCATCCCTCCCGTGAGTTCCCACAACCTTCCCGTGGGTCCCCACAGCCCTCTTGTGTAACCACGCAACACTCCCGTGAATTCCCGCAGCCCTCCAGTAGGTTCCCGCAACCCTCCCATGAGTTCCCGCACCTTTCCCGTTGACCTGAAATAAATTTGGAAACATTGTCGACTCAAATCTTGTCGCCAGGGCCTTGAAAAAGCCAAAATCTGCTGTTGGATTAAAATCCTATAGTGTGGGCTAACGTGGGACCAATTTTGTGCGGGTTGTGGCGAGTTAAAGTAATACTTATGAAGTACAAATTTCAAATTTCTACCAAAACGGTAAAAGTTTTGGATCAGAGGTCACCAATTGCCAAGGTTAAATAACATTTCTAGTAATTATTAGAATTCGAATATTTGAAATTGCAAATTTTAAATCTTGATTTTTACATATTTAATTAATCTTATTTTTCTGAATAATTTTGCTAATTATTTCTGAGCATGGACATCCCCTCATAGTTTCTCGCTTCTTTTCTACAACTCTGCAGTCATTTCTAATCATTACGGAAGCGTTTTAGACCTAATACAATCTTGCTCACTACTCTTATTTTGTAGCAACATTTAAATTGCAATGTATCCGAAACATATATTGCTGATATATAGAGAAAAAAAAATTTAACGAGAAGACCAAGACTCGAACCTCCGACCACAAGGTAGGGACCCAACACTTTTCCGTATCTCTAAAACTCCCATCTAATACGTACAGTTCAAAAATTTGTGGAACTCTATCGTACTGTTTTCTCCAACTATTATTGTTACAATAATGCACCACATTTGGGGGTCCACAAGAGCCCCCTCCAAATAACTTCCGGTGAAATCGGACAAACATTTTTGAGCTTTTCTGACTTATACCTACATGAAAAGCTCAAATTTAATTTGAAATTAATTTGTAAGTCATGACTGTTCCCTTGTGAGTCTATCCACAGGGATAGACTCTACACAGGTAAGTTAATATATATATATCTATAATAATAATAATAATAATAATAATAATAATAATAAATAACTATACCTAGGGAGGGTATATTGAGAATGAAAGGGAAGAGAAGACAACACAGCAGGTGTGTTGTTGTTAGTGGTGAACGGAAGTCCAGTTCCGTTCACCATGTGATGTGAGGCCAGGGGTTGGTTTCCCAACACTTTGCATGCAGCCTCTAGGTCCTCCTTACTTCCTAAAATACAATCCTTTTCTATTGACCTCCTCTTCACTCAAAGAACCTCTTTACACAAAAGAAACCAAGAGAAAAAGACCAAAAGGCGAAGAGGATAAGACCTAGGAATACTGCTATCACCATCTATTTATCTTAAATTTCCGGACCACAATAGAGAATGGCAATTTCCCTTGTTCTTGGGACTTTGCTGAGTTCAATCACTCATAGATGGGCGTTGCACGAGTCCTCCTACCTCCGGTTCGAATGGAGACCTCCAGACCTCTAGTCCTCCGACCTCCAGTGCCACTGGAGACCTCTAAACCTCTAGTCTTCCGACCTCCAGTTTCAATGGAGACAGTTCCGAGTGGTAAATATCGTTATTTACCAGTGGTAAACAGTGGTAAATAACGTTATGGTAAAAAGTGCTCTACTGGTAGAAAGTGATAAATGGTAAAAACGATGGACGACTTGGTAACTTTTTGACGAGTCGTGAAAAAGAAGCAAGAGAAGAGAATAAATCTTTGATTTTGGGTTAGTTTTGTTTAAACGGAAGCTCAATAGCTTTGAGAAATCTTTACACACGTTTTAAATTCCGAAAGTCGTTACTAACTATCTGCTAGACATCCATAATTCTCGACCAAAGAAACTTGTCCACATCGGCTACATGATACAATAACACGAAACAAAGGTTTAAATTTTTGCAATATTCCTATAGTTTTTCTTATATTTATAACTGATTTATCGCTAGAGCTTGAATAATACCAAAATGGAATATATTAAAAAATTTTCCAGGCGCTTGGGAAATTTTTACCAATTTTTTCCATTTTTACTACTTTCTACCGGCAAACTTGAAACCCTGAATGGAGACCTAAACTCATCCGACCTCCAGTTACAATAGAATCCTCCATACCTCCAGTTCCAATGGAGACCTCCAGACCTAAAGGCTTCATTTGTTGAAGAGATGGATAAAAAAGACAAGGAACACTAAACCCAGTGTAAGTCCTCCAGACCTCCGACCTCCAATGTTAGATGATTCCTACAGACCTCCAGTCCTCCGACCTCCAATATTATACAAGTCATCCAGACATCCAACAATACACGAGTCCTCCAGGCCTCCGACCTCCGACATCACTGGAGTCCTCCAAACCTCCGGCTGATTTTCAGTCCTCCGGAGACCGGAGGTCGCCCATCTATGCAATCACTAGCTTCTGAGCCAATGCTCGGACTAAGAGATACCCACGTCCCTACCGCAAAGTAGATTAGCTTGAGTCCATATAAATACCCATGTGTGAACGAACGAATGGGCTCACGGAAACACACATCATTCCAACTAAATGTTATTAACTTCTAATTTCTTAAAAACCCGAACTTTCGGATGTCAAACCAAAAACCAGGTTTTCTCGTCGCGCCACTATACTCCAAAAACTTACAACCAATTAGCTGTTTATTTAAACGATTTGAAAATTATCCCTTCGTAGCAATGTATGCGATGCTACGTATAGGTTCCGTACTTTTAGGGTTTTTATAAATAAAGCCCTAGGAATACGGCGATAGGTGATAGGTGCTAACTTCACGCTATCGCCACGCTTCAGGCACGCTAGCTTTTATATTTGGTAGAAATTTGTTTCATGTAATTCTAAGACTTTTTCATAAAAGTATCTGAATAGTATACGTGTTAGGCGAGAGGTGCTAGGTGCTAATTTCATGCTAAATCGATTCCAAAAAAATTTTCTTTGCAAAATTTGAACTTTTATTTTAGATTGAAATTTGTTGCATGTAATTCTAAAACTTTTTCATAAAAATATAGGAATAGTCGATTATATGTTAGGCGAAATGTACTAGACGCTAACAAATCGATTCGAAATTTTATTTTTTCAAAATTTGAGTTGTTCTCCTAGATTTAAATTTGTTTCATGTAATTCTGGAACTTTTTCATAAAAATATCCGAACAGTTGATTATAGGTGTTAGGCGATAGGTGCTAGACGCAAACTTCACACTAAATCGACTTCAAAAAAAAAAAAAAATTATAACGTTATCCTGAGTTTTTTTTTATAAATATCCCAAAAATCTATTCCACAACGTTCAAATTATTTTCAACTTGTGACTGGATTTGTATGCATGAATCCGTTGCATAATATTTTGTACCTTTTTCAATTTTTGGTACTAGAGCTTAGGCTCTAACTTCATGCCGCTTAGGCGCTAACGTCGCACACCCAATGGATGGTGCTAATCGTTGCCTTGCAGAAGAAACGTTCGTCGAAATAATTGAGTGCGAAGTGAGCGAGGAAGTTACTATCCTGGATGAGATAATTGGCTGGCAACGAATAAACTGACCATGAGTTCATAGGTATTCAGGAATACGTTACCTCAATTAACAAGTTGTCCATTATGTAGTCCACGTCTTTAGGTGATGTCACATTAGTTCCGGTGTGATTAGCAAGTAACTGGTACAGATATTTGTTTTCCAAATTCACCTTCAGCATCACATCAGAATTAGCAACAAAATCATTGAGGAGTTCCTGGTAGCGTGGACATGTCTCACTGAGACTAATTGTCTAAAAATAAGGGAAAAAATCTTTCTCATTTTGCCGACAGATGAAAGAAAATTTTCAACACACATTGTCAATGAATTCAGGTTTGTTATGGACCGGAATTGGTTGCCAATATATCTTATCGTTCCAGCGACTCTGATTATCTTTTGGAGGATAAAGCCCTGCTAAGTTTGCATCTGCACTAGCAATTGCCCGATCAATGGTTGAGCTCTGTACAAATATCTCATAGGGTGAGTAAACTTCATTCAAAAATCCGTCGTATCGGGTCCGAAGATACTCTCCAAGCAGGTATTGCTGAATCTTTCCTTCCTAGAGTAGAAATAACAACAGATAAACCTCGAGATGCACCGAAGCCCACATTCGGCTCGTGGCCGAAGCTCCGTCTCCGGTGGGTCGCCGGAGGCCTAAGAGTTTCTCATTGCGGATGGGGGTGTCTATCGAAAGCTATCAACATCAAGAACTCATTTTCTTTATTAATAAGTTAACTGACACGGAATTTGCTATAAGTATTCATTTCATTTTGTCCCTAACAATTCCTAAAAGAATGAATGGAATATAGTGCTTTTAATATTCGAAATTTAAGCGATGTAGGTTGGGAGGTTGTGGTAAAGAAAAGTGAATACTTCGCCATTCTCTTGATTTATATCTTGATACATGCGGATATAACAACCCTAAGTTGTCAATTACATTGACACTTGCAACACTACAGTGTGCATTAGTAACGAATGAACGTGGATACCCACTCTAACAAACCCTCACCCAATCCCAGCATCAATTATGGGCAACAAATCTGGCTTACGGGAGTGACTTAACAGGAAAGGATGATACAGCATGAACCAATTTAACCCGGGCCGTAGAAAGTCGCTTTCACCATAAAAAATTTGAGACAGCAAATAAATAGCGCGAAATACAAAAGTTGGAGGGAATGAAGTTAGCGTGTATTTGAGAAAACATTCCTCTGCAAAAATTAATTTTTTAACAAGAGCAGCAAAGAGTTGAGAGAATGAATGCAATAGAGTATGGTGCCTTTGCATCTACTCCACCTCACTTAACAGAGAACCTGTCGACCCCTCTCTCTACCTCTCTGCTTTCATCATTTGCACTGCTTTGCAATAACTTGTCTAAATCAAAACTGACTTTAAATTTTTTTTTTAACAAACGCCATTCTGTAATGCTGAAAGATGAGTAATTGAGAGAAATGGGGTACGACCCCTTGGCATCTATTCCACCTGACTCAACACAGAACCTGCCGACCCCTCTCTGTCTCTCTGCTTTGCTCCATTGCTTGGCATTAGTGTATCTAATCGGAACATATTTTATAGTGATTACAATAAAATTAACTTCACTTCCATTATTTACTAATTGTGTATCGCCTGCCCCAAGCCGTTTTTGGTGAAAGGCGAAGAAAGAAGACCCGGATTAAATTGGTTCATGCTGTACACTGAACGAATATATCCGAATTTAACCAACGCTTTTCCATTCCACATTTCCACGCACTTCCTTGTTACTGTCGAATTTTATGCATATCTTAAATTTAGCCTACCAGATTACCTCTCGTTAATGAGTCATTCGTTCGAAGTGTCCCCAATCCATTCCTAAACAATGATTCAGTCGATTGTAAAACCCAGTGTTGGGAACTGGAAGGGTAGTTTCCGGTTCAGTTTTTTTCAGTTCCTGAAGAAAGGTTTCTAGTTCAGTTCAGTTCAGTAATTTTATGTAAAAAAATTTTTTCAGTTCAGTTCAGTATTTCCCCTAAAACTTTTTGTTTCCAGTTCAGTTCAGTATTTGTTAATTACAAACCTTTTCCAGCTCAGTTCAGTTCAGTCCAGAAAACTGAACTGGACTGGAAAAAACTGAAATATAGTGCATTCCCAACACTGTTGGGTATTGTGAATGTTGGAAACTGGGAAGGTAAGTTCCAGTTCAGTTCCTGAAAAAAGGTGTCCAGTTCAGTTCAGTTCAGTAATTTTGTGTAAGATTTTCTTCCAGTTCAGTTCAGTCCAGTATTTCAACTAAAGCTTTTCTTTACCAGTTCAGTTCAGTTCATTAGTTTTGCATCTTCAACAGCCTTCCAGTTCAGTTCAGTTCAGTCCAAAAACTGGAAAGAACTGAACTGAACTGAATTTCCAACACTACTGGTATCCATTATTTCATTTCGCAGCATTGCGAAATGTGCGAAATGCGAAATGGGATACCAACACTGGTATCCCTGTCTTACATTTCGCAGCATCCATTATTTGCTCATATGATTTGTTTGGATAGCTGCAATGGAATTTTATAATAATTACACGAAGATTTGGCTCAAGCCCTATGGTTCAAATAAATATGCCGTAAAAAAAAACTCAAAAATCACTAATTTGCAAAACACAGAAATTATTTGTTAATGTTTATACCGGTTATCAAACAAATTTTCCTTTTTATTTTTTCCCGCTCCACTTAAATGTTACAACGATAAAACAAAAATTTGAAAATCCAACTGCAAATCGTTGCCCATAACTTATGATGGATTGAGTGAGGGTTGGTTGGAATGGGTACCTCCGTTCATTCGTTACTAATACGCACTGTATATTTGTGCACGAAATACTGTGGTCCTAAGTGACCCAGAGGAAAATCGATGTTGAATTTTTTTGGCGATGAGATTGGAGCTAAAATAAATTTTTGTTCAATTGTTTCTAATTTGCCGAAAAAATTATAAAATTCATTAAATTTTTCGTTCTCTGAAACATACAATAAATTATTCAATGAATTATTCAATGAATTATTCAATGAATTATTCGAATTATTCATCCAGGATTTATTCGTTTGGCGAACCCTGCGAGATGACGCTGTTGGATAAACTAAGTTTTATCTAGATATGCACTGGACGACTCCGGCCGTTGACCTAGAGTGATTAGGTCACGTAATTAAAATGTAACATAAAACTGACGTTTTATTGTTTTATTTATTTTTAAGTATTCTTAATTCTAAAATTAATCCCATTTTGTCTTCTTTCCAATTGCATTCTTTTCCTTAAGTAATTTTGTATTAAATTATCACTCTTCTATAACTATACTAATTACAGTGGTTTTAGCTTCATGTCACCTCCGAAAGAGCCAAAAAAGAGTTGACAGTAGGCGATACTGTCAACTGACTGATAATTCAAAGATTAGGTGACATAAACCGAAGTTTCTGGTTTTAAAGGCGCATTTTATGATACGACATCTTTTTCGATTCATTTTTACAATTTTTGAAGTTTATTGCCTGAATTTAGAATACTCTAAAAGCAAATTACTTCTTAAAGTAATCAGCAAGCTTTTTTGCAATATGCCAGAGAAATGGCTTTGAGATATTATCTTCTCAGAAACTCCCAAACTATCGGTACGTGTTTGCAAAGTTCTTCACTTCCAATGTAGTTTATCATTAAAACTTTAAGTTTCTCAATCCTAACCATGTGCCGTCTAAAGTTGGCATACTCGCGGTTGGAATAAGCCCGCGACTGCAGGTGAGTCTTTAAAAAAAATAAACTTTTACGGTCGAAGATCTCATAGTTTCTGTTTCATAAACCTATTTGTTGTATTCTACAGAGGTGACCAATAACAACTGACAGGGGATACCCTACACTCCTGCCCCCACCCTGTGAAACTAGCATACCTGGGCAAACTATTAATTTTTATTTTGGAATTTAGGTTTAGTTAACTTTTGTAAAGTATCCTGCTCTTTATTAGTGTATCATTTGTTCTAAGTGACCTCCATGCACTTCAATGCACTGACCAAAACGATCACAAAATGTCCTTCTTACGTTCTGCAGCATCCGTAGATTGATATTTAAATTATTAATAATAATCCAAATTGAATAGAATTTAATTCATGTTCAGCAAAGCCGAATAATCACACTCACTATCCTAGCGCATGGTACCACATATCCAGGGTGGGCTGAGTTCATTTATAACAAAGCATTCATTAAATTTCTGTTCCATCATGAAGACCAATCGAATTTTTTCATTAAATTATTAGATCTGAAGTAAAGATTTGTTTGCCCATGTATGCAAGTTGTGTAGGGTCGGGGCTAGGAGTGTTGGGTATCCCCTGTCAGTTGTTATTGGTTACCTCTGTAGAATACAACAAATAGGTTTATGAAACAGTTCCCCCAAGAGTCTGTGACCGCCCACACCATTTAAACAAGCACGAGTATATTATGGTCCTGAGAACCGAAAGTTGCCATTAAAGCATCGCATATATAGATTTTTCTTAATTATTATTCCATTTTGCACATTTTGTGGAATAAATTGGACGAGTCACTTGAGCTGAGCGCAAGCCAGTGAAACTACGATTTTTGCCGACATTTAGCTCTAGTCAGTTCAAGTACTCGTCACGTTGCTCCGCCTTTACAAGACTTTACAAGTTAAAGTCACAGTTTTTCTCAATTTTTCTGTTGTGCAGAATAGCTTTTCTACAAAATAAAAGACGGTCGTTACATAAATACACTAGCCGACGCTCGCCGCTCGCGAGCCGCCTAGCGTTCCCGCGGGCGTCAAACTTTTATCACAATAATGAAAAAAGTATTAGTCGGTATTCATTTTTTGCTTTATTATGACGTTCTGTTTCTGAGATTCTTTGCATTACTCTGTGCAATTTACTCTGTGATAGACCTATTGATCCAAAAAGTTGTATTTGAATTGTTAAAACTAATTCCAAGCTGCCATATATTTTTTAAGTTTTTCAAAATTTTTATTTATTTCAATTTTTATTAAATTTTGAAAAAGAGTATGTAAAAAACAAACATTTTGATCGTGTTGGGTATTGTTCAACTTCTACTACTCTTGGGAGCAGCACTGTACGCATCAAACTATTTGAGCTAAAATAAAAATATTAAAAAAAAATTCAAAAAAAAAAATTCTTTTTTTCTTGAATTCTCAAATTTCTTTCTATGCTTTGTCATTTTGTTAGCCTGAGATTCTTCGCTTTACTCTGTGCCATTTGCTTTATGATGGACCAATTGAGACAAAAATTTGTATTTAAATAGTTAAAATTAGTACCAAGGTGTCATATTTTTTAGTTTTTCAAAATTTTGCGTTCCGATTTTTAATTAATTTTCAAAAAAATTTTTTACCATATATGAACTCAAAGTAACGTAATACCAATGGTTAGAAAAGAAAACAATTTTTTTTATAAAAATAAGTTTGATGGTTCGTCAAAATGTTACTTGTTGCGTTCAGTTATTACTTATAATAGCAATAAGTGTCGAATAAGACCCTACATGGTCCAAGTGTTCATATGACAAAAAGAAATTTTATTTTATTTAAATAAAATAGAAAGAGCAACGAGACAACATTTCAAAAACTAAAAAATATGGCACCTTGGTATTAGTTTTAAAAATTCAAATGCAAATTTTTGGCTCAATTGGTGTATCACAGAGCAGATGGCGCAAAGGATGCAAAGAATCTCAGACTAACGTGATAATACACCATAAAAAATATTAATTTTTGAAAAAAAAAATTATATACTTTAATTTTTATTACTATGGTAGTACAGGTTTTTTTCTATAATTTTTTGGCCAAAAGTGTCATTTTTCATCTATATCAATTCCAGCTTTGATCACTACAAATTATTAAGCAGGGCTAATAGAAATTACTCGTAAAATTTGGTGAGGTTTGGTTGAAGTATCCAGTAGCGACGGCCCTTCCAAGTTAAGATTTAACATGGAAGTACATTAGTTGATTTTTATTTAAAACCCCACAAAACCCCAGGCTCAAAGACAGTAATTCAATATTACACAATTATGTGCACACCATGATCTGTGTTTACAGCTGCCACGAGCTGCCCATGTCAAAACCGTAAGGAGTTATGACCTTTCGAAGAGGCGCACTTAATGAAAACCGCGTTGCTCTTTTTCGATACATTGTGTATAGTCGATTTATAATAATGAATAATATTACGCATAATATTATTCTCTTGCAATTAGTTATTTGGGTATTCTTATACCGTTTAAATTCAATAATTTACGAAGTATAAAAATTACAGAATCAATGAATTCTTATTTTTTCTTTATGAATAGTATATTTTTACCAATGGTTACTCATTTCTGTGGTATTTATTTGTCGAAAATCAACAACTGAAATTATGAAACAAATAAAAAGGGAGTTTTAGTGTAACTTTTGTAAAGACGGTCTATGAAAGGCAGCTTTAGAATTTTACTTTAGCTCACACATGGGCTTTTGAGATTTGCCGGACCTTCTTAACCAGAATCTAGTCCACAAAAATTTTGCCGCACCGTATCCGGACCGAACCTCGACTATATCGAACCGAGCCGAACCAAAACCAATTTCAAATTTTACTTTAGCGCACCGAACTCGCACTGAATCTCGACTCTGTCGAACAGAACTCAACCCGACTCTACTTTAATATTTTACTCTCTCGATCCGAACCTGCACTGAACCCATCCCGAACCTTGCCCCTTTAATATCCAAACATTCAGGTTCGCCGGACTTCCCGAACCGAACCGAACCAGATTCAGCTACGAACCTAACAGAACCGATTCCTAAGTACAAAAATTTAAGGGCGAACCAAACCCGAACCGAATTTAGATCCCGTTGAACCGAGCCGAACCCGTAACTAATTAAAAAATATAGAACCCGAGCCGAACCTGTATCGAATAATGTTCGGTTCGGTTCAGGGTTCGATGAAATTTTTCCGAACCTCAAGGTTCACCGAACCTCAAACACCCATGTGTGTTAGCTCTTCATTCCATATTTGCTGTAAGTTGTGAAAACGAAGCGTGGATAATTTCAAATTTATATATGCATATTCAACTTTTATTAAATATTTCTAGAAATCTGATTAACATCATTTAAGTTATATCAGACTATATGCAATAACGTTCTTAAGTAAAATCGTCAGTAGGAGAAAGAAAAGTTGTGAAGAAAAAGGTTTACAGACGGATTCATAAAATTACATAACGTTCATCCATTCTGATATGTGGGTAATTCAATTTTTTTTCGCTTACGATAACGTTTTTCATTCAAATTTACGTATACTAAAGTGGATTAGGCCAACACAAAGCTAATTCGCAGCGTTTGGACTTTCGGCCAAAAATTACAGGGAAAAAACCTTCTGTGAGTAGTAGAAGGTGAACAATACCTAACTTGATCTAAAAATTTTTTTGAAAAATCCTCTTTTCAAAATTTAATAAAAATTCAAAAAATCAAATTTATGAAAAACTAAAAAATATGTCACCTGGGGAATGCGATTAGGTATGCTCATACAAAATTTCATCGGAATCGGTCAATAAATGAAAAAGTTGACGAAGGTTTTTGAAACCCATTTTTTAAACTTCAGAACCTAGCCCCCCCCCCCCCTGCTCCCCTTCATTCTGAAATTTTTTTAAATTATATTTTCTGACTCCACACATGCCCTTTAGGTAATGGGGGTTGTCAAAATTTGAAGTCCAGAAAATGTCGGCTCAGAAAATTTTTTCAGTCGAGAAATAGACACACAGAGGTAACGTTTTATGTGTATGACTTTAGGGGGTCGTAGACAATTGGGTAGGGGGGGGGGTTGTCTGCCGGAAGGTTAATAGAATGAAGAGAGTAAATCAAAAATACTTAACCTCAAAAAAAACAAAAAAGCACACACAACCGTCTGAATCGAACCCAGTACCGCCACTTGGAGAGCCTCGCTGCTAACCACATAACATATCTAACTGAGCACTGAAATAGACTTATTTTTAAGCATACATATTGTATAAAGAGAGCGGACAAACAACCACGAAGAGGTAACCTTTTATGTTTATGATTGAAGTTTTTGGTCGGAAACGCACACACCTGATTTACTTTACCCCCACCCATCCCAATCATCATGCATGGGCGTATGGATTTGCGTTGTTTTATTTAGTGTATGGCATATTTAATTTAAAATGCCGCAAAATAACACTTACAATGAATGTTATGATGATAACTAATGTGTCATTTGTTCAAAATGCCCAACCGTCCATCATTAAACAATGATTAAAAAAAAATGTATCCTTCGGGAATTTTCCGATAACCTTAAAACAAAAAGAGAACCCTACCAATTTGCACACTATAGCTATGGGCATTCTCGAAGATAATTCCATACTCCAAAATGTCAACAAGTTAGCAATAATTTAAAAGTTTTCATTTGGATTTTATCATTTACTAACGACACCAAACCAAAATTCTGATGACCATATTTGAGATGGGTGGGAGTAATGTAAATCAGGTGTTTGCGTTTACTACCAAAAAACTCACACTACATACTCTCCTCACCATGGCCAACGAATGTGGAAATAAGTATGAGATAGTTTTATCTACATTAAAATTTCCGCATTCATATATTGGTACTGCAAACAAATTTTAAACTAGATATAATGAGTTTTTGACGAGCGAGGTCTGAGAATATTTTCATTCCGCACGTATGATTAGAGTCGTGTACGAAATGGTTAATGAGCCGCTCTTCCCTGAATCCTCACATCAGTCAATGCAGGGTTTCTCCATTGGAGTACGTGAGGTGTGTAATTTTGTGAACCTCGTGGAGGTATCGAAATTTCCCTCTGCTCTCTACTTATAGGGATAGAGGGTTCCGTAATTCCTCTCAATGAGCGCGGTAAGTATGCTGTATCCACTTGGTCACGTTCCTCATCGTGCGGGAAGGCAGCGTCGAGAGGGCTAGTTGGGCGTGAGGTCGGGGTACGGTGTGCCAATGCGGATGTGGTTGGGTTTGCTGAGAAAATTGAGTTTTAAAATGATTAACCTGAAAAAATTTCGTAGAAATGTGGAAAAATTGAGATGGAATGGGTTGTTGAATGTATTTTAGGGGTTTATAAATTTAAAGAAAGTGTAGAGGATGAATAAAAATAAATGCCGAATTAATTTTGGAGTTTTGGAGTAAGTTTGGGAAAGTTTAGAAATCAATTAAATGGTCGACGATATAGTTTTGTACGGATATAGAATTGTTTAAGGATATTTACGGTAAACTGGGGTGGGTTAGAGAATAAATTTGACGGTGTGGGAAGAAATTTGAACGAAATCTAAATGATTGAAATGATTTTGTAAACGAATCTTGAATTGGAACAATTGAAATTGATTTATAATAATTTGTAGTGATTAGGAAATTATTTTGAAGTGTTTGGGGTAAGGGGTAATGAATTAGATCATTTAGGGTATATAAAACGAATTTTGAAAATACTTAGGTATATGAGATTGGTATTTTAGGATTAAATTTTTCGCGTGGTTCTCTTGTTCAAATTTAAGCATACTTGCTAACTTTTCTCCCCATAAGAATCCAAAATCATCATCAACAATTTTCATGTTTAAATCTGGATCTGATCTCAGAAATTAGCCGATCCATCAATTCGTTGAAAAAGTTGACTTCGAGTTTTTTTAATGGTAAGATATCAGTTTCTTCTGCCATTTCTTCAATCCTTTTTGGTTTTCTCATTCTTGTTTTCTTCACATCATCGAATCCAGAACTTTCCAGTCTATTAATGACCACCAAGCTAAAATGCTAGAGGAGCTTGCCAAAGCTCCTTCATCTCGTTGTCGTTTTAATTTACGCTTTTCTGACCCACTTTTACAAATTCGCTTCATTTTGAAAATAAATCAAAACAATTTTAAAATAAATAAAATGAAAATCTAAAGAGGAAAGAAAATTAGTGTTATCAAATTTTCTGCCTAATATGGGCAAATAGATTATAATTACGCTCAATTAAAAGTGAGGACTATTCTCCCTCACTCTCAAGATTTTTCATTCAACTCATATTGAATGATGTTAATAATTCACAGTGGGTTTGTGGAAATGCTCAGGGCCCCTACGGTCAAGGGGCCCTGGAGCAATTGCTCCACCGTCCCGCCGTCTCTGAGCCGATCATTCTTCATTGAATTTCATTGAAGAAAAAAAAATTTTTTTCGCACAAGTTCGCAAAATTTTTGCAAAATTTTACTTTACCGCCACAAATAAATGTTAAATTCGTGATCTGCAGAAAATTTACAATCGATTGAAGGATCACTAACCTGAATCCGGTCTTGCAGCATTAGACAACGCAGTAAAGAAAAAAAAATTTTTTGCACAACTTTGCAAATTTTTTGCAAAACTTTACTTGACTGCCAACAATGGATGTCACATTCGTAATCTACGCTAAATCTCCAGTCGATTAGTGTATAACTTACTCGAATTCCCGACGGGGGAGCTATTCTACAAATAAGCGGTTTGTGAATGTGTAGTGGGAATTTGGGCGGGAGACCAACTCTGCAGCAGTAGCCGTTTGGTGGGATTGGATATACGATCGCAGAGCTAAACCTCCGTGTGGAGGCAAAAAGTGAATTCAAAAAGTGAAAGAGACTTTATTTTCAATCGATACAATCTTTTGTTGTACTTGTTGCTATAAACTCCAAAGCAATTAAAACTAGACTGGCAACTCGTTACATATTTAAATGAGCGATATTATAAAGTTGGCATCACATATGCGACCGACCGAATGTAAACCGAAGAAGTAATCTATTACTCTACGTTTTCAAATTTTTGGAATTTATGAATTCGTTAATTAGGTATGAGTCACCCTGAATTTTTTAGCAGATATACGGAATCGCTTGAGGAATGATGGAAAAATTTGCCTAGTGACAACCGGTGCCCAAAGTTTCATTTTAAAATTTTTCAAAAATTACCCGGGCGCATATGTGCACGAGAGGCTGGTTGAGAGGAAACTGTTATAAAAAAATTCCATTAAAATTAGTGAACTTTTGATGTGTTGGAGTATTTTAGTGTAACTCTAAGCGACTTTGCAGGTGCAATACGGAATTTGGCCTCAGAGTCGCATTGAATTACCTTAATAGTGATCTAAATGAGTATATAGTTCAAGCCTTGGCGGACTTGTGAACACAAGTTAAATACATGCCTAACCATAGTCAACTCATTAACCTTGCATATGGGGAATTTAATACTCTGGATTCTGCTCATGTGCGCTTGGAATGTAGGAGAGGCCCATCAAATTTCTTTATTGAAAAAACATGCCCTGTTAGTGGACTTGTCATGTGCAAAATTTGAAAAAGTTAGGGAACATGACAAAAATTAAAATTCAGTGGACCTCGCCTATAACGAAGTTTTAGGGACCAGTAAATTCGGTTCATAACACCCGATGTTTTTTATAGCCGTATAATGAACAAATATAAAATTTAAAGTTATGTTCATGACATCCGATATTTTGACTTTTCTTAGTTCAATTATTTTCTTTTTCTAGATACTGCAGCCTCACAATCCAAATAAACCAAAAACTTACTTGAACAGAAAAAAATGTAGATAAAACTGTGTGGAATATCTTCAGAATTCTGCAATGATTTACTCACGATTTAGAGATGCTGTAACAGTGGATAAAGAATAGTAGATAATTAAAAATTTGACAAGTCTTATTTTGGCCACGGAATAATAGGAAAAACGTTGGTGCAGTGATTCAAAACTTCAATTCTTCATTCATTCACAACGCATTTTATTAAATTGGCATAACTTTTTCAACATAATAGGGTCTGGTTCATCTCTCACGATGGTGAAATGAAGGGCTAGACCGCAAGATATGTTCATTACACCCGAGTGTTCATTTTAACCGGGTTCATTATGACCGAGGTTTTCAACATTAATTTGCCTATCTCTAGGCAGGGACAGGCGGTTCAGGTTCATAATAACTGTGGTCACATTACAGCCGTGGTAATAATAAGCGAGGTTCACTGTTGTTTGTACATAGTCGCCCCAATGCTTGTGTTAGAATTTTTTTTTTAAATGACATAACTCAGCGAAAAAAATTTTTTTCGAAAATTTCTTCTACGGGGTAATGTAGCATTATGAGATGCACTATTTGAAATAATTGAACCGAATATCCGAGCGAAAAAAATGAGGTATGTTTTTCTGCATACCAAACTTTAAGCGATGGAGGTTGTAGTGAAGAAAAGTTAGTACTTCGCCGTTCTCTGGAGTTATATCGATTTCTCTTGTTTCGTAAATTTTACTTTTCTGAAAACAACCTTTCACTGCATACAGTGCTTAGCTGGGGCACTCAAGTATTTTTCTGCCATTGATGACAATTGTGAGTAAATATAAATATACTGAAACAATTTTTTTTCATTTTTCATTACGTTTTTTAAGTATCTTGAGTTTTTTTTTGTGTCTGTTTTGTTTTGTTTGTTTGTTATTGGGTCTTCTAAAAGTACCATAAATCGTAGCGCTTAGCGCAAAGGTCAAAATAATTTACCATCTGGACCCCAATTCAGGATTATTGGAGAAGAAAAACCCCACTGTTAGGGTTTTAAGCTTACCCAACATACCCATAGAAAACGTTTTGTTTACTCCTAATTCAGATAGAGGGTGGTGTCTAAGACTGGGTAAGTTATTTTGGAGTAGGCAAGATAACCCCATGATGGTGTGAAAGTTAGAGAACTGGTGGGGTGTGAACAACCCACTCCCTATATCTCTTCACATGCCCAGTGAGAGCGGGTGAATTAAACAGCGTGGGATTTGTAAAAAAAATAAATAATAATAACAATTGAATAAAAATACGTGTTCAATTATTCAAAGAAACCAAAAGCAACCAAGAATATCATTCGTTCCAGCAAAGAAAGAAGATACTCACGCAAACTGGAAGGTCAGTCGTTCCAAATTTTAAGTTTGGAAATCGAAATAACTATTGTATAAACTTAAAGAATTGTTATTCGGTTAACATTTTCTAATTTTAAGTTTGGCTTATCACGTAAAGAAACCTTATTAGCAATAACTCATTTAGTGTCATCCGATGTCCCAATGGCAACACCAGGAACACATGCTCCTGTGTCAACCCTGGGGACATCGGCAGAATCAATGCGCCAGTCACTGTTATGATGACACAACTATTTCGAAATTATCTAAACTATCAAACCTTTGTCGATAGACTTTTCGACTNCTGTCAATAGACTTTTCGACTCCTTTTAGAGTACAAATCGCACGGCATAATTCGCCTAATTCATATACTATGGCGTTGACACAGTAAACTGGCGTTGACACATAGCACAAAAGCGGTAGTAAGTCTAAAAAATAAAATAAAAATACACTCACCGATACCACGGAATCCAACTTTCAATTCAATTTCTACAATGAAACAATGAACTGAAATTAATAACCCTACACTTACCCTGCTCAAGAGCAGGGGAACTTTTATGGGTATGTTTAGGACTTCAGGTATATGGCCCCTCCTCATATCTTGTTACTGAATCGAATTAGGGAAAACCTAGGGAAACTTACTCCAACTTTACCCCAAAAAGTCGGGTGTGTTGGGTAAGTTGAGAGGGTATATAGCTCCACCCCTTACGCTCATTCTGAATTAGGTTTTCAGAAACCCCGGGTAAACTTACCAAGGGGTTTCTAACTTACCCCAATTGAGAATTCGTTGCCTGGTTATTTTGTCCACGGGTGATACCCAATTTTCTATTACCCCTAAGCTTTAGCATACGTGGCTTTAGTTTTACTCATCAATTTAGCGAAATAAAATTTTTAGAATTTTGTATTTTATTTAATTATTTTCAGAGCAGGTTTGATTACATGATTACAGAGATTATGATTACAGATTGCTAATCTGTAATCTATAATCAAACCCCTATAAGTAATCTATAATCAACTGGGTTTGATTACGGATTTTCGGGCTTGTAATCATAATCAAGTAATCAAAACTCTAAATTATTTTATGATTACATGATTACATATTATTGTTATGTTAACAACCGAAACAATCACGTCATATAGGAATTTCCTACTCATTTCATTCTTGCTGAAACAAATCATTCCAAATCATTTTATGCTAACACAAAACTTTTCTAATTTCTATCCTTGATTTCTACTTCTTTTGACTTTTGTTTTTAGAGCAGTGGAGTACCGTGATACTTTTTAAATAGAACCATTTTTTCAAATTATTGATCTCACGCTTGAAATACAAATTGTTTTATATGCACCAGCTGATAAGTGTTATTAGGGTAGTTCTTTGTGGATTATTTCATTCATGAGCAAACCATAACATATTGCCTGAGTGCGGACCATTGAATGAAATGTGATTGAATGGAAAGTGGGAAATATCATAATCAAATGAGAGCGAGGTACATCACCCAAATGTGTCACCTCGACTGTCCGCTACCGATAACATGGTATGCGCTACGGATAACATGGTCCGCGCTACCGATGTCGTAACTTTAAAAAAAAATTGCTTTTGCTGCGGGACGTGCAATTGCTACCGCTACTTTGATAGGAAAAATTCCTAACGCTACAGCAATCAAATTCCGCTGTGCCGTTACCGCTACTGCGGTAACTACGGGTAACTTAACTAAAAATTTCTACGCTACTGAGATTAACTAACACGTTCTCGCTACCGCTACTTGTTACTAAACTTTTTTCGTTACCGCAAGTTGTCAGAAACTATTTCCCGCTACCGTTATTTTTGATACCAGTACCACGGTCACTCCCAGTGTTGCTGTTTTTTTTTGTTTTTTATTTAAAAAACATAAAAAACGTTTTTATTGTTTAAAACTGTTTTTTTATGTTTTTTATGTTTTTTATGTTTTTTATGTTTTTTAACCGTTTTTTAATCGTTTTTTCTTAAGTTTTGTTTTTAACCATGAAAATCCCAGTTCAGAATTAAATACAACACACACGACCTATATTAACGTAAGAAACAACTGAAATTGGTATTTAATTGTTAAAGAAGTGTTCTACATGTAAAAAAATTGAATTGTAACATCAGCGATAAAAGAACCTGTTAGGCGGGTAGTCGTCAAGACATCGATTAATGCGTAGTGCAATATTAATAAAAAAAATGCAAATAGGGATTTTATCGTCCATTAGTCGTGTGTATTGCAGCTAAGCTTCAGTTTGTTTAAAACACTGTTTTTAAAAAAAAAACAAGTTGTTTTAAACATGTTTTAAACACAGTTTTAAACAAATGTTTTTTTTCTTCGCAACACTGGTCACTCCCACCTTACTTTTGGTAGCGAGAGCTGGACTACCGTGAAACCACTGGCGCATCATAAAGTTACACATATGACCTCACTCTCTTCCATAAAATAGAATCTAAAATGTTGCCATATTGACTCACACCTCTTTACCAAATTGCTGTGAATTCATTTTCCTTCACTAATTTTCACACCTGATTTTACACGCAGTTTTCAGTATTTTCACTGGATACAGGATCCACCACATTTCCATTTTTGATTCCAGATGAATTTACCCACGGATGGGATGCGAGAACATACGAGAGGGCTGCGGGAAGACACGGGGGGCTGCGGGAAACTACGGGAGGGCTGCAGGAAACTACGAGAGGGCTACGGGAACCGACGGAAGGGTTGAGGGAACCCACGGGAGGGCTGCGGGAATAAACTGGTGGGCTGCGGAAACCCATTAAAAAATGCGGAAATTTACGGGAGGGCTGAGGACACCCACGGGAGGGCTGCGGGAAACTACGGGAGAGCTACGAAAGCCGACAGAAGGGCTTCAAAAACCAACGGGAGGGCTGTGGGAACCAACGGGAAGGCTGAGGGAACCCACGAGTTGGCTGCGGGAACCCACGGTTTGGCTGCGAGAACCCAACGGAGGGATGCGGGAATTATTGGGAAGGATGCGGGAATTATCGGGAGTACTGCGGGAACCCACAGGAGGGCTGCGGAAAGCTACGAAAGGGCTACGGGAACCGACGGAAGGGTTGAGGGAACCCACGGGAAGGGTACGGGAACTCACGGGTGGGCTGCGGCAACCCGTGGGAGGCTGCGGGGACCCACGGGAGGGCTACGCAAACCGACGGAAGAGATACGAAAACCAACGGAAGGGCTGCGGAAACACACGGGAGAGGTGCGGGAACTCACGGAGGGGCTGCGGGATACTACGGGTAGGCTGCGGAAACCCATGGGAGGGCTGCGGGAACCCATGGGAGTGCTGCGGGAACTCATGGGAGGGCTGCGGGAATTCACGGGAGGGCTGCGGGAACCCACGTGGGAGGTGAGAAAAACTACGCGAGGGCTACGGGAACCGAAGGATGGGTTGCGGGAACCCACGGGAGGGCTGCGAGAACCCACGCAAGGATTGCGGGAACTTACGAGTGGGCTGCGGGAACTTACGAGTGGGCTGCGGGAACCCACGGGAGAGCTGCGGGAATTCTTGCACATATTTGCATCTTTATCTAACACTTACTTTAAATTTTAAGAATATCAATTTTTTTATAAAAATGAGTGGGTTATGAGAATACATTTGGCAACTGTGGGTTTGTTTGCCAATTTTGTTAGTAGGGAACGGGGGATTACTGTCGAACTTCTGTTGGATTTTTTTAACAGTCGGCAAGCAAAAGGATTTTGTTTGATATTTCTAAAAATAATATTATGGATGCCAAATCTATTGCTACCAAATTCGTAATTACTTTTGTTTGCCGATTGGTAAATAAATCCATCAGAAAGTCCAATCCACCCACATATTAACCAATGGTGTGAGTTGGCACCACCCGTCTCAAACCACCTATTTTAGTCAAATAATTAATTAATTAATTAACTACTTCAATAGAATTAAATTTCAAAAATCACATCACCGGTGATCTCATCGCATTTACAGTCAGGTAATAGTACATTTTTTTCAATTTAAATATCTATCGCGCATCAAAAAAATTATATCCACAAAGAACTACCCAGTATAGAATTTGGAAAATTGTATAAAATATTAGATGGCAAGTATTTTCAAGTTGTTTCGGTAGTTGGAATAAGGTTAGGACAAACTTAGCATAAGCGACTTTCGCTGGAAGATGAAAGATTTGGGTAACTATTCTCGGATTAGCTGTGAATACTGACCGCGCAAAAAAATTCAAATTTTAACTAAATTCTAGACATTTGCACAACGATTTTATCTAGGATAACAGCATATTTTTTCATAATCCTTAATCATTAGTATTATATGTTACTACTGCCTATATGCTATTATATGTTACTATATGGCTAGGTTTGGTAAATGAACTTTTTTTTCTTTTTTGGTAATAATAAATAATGATTCTAAGGGTAGATAATGTGACTTTTGTAGGGAAAATGGTCTATAATGTAATTTCCCTGCCTAAAATTAAAAAATTTTAAACCATGCAGATTTGCATTTTCATAATCTAAATTACCAAAATAAGCTCTTCTCAAAAACTGTTTTCCGAACGCTGCTTAAAAAATCTGAAAAGTGCTCTTACTTGGGCCGCAAGCCTGGTTAAATTAGCTAATAATCCTAATTTTTTAAGCAATTTTACCAATAGACCTATTAATCCATAAACCTAATTTTTTAACCAAATTACCTTTCAAATCATGACCGGAGTACTCCAACAACCGATCACTTAACTCCACTAAACGTAAGTTCTCATGGCCGCTCGTATATGAGCTTCGAGCGGTTTTTATGAGCGTCGAGCGTCGAGCTTCACGCGTTGAGCTTCCGAGTTCCAGCGTCCGCAACGAAAACAATTCTCATGAAAGCTCAAGCGAAAAGCGAGATACTGTCTTGAACTGCTGACCCTACTTTATTTATCCTTTTAAATAAGGCTTTAAAATATTGAATAAAAATTATTTTATTCATTAAAATAAAAGAACTGAAAATTACTGAATTAATTAATTTTTTACATAATTAATGAGAAAATTATTTTTTTACTGAATTATTCAAAATTACTGAAAATTTGAAATTTAAACTATTTAAAATTCCCTGCAAAAAAGTGGTTAGGGTAGCCCAGTAGAGTAAAAACGCGTGTAGTTTGACGCAAGAAATTCAAAACTATGAGCTTTCAGCTTAACGCGAACTTCGCGAGTAATGTTGACGCGCGTTTACTCAGGAGCGTCTGAAGCGAGATAGATTCTCATGCAGACGCTCTAACATCTGCGAATTCGCGTAAACCGAACGCTCGAAGCTCATGTAGGAGCGGCCATGAGAACTTACCTTAATACTGTCGCATAGATATCACAATATCACGTGATAAAATTTTGGACATTTCAATTGACGAATTAAAATGTATAGTTCAATGAATTAGTGCCGCACAAAGAAAATCCTTTCAAAAGTGTGCAGAAGTCTAGAATTTGGTGAAAATTTGAATTTTTTTGCCCGGTCAGTATTCACAGCTATGTAATCCGAGAATATATCTCCTTTTGCGTTCTAATCACATCATCACATCCTTCTTGCGCAAGATTTAATGAAATTTTTCGTGAACATAATTGAGTGAGTACAGTTTATGCGGAACCAAATTTTCTCTCAAAAAAGTAGTTTCGAGGTATAACTTTGGCATTAGCACCAGTACATTAGCTTTATACATTAGCGTTAACATGATAATTCAAAATGCAACCATGTTCGGATGGAAGTATCTTGGGAAAGATTATCAAGGATCATGAAATTTTTATGCAGACACTCATAAATATAATGGGCACAAGTATCGTGTCTACCCAGAAATTTCATCAATTCAGTTCTTGTGCAAGAAGTTTCATGAGGTATAAAAAAATGAATTCTTAACGTTGAGACCTATCAATAGACACCCCACGTGCGCAATGAGAAACTCTTCGGCCTTCGGCGACCCACCGAAGACGGAGCTTCGGTGGATGCGTGCCTAATGTGCCCTTCGGTACATCTCTAATGACGACCAACAACATCGTACTATTTATGTAATGCCATATAATAATTCTATTGACTTAACAGGTTTACCTTCGTAAGTTGCCCAAATCCCTCAGGCCAAAAAGACTCATTTTGATAAGGATCGTTAGGGTATAGTTTTATTGGGTTTCGATCACCGTGACGGTAAATCTAAAAAAAAATCAAAAAGTTTGATTAATGATTTTTAGAACAGTACGCTACCGAACCGATTGTCCCAATTTGTGCACCGATTTGAAGCTTGTTCGTGTTCCCGTGACGAAAAACGACGAATAAATCTTTCCTAGTGGGTTAAAGATGGTCTCCCAAAAAATTCCTATCACCGTAAAGTTGCGTGAATAACGCACCCTCGCGTATAATACGCAAGTTTTTGCCGGCAAAACTTCTCTCACTGACAACGCGCACCTCGCAGATAATGCACATTAATTATTTTGGAACCCTATCTCTTACCATCTATTTTGTTCCAGGGATTTATGAGAATTTTGAGCATAAAATTCAAGTCTCATGCGCATAACATACGTGTCGGTTAAAATTTCACAATTGCCACACATTTGATGACTTTTGTGTGGTAATTGTGAAATTCGATTAATTAATTTAAAACTTGATAAATTAATAATTTCTAATTGAAAAGTTAATCTAATAAGTCTATCGATTGACAAAAGCTTTAAAATTTACAATGAATTCAGCAGTTGCAGTGTCCAAATTTGCAATCGTGTTCCGGAACTTTGCAATCGGGATTTTTTTTTGCTTTTTAAGCGTAGAACTACCGTGACAGAAATTATGCTTTGAAAAGTTTTCTGTGGAAAAAAATTCTCCGGCGGAATTTTTTCTGTTGTTATACCTCCAGTCATGTGCTAATGGGTATGGTGCCTATGGTGCTACCCCGGTTGAAATTTGAGGAAATTTATGCCCGGTAAAATTCTTGACCTACTGAGCAAAAATTTTTATTCGTTCAATTTAAAAATAAATAAAATTAAATTAAAAAAAAAGAAAACTTTAAACTAAAAAAAAAGTTAAAAGCTCTTTTACTAAAATTTGAACCATGGTTGGGAGAGAGTAAATTTCGAATACCTAAACTCTTGTCATCCATACACAGACACAAACTCACTCACTAATTTTGCTTTCATTTTCATTTACTCAAAACAAACACTCATCTGTCATTCCTTACTCCAATTCCAAATCCAAATCCCATCTTCTCATCCAATTTAACTGATTCACTCATTACTCACTCGCCACTCGATTCATACTAAAATGGCTAAGTAACATAAAATTAAATAAAAACTAGTAACTAAAATTAGTGGCTAAACCTAATGACTACACGGCTGACTAGAATCGTTAAAACTTAACTTAATGACTACAGACATGACTAGAACCGTTCATTTGTTGTACTTTGTTCAAAGCTCATGGAGTGCCTGGAATGTGTCAAGTCTGGTAGTTTCTGGACGTGAGCACGAGAGAGGTAAGCCCCGGTATTTCTTCCGCCCTGGAATTTCCTGGGATGTATCAGCCCAATTCAACCCCGCCCCCAGAGCAGGTGGAACATTCCGCTATCGGTTTCGCCGGAACGCTCATCGCGAACTGAATTATGAGCTTCATACGGAAATATTACGCTAAATATTCCCATGGAGATTAGTCGCCATCAACGCAGAGAGTAGCGCCCGTAAGCCTTCCTCCCGTGCCAGCCAAAAATTTTTATGTAATTCCGCTTGCCAGCCCATGTCCGCCAATGATTTTTATGCAATTCCACCCGCATTTGCCCGTATAAATTTTTTATGAATAGTGCAAGCTTTCCCGTTCGGAAGTTTTATTTAAATAAACATTCTAATATATACCATTAAATCAATTAGTTTAGTTTCGGGTGCTCGATAGGTTTACAAATTTTGCCCGCTAGCCTGTACCCGTCTTTCTGAGAAGTTTTCTGCCGGCCTGCCTGTTCCCGTAACTGTCTCTGATTAACGCCCGTCCGCCACCAACCATGCGTAAATGACCAGTAGGAAATTCTATTTAAATAATCATTCTAATACATCATTAACAGAAATTTCCTACGGAGCTAGTAGCCTTGTTGAGTTCATCGTGATAAAATAGGGAAGTTCCACCTTTTCAACAATAACCTCTTACATCGCAATTCTTGGTGGGGGATTTGGGTTGGCGTTTTTGCTCAATGCTGTCACCATACGTGCTTGGTTTCAATGCTGACTCATTTGATATGTAAAATCAAATTTGTTTACAAAACGTAATTCAACAAAAACTGATTTCAAATTTAAAATAAATAATTTTTTTAGGTTACCATATTTTAATTAATTAATATTTTTGCAAAAATAAAAAGTGTGTTCAACATGCGATCTGTCATGACTCCAGCGAGTTTCATGCAATTTATTTCATAAATGGATTTTCTGTGCCAATTCTGCTAGACCTCATTATGACGTCCCATCAGAAAAGCAAGTCAAAACGAAAAAACACTTGAGGCAATTTGAAACGTGAACCAATTCAAACCAAATTTTACACGTTCATTTCTCACCTATTGGTAAACTAATTGGAAGTACATTTCTAATTTCCAGGGACCTTCCGTCGGCAGTAAGACACAATATATATGCATTACACACATACACACATACATACTTACATACACACAGTACTTATATTGGTATTGAGTTTCCGGTTTGGTCTATCCGGCAGAGTTTTAAACGCTGAATATTCGGCAACCGGATACCCAGCGCCTAAAACTCTGCCGGATGCACAATCCACCGGATACCGGATACTTATAGGTATCCACGCGGATAGTTTTCTACACAATTTTTTTTAAACTCCTAAGAAATGAATCAATTTTATTAGATTTAATATATTGGAGTATATATTAATCCTTTGGAGCGCTAGTCAATCGTGTCCTTATGTTTTGACAAAAGTTCATAACAGAACCAATGTGCTTGCTTAATTACCAAACTGTTCGACTACTTTGGATTATGAAAAAATATTTTATTATCCTAAATTAAATCTTCGTGCAAATGTCTAAGATTTGGTTAGCTTTGAATTTTTTGCGCGGTCAGTATTCACAGCTATTTAATCCGAGAATACATAAATACATACTTATATCTGGAAAAGCTACAACAGTGAAGACACTGCTGGTAAAATTTCCTTTCACGTAGCCCTTGCGGGCTATCAAATCCAGTGTATCGAAATTTTTCCGTTCCCACGGAAGGGTACAGGAACAATTTCTGATGGTCTGTGCCTTGTGAAAAAAATTTCCTGTAAATTTAAGTGAGAGAGAAGGTCAAAAAATGAGACTTTCTGTGGTCAATTTTACCCCGGCAAAAATTAGCCCAATTGGGGAATCCATACCCTGGTTTGATTTTGGGCATTAGCACATCTCTGCATACCTCACCAAATAAAGTAAGCGACAAAACTTCCTTTCGGATTCCTTCCAAGGAAGGATAATCCTTACATGTTTATCTTCGGCCAAACCACACCATTAACTGCACCGATGGTAAGGAATGCAGTTCTTACTTCGGTCTGGCATAATGATGGACAGAAATTCCATCGATAGATTTTTATGAAACAGCGAAATAGGAATAGCAAATCATTTTATGTTTCCAAAATGTGTGTGTGGTGAGAGGAATTAGTTTACATTGTATTAATCATAGAGGAAAACCCCAATGCTCGTCAATGCACAGGGACCCCCCCCCCCCGGCAAAAATTTTTTCTGGGACCACCCTCAGGAAAATTTGCAGACGCGAAGCGTTTGCAAATTTTTCTGCGGTGGTCCCAGAAAACCCAAAATTATCATGAGCTCGCACACGGCGTGGGACAAAGCCCTATTTATATTTTTAAGTTTTTTTTTTGGCTTATTTGTCGAATAGCCCCTTAGGTGGTTCTTCTTCAATTGTGTCAAACCCGTGCGCAACAAGTTTTCTAATTTTAAGATTTTAATTTTAAGAAACAATTTAATATTTAGTTTCACTCATCCTGACCATGTTTCCTGTTTCGAAAATTTTAAATTACTTTGAATTTTTTGAAAAAATTATTGCCAAAACCGTACTCTAAACAGGAGAAAAATCAATTTTCTATTAGAGCTTATGGGGAAATTGAAAGTTTTGGTTGGATTTATTTACATGTTGGCGCTACATGTAAGTCCATTTCTTTGTATGTGGTGAAACTATGGTTCATGTAGAGTAAGATTCAATCACGAGCAGAACTTACATTTAGCGCCAACGCTTAGAAAAATGTAACTGAAAATGCTGAAAATTTTAGAAAAACCTCAACTATGTTTCCAATTCTACCTTATCCTTATCTACTAATGCGCAGACTACACCCAAACTTAATAGTGACGGGTAATCTAAACCGTATAACCGACAAAATATGTAGTGTAATTTTAGATTCGTGACGTAGATAATTTTTGATAAAATCTAATTAAATAATACGGTTGGTATTCAGTAAATTAAATTCTGACTTTATTACCACTACGTCAATATCGAATTAACAAATAAATAAAAATCAAATTTACAAACATAAGACAAGGAATTGATGGCACAAGTCATCCAACAAATACCTTTTGTGTGAAATTTATTACCGCTACATCAATATCGAATTACCGGGATGAAAATTTCAAAGGTTAAAATTTTTAGAAGTTAGGATTACGCATTTCTGTTGCGTGTTGGACAACAATCAAGCTTCATTTAAATTTATTACCGCTACGTAAATACCGAATTACAGGGTTAAAAATATAAAACTAAAGTTAAAAATTAAAAATTGCTAAGTTTTAATTATCTACATCCGGTAATTCGATAACGGTGTAGCGGTGGTTAGTTTAAAATAACCTTCAGAATTAAGTTTTTTACATGTATGTCATTCTGAATTCGCAAATATTAGAATGAATTACTGCTCCCACTAACTCGATATTGATGTAGCGGAATTTTTTATAAGAAAACAATATCAAAATTATTGCTTACTATTGCCAAACAAATCCTGGATATTAAATTTGTGATTTCCGGTGTTTTAAAGCTTGAAGTCCGGTAATTCGATATTGATGTAGCGGCTGCCAGTTCAAATATACTTCGAATAATTTCGGATAATATGTGCCAAATGTACGAGGCAATTTTAATATGTAAGTGTTTGAGTTTGAATAGATGATACCCATAATTCAATAATTCTTTAGCGGTAATTTAAGCTTTTGAGCGCCATTGTCCATATGTGAATTGGAAATACATTTATGTAATTGAATATTTTCAAAAAATTTCGAACACCATCAATGTAGTAATATGTGTTGGCAACATCTGGTGTTTCAAAAGCCACAACTTTTAACCCAAAGAAAAATTGAATCCACGTCCACTTCAAGAAATTGACGTTCTTGAGGAAGAACTACCCCCTTCCCCCTCGGGAATTCAGGTAATGATACGTTACTTGACTGGAAGTTTAGCGTAGAT
The DNA here is from genome assembly GCA_002738285.1 of Holacanthella duospinosa. Taxonomy (NCBI): domain Eukaryota; kingdom Metazoa; phylum Arthropoda; class Collembola; order Poduromorpha; family Neanuridae; genus Holacanthella; species Holacanthella duospinosa. The sequence continues at coordinate 63,325 of NIPM01000330.1, read as the reverse complement.
TACGAATGTGACATCCATTATTGGCTGTCAACTAATTTAACAGCGGTCAAAATATTTTTTCCCATTTTTTTTTAATTTACATATTTATATATGACATGCAATGTGACGCAGAGGATACGATTTCTTATGCTTTTCTTTAGATTTTCTTTTTAGGTTTTTTTACGTTTGTTTGGTTTTCTTCTTAGGTTTAAAGAATTTTTTTTAGTATACATTTAGAAATTTTTTGCAAAATTTGACTTTACCGCCAATAACGGATGTCAGATTTGTAATCTACGCTAAATTTCCGGTCGATAAACAAACGGATTCAGGGATTCTACAAACGTTTCGAAATCAATATTGTTGTTCATTTACTAAAACATTTAATGAAATAGTTTTTTTTTGTCTAAACCTTCTATCGGTAATTATTTTAAAAATTAATTGCTTCGTGACTGGCGACGCAGAGTAAGATTCAAACAGTCGATCATGAATTCATTCCAACCTTATTTATAATTATTCTGCAGTAATAAATTGACTTGATAAACCTAATTTTTTTAGTTTTCCGTTTCGGTTCGATTTCTTTTTGCCTAAATTTATACCGTTTCGTTTTCGTTTCTATCTAATCCGTTTCGATACGTTTCCGTATGTTCTGAAAAACGAAACGAAACGGTTGCATCACTAGAAGCAACCCATCCCCTTTGTGGCGCTGTAGTCCGATTAAACTCTCGATTGTCTTGTGGCGAACCTTTCACCTAAACTGAGACACACTCCGATTGCTGGAGCAAATTGGCATAAAGCCCAAATAACCAGCCCATACGAAAATAAACTAGTTTTGTTTTACCAACAGTTCGAACCACCCCACTAATTTTTTTTGATATTTGACCAAAAGGACCCCCCCCCCCGGGGAACAGGTAGGGTTTTCCTCTATGGTATTAATAATCTACAGGATGAAACAACGAAAAATTAAAACATCAGCACGAGGAACGGGGCTATACGATAATTTAGTTGGTAATTTTTCAGCTTTGTTGGTGGGGTTTAACAATGGAAATAGTTTCCGTGGAAAGCTTTCCATTCAGAAGTTGAAAAAATTCAACTTTCAAAAAACCATCTACAGAATAAATTCTGTCATATAGTGAGATGGTTTCTTTCGGTCTGGCCTAGAAAAATGGGAAATTGAACGGACGGAAATTCTTTCCAATCAACTCAGCAGAATTTTTCTCCTGCGACACATCTTTCGGTGAGTTCAGACGAGAGAAAAACTGATTCGCTGGAATTTCCATCCACTGTACTATGTGGAAATATTTTCCACTGACAAATCTGACGGTGAGTTATACAAAAATGAGTAAGTGGATGGAAATTCTTTCGGACGAACGAAATTCTGTAACGGTCAGTTCCGCCCTTTAGTTTTTCTCAATTATTCATCAAGTTTTATGACAATTTTTAAATTTCCAACTGTCCAAAAGATATTCAGATGCATTGTCTGTATTTTCAACAAAAAACTACCTGAAAAGTTTAAACTAACACAATTGTTTTAAACTTTTCACAATTACACTTTCACAATTTCCTAAGATGACCCTATATTATAAATTTACAAAACTATCAGGGAAGGAATTCAGAGCGTCGGGTAGGATTTGGTTATGCCTTAACCAAGTGGTTAAATCCTTAACCGTATTCACTGGTTCAGTTAGCTGGCGGTTAGTATTCCGGTTCCGTAACCAATCTAACCACCTGCTAACCACGGTTAAGTGATGGTTAGACGCATAAACTCATCAGTATTTGGGTTGTGTCTATTCACAAAGGTTGGGAGGAGCAGAGATAACCCAAAAATTCTATCGCACCTCAGAGGCACCGATAAGTCGTGGTTAAATCTGAAATTGAGTTCAATTGGAAAATTTTCGTGAATTTTTCACGAGCTTTTCAAATTTAAGATAAATTCTGTATACTATGTAATAATTAATTACTGTGTCGACGCCAATATTACCATATTGTGCCAGCAATGATATCAATAATAACAGGCACCTATTATTTTATCCATTGGGGAACTACTTTTCAAACCTACTACTAAATATTATTAATTAAAGTGACGGAGATAGAGGTTTGATGTAAGAGTTTGGATGGAGCACGTGCTCATCTTAATTATGATATGAACCACCTCTATCACCGACACTTTAATGATTCGGTGGTAAAAAGACTTAGTGTCAGAGGTAGGATGACTACGACTCGTTCTACCTCCGACGTCAACCGTCTATACCACCGTCGATTTACTGAGACAGTGGTGAAGAGTGTTGACATTAGAGGTTGGATAAGAATTTACGAATCCAACCTCTGATGTCAACCCTTTCTACCTCTGTCTCAGTAAAGTAACATTGATAGAGAGGATTGACATCAGAGATAGGATGAGTACATGCCCATTATATCTCTGGTGTCAATTCTCTGCACCATTGTTTCAGTAAACTGACTGGTAGAGATATTTGACGAGGTGAAGGATGATTACATGTACATCTTACCTTTGATGTCAGTTATTTCCACCACTATCTCAGTAAAGTGAAAGTGGTGGTGAATGTAGACATCAGAGGTAAGATGAGCACGTAGTCATCTTACCTTTGACGTCAACCGTCTCCACCACCATCTCAATAAATCGACTGGTAATGAACGTTGCATCAGAGGTAGGATGAGCGTGTACTCATCCTACGTCTGATGTCAACACAGTGTTGGAGGGTGTTGACATCTGAAGTAGGAATAAAGTGGTGCAGTGTTGACATCAGATGTAGAAGAGTACATTCTCATCCTACGTCTGATCATCAACCCTCTCTATCACCATCACTTTACTGAGACAGTGGTGGACGCTTGACGTAAGAGGTAGAATGAGTACAACGTACACTTACTACTTCTGATGCTAACCCTCTTCACCACTATTTCAGTAAAGTGACAGTGGTACAAACGTTTGACATTAGAGGTAGGGTAAGCATATGCTCATCCTAACCTCTCACATCAACCCTCTCTAGTCACTTTAGTGAGACGGTCCTCTATCATCATAGTACTTGCAAAAATGTTCGAGGCATGAGGCTAAAGTGACGGTGGTAGAGAGAATTGATGTCAAGGGTAGGGTGAGTATGCGCTCATGTTACCTTTGACATTCAACCCTCATCACCGTCTCACTAAAGTGACCATGGTAGAGAGGATTGATGTCAGAGGTAGAATTAGCACGTGCCCCTGCTATCTCTGACATCAACCTTCTCTACCACCATCACTTTAGTAAGACGGTGGTAGGGACGGTTGGTATCAGACGTAGGATGACGCAATACTAATTTTATCTCTGACGTCAACCCTCTCTACCATCGCACATTGGTGAGTATCCAATTTGAGTGCAGTGAACGCACTCAAAGGTCAACTATTCAACTTCTGATTATGTGGGTGGAACCACGGTTGTCAACCCCAGTCACTGGACTATGGCAACGCCAACCGTGATTGTTAGATGCTAAGGTAGTACTTATTTTACCTGCACGTAATTCGGTGGATATCATACTACGACTAGTATCTCTTATCCTGCTTAATAAAAAAATTAATTAAACAAATGTTGTGTAAGGTAATGAGGATTCAATCGAATGATTATTTCGACTTACCACTAACCGATTGAATATCTCCAAGGAATCTAGGCTCTTCGATTATCAAATTTTAAGATTAAAGTGACACCTATCACTGATAGAAAAATGTAAATAAATTAACTTAAAGTTTCCGACTACGGTTAAGTAGAAGTCAAACTCCACCTCTCCTTAACTATCATAACCATAACCGACTGCTAACCAAAATCCCATCTGAATTAGTTTCTAACCGTTCTATTTCTCGCGGTTAAGCTGGTTAGCTAATCGTCAGTTAAAAGGCGGTCAGGAGAGAATTCATCCCCAGAGTGGTCGAAAATAATGCTTATTTGCAGAATAGCCCTCCTCCCCTCCCCCCTCTGGAATTCGGGTATGTGATACGTCAATCGACTGAACATTTGGCATAAATTAGGAATCTCATATCCATTGTTGGCGATCAAGTCAAATTTTGCAAAAAATATTGCAAATTTGTGCAAACAAAAAAAATTTTGTAGTAATAATTACTCAAAATTATTGGTGAAATTGTAGCAAATTATACGTAAATCGATTATAAACTTCACGCCATTACGAATCTGACATTCATCGTTGACGGTGAAATGGAATTTAAAAAAATAGATTTAATAATAAAATGTTTTTCAATTTTTTTTTTAATTTAATGTTTACATGGCAATGAGATGGGTAGCCAGAGGATACGATTTCTTAAGGTTTTATTTAGGTTATTCTTTAGGTTTTTGTTAAATTTTTTAGGTTTTCTTTTCGTTTTTTTGTAGTGCTGTCATTATTTTTTCTCTAGATTTTTTGCAAAATGTTTGCAAAATTTGACTTGAACTCCAACAATGGATGTCAGATTCGTAATCTACGCNGGGGGGGGGGGGGGAGATGTGGGCTATTCTGTAACTTTAAAAAAAAAATTGTTAGATAACGCGCCATCGCCTATAATACGCACAATGTTGGTTTTTTATCAATAACGTGCGCGATATCCACGCGACTTTACGGTACTGATTGCCCATGACCACCTCTGTCCTTGGGCAGTGCAGCTGAATAATTAATGAGTGAATTCCTCCAAGGAATTCTTAGGTGATTTAATTGTAATGTTTGAAATACCCTAAAACCTCACGGATAGGCCTTGAGTTATTCACTGAAACTGAACGTCAAATAGTTGGATGCGGCTTATACACGAGGGCGGCCTATCTCATATTTTAAGAAACGCCTCACGCTATGCTGTTCAAGATTTAAAATCTCAAAGTAGAAAAGCAAATTTTACTGTAGACTAACTCAGAATAGAGTCCTTTCTATATTTCAAAAATTAAATGTAGACTTTTAGAACATTTTAGTTGATAAAAATTAGGGAGCGAGGGGGTTGTCGAAAAAATTTTTATCTCAAAAAATTCATTTTCTGTATTTTTGCATTTCTCCATCAATCATGTCATTTGAAGACTTTTGGGAGTTTTTCCAAAAAAGAATTTTTTTGGAAACAGTCTCAAAAGTCTTGAAATGTCATGATTCGTGTAGAACGAAAAAAAAAAAAAATTTTATGAAAAAATTCCGAAAAGAATTTTTTTTTTGAAAGCAGTCTCAAAAGTCCACCCAAATGTATACCCCCACATAGGGATCCCTTTAACCGTACTCCACATTTAAATTAATCTTGAAATGAGAGGCCCATTAACGCAATCATTCTCAATTATTCTAACAACGATCTATCTTTTCTCCAAAAAAATTTTTTTCTAGAATCACTATTGGCGTCAATTGTTATCAGACTTTTAGTAAAATTAGGAAATTTAATTCTTGCATTCCAACTATCGTAAGTATATTTTGAAATAATACCGGCCTATCTGCGGGTGCGAACTTTCTGCAAAGTAAAATCACCCACCAAAAAAGTGTGGCTTATATGCGGATGCGGCCAAAGCGCGAGGTTTTAGGGTAATATTTTTCAAGTCGAATTTAAATTCAAATCAGTGCACAAGCTGTGACAATCCATAGTAATTTGAACCAATCACTGCAACTTAGTTGTGACAAATACAGTAAATGATCCAAGTTCGCAACCACATTACTCCGCCCTGTGTCACATTCCCTTGTTGGCGACAACCGACAATTTTTTGCACATGGTTTTTATTACTCGCAAAAAAGTTTATACGCGGTGCTGCAGCGAATGGGTTAACCCACTGAAATATTTGGAGGGCACTTATCACAGTCGATATTTAGTCATGAAACGGATTTCTATGCGAAAAAAACGAAAAAAAAATTTTTTCGAAAAAAAGATAGAAAAATTCTGCCCCCACTATGGGTGATTCAACCCTTACTTGGCCTATTAGTATTGGTTGTGAAGTTGGATCATTTACTGTATGCAATGCAGGTACTTACCACTTGCACTAGTATAAGCTCGCAGTCTAACGAATGATTCACGGTCTCCCATAATATAGAAGGAATAGGAAATAGACAAAAAATTGAAATTAGCCCTATGACTCGAACTAGGGTAAAATCCATAGGGATAAGTAAATAGATTACGGTCAGAGTAAGGCACCGTCGTCGTCGTCGTCCTCTGGCCGATGTTGCTTTCGAAAGTCTGTATGTAGCAAGCACTATTACGCGGTACTTTTAAAAACAAATACAAACCAAAAAGAAAAACTGAAGTCAGAATGCATCAGCAGACGTTGTTTCCTTCTAAAATTGAAATCTCGGTTGGATAGCATGCACGGTTGTAACTAAAGAAGCGCCGCTCTTGTCATTGTGTGATAGGGCACTCCCGCTTCCGCTTCGAGCGGCAGCGGCAGCGGAAAAAATTTTTCTTTACAGAAGCGGAAGCGGAAGCAAAAGCGGAGTGTCAGACGCGGAAGCGGAAACGGTAGCGGGATAATTTAACTCAAGAGAAGCGGAAGCGGACGCGGGAAAAAATTTTTCAGGAGAAGCGGATGCGGAAGCGAGGAAATTTTTTTTACAGAAGCGGCAGCGGAAGCGGGAGCAGAAGCGGCTTTTTTTTTTAACCCTGACATTACCCTCGGGCTGTAATTAATTACAACACCCTATCGGCGCAACAAAATTTAAGCAATACTGCGATTTTGCGTTGAAAGTGTCTGAAAGAGATCCTAGAGCATGTTTTAAACTATGGAAAACATTTTTCGACCCGATATATGCGGAAATAATGCAGCAGTGTGCGTGTCATTACTAAAGGGGTGTAATTAATTACACAACTCTTAAACTTAGTATACTGTCATTATCAAAAGTGTGTAAACTTTAATACACTTTCCACTTTTCCAAGTTTACAAAATAAGATCTGTGGGCAATAGGGATTGTTGTGGGTAGTAAGGAGGGCTGTTGCCAGCAGGGAAGGCTGATGGGTAGTAGGGAGGCCGGCGGGCAGTAAGGATAGGAAAATCTGTGGGCACTAAGGAGGGCGGCGGGCAGTAGGAAGGACTGTGGGCTGTATGGAAGGTTTTGGGCAGTAAAAAGTGTTATGGGCAGTAGGGAGGACTGTGGGCAGTAATGAGGGCGGTATGTATGGTCAGTAATTTGGATTTAATGCGTTTACAACGGATTTTAATGTGTTCTATTGGGTTTTACGTCGTTTAGAAATCATAAAACCCACTAATAGATCATTGCGGGAAATGTGAGAATTATTATTAGACGCAGCAGTGCAGCGAATAATTTTTTTTCTGTAGAAGCGGAAGCCGAAGTGGGGTCTCCACGCGGCAGCAGAAGCGGGATAATTTTTCTCAAGAGAAGCGGAAGCGGAAGCGGGGTCTCCGATGCGGCAGCGGAAGCGTGAGCGGAAGCGGGATAATTTTTCTAAAGAAAAGCGAAAGCGGAATAATTTTTCTCAAGAGAAGCGGAAGCGGAAACGGAAGCGGAGTATCAGACGCGGAAGCGGGAGCGTAAGCGGCTTTTTTTTATTAAGAGAAGCGGGAGCTGTTTTTTTTCTTTAAGAGAAGCGGAAGCGGAAGCGTTCACAATGAACGAAGTTACAACCGTGATAGCATGAAGGGGAAGCCAATATTCTCCCATTAGATCCTCCCACGGAAAAAACTTGGAAAAATTTCGTATCTGTGTTGTGCATGCCTTTTGAGCCACCAATTGACCTCTACAAATGTTGCTTAGAATGATTCAGTGACCAACTTTTCCTAATGACATTTTTGTCTGTGGGGACTTCATGAGTTCAAAGGTCAGGTCATTTGTGAAAACGTGTAAAATGACATCTACAAATGTTTTTTGGCATCAGCAGGTGAACAAACATTTTTTACTACAATTTTTCTCTCCGGTGATCTTAAGTGGTCACTACGTCGGTTGAATCACCCATACCGGGGGCAAGGTATAAAATTTGTTTCTTTGGAAAAAATTTTTTTTCCCGTTTTTTGGCATAGAAACAAGAAAGACATTTCAGGACATTCTAAAGCGATTCTGAAAATTTTTTGAAAAAATTTGAAAATTTTTTTGCCAAGTGAAAAATTTTGACTTTGGGTTCTATAACCCAAAAAATTTCTTCTATGAAAGTTGCTTAGAATGAAAATCGGAACAACTTTTCCATTTAACAATTTTCTCTGTGATAACCCCTTCAGGTCAAAAGTAAGGTCAAAGGTCAGGTCAAAAGTCAAATCAACTTCCAATGCATTTAGCATGGACTGGGGCAAGGTAAAAAAAAAATTTTTTTTTTTTCAAGAAAATTTGTTTAAGCTTTTTTCGCATAGAAATTCGTTTGAGGTCCTTCTGAAGCGATTCTGAATAAAGGTACATTTATAGTCTACGGAAACTGGAACCGTTACGGAAAGCTAGGCTTTCCGTAAAAGTTTCCGTTCAGTGTGGTGCATTTATAGTTCACGGATATAACTCCGTCCCGTTTTCTCTCCACCACGGAACGGAAAAAAAGGCTTACGGAAAAATAGAACTGAGTTCTATTATTCCGTGTGACGATCCGTCAAATCTCATTTTGACAGTAAACATTCATACAAGAGTTTGGCGGGAATACTTCAATTTTAAATTTTACAATAAGTGTCTGTTTCTCTTTTCAATCCAAACTTTTGATTACTTAATCACGTGACTTTTTTTCGAAATGAGAGTATAAATTAATCCACGTTTTTGAATCCGTTTAATTTCCGTAGACTCCATCCTGAAATCAATCCGTGAAATTTTCCGGCAGCTTTTCCGGGACGGATCGTATTTCCGTAGACTATAAATGTACCTTAAGTTAAAAAAAAATTTTTTCGAAAATTTTCTAAGTCCAAAATTTTTTCAAAGTTCAAAATTTTTTTAAATTAAAAAATTTTGGTTTTGGGTGCTTTTTTTTTGACAAAAAATGTCTATATAAAAGTTACTCAGAAAAGTCAGAAAACCGTTACAACTTTTCCAACTAATAATTTTCTCTGAGGTGACCACTTTAGGTCAAAAGTAAGGGAAACGTCCAACGTACCCATACCGGAAGAATGCAAAAAATTTTGAATTTTTTTTCGCTTATTTTTTTGCAGAAGAATCCATTTCAGGACATTCTGAAGCGATTCTGAAAATATTTTTAAAAAAAAAAAAAAAAATTATCGAAAGTTTTCTAGTGTTTTCCATGACTCCCAGTTTAGCCGCAGTCGGAGTCTCTGACTCCGGAGTCACTGACTCCGACTCCAAGAAAATTTTGGAGTGGCTCCGGATCACTGACTCCGACTCCTTGAAAATAAGGAGTGACTCCGGAGACGGAGCACTGACTCCGGAGTCAAAATTCAAATTTACTTAGATTTCGCAAATACATATTATGCACATGGTTCTTTTTGTGTGGAGGTGGGGCAGTTGTCAAGGGAATTCCATTTAAAAAAAAAAATCAAAATTCATCTAAAAGTCGGCTAATTAAGGACAAAAGTCTCTAAAAAAAATTAAATTAAGTTAGGAAGTTATCATGAAAGAGGTCAATGAATTGGAACTAATTTGTGAAAGACTTGCCGAGATTTGTCCCGGCTCTTGTTTACGTATTTAGTCTTAAAAATTAGTAACCAATTTCTAATTTTGAGTTGGATGCTTCGTCGGCATGCCTCCATTATTTAAAATATTTAAATTTTAAAATGATCCTAAAAGTAGGAGCAAACAAACTGTATATTGCAGCTACACTATATTAAGCTGAGCAGAGCTGTTAATTAAAGCGGCCCCTATATATAGCAGCAGAGCTGCAATATTTAGTGAATCATACCTTACTGAAATACGTGTATTCTGTTTGTGATGTAATGCTATATGAGTTCTGCGCATGACATTTTTTGGAGTTCACTCCAATTGTGTGGAGTCGACTCCGACTCCTTGTTTGCATATGCCTGCTCCGGAGTCATCGACTCTGACTCCATAGTAAACCACGGGTGACTCCGGAGTCGAGTCAAGGAGTCGACTCCGACTCCGACTCCGGAGTCGGAGTCATGGAGAACACTAAAGTTTTCTAAGTTCAAAATTTGAAAAAATTTTTTCATTCAAAAATTTTGATTTTCGGTCAACTATAAGCCAAAAAAACTCTTCTACAAAAGTTGCTCAGAATGAAAATCCGAACAACTCTTGCAAATAACAATTTTCTCTGTGGTGACCGCTTCAGGTCAAAAGTAAGGTCAAAAGTCAAGTCAACTTCCAATGAATTTTTACCATGGGCGGGAGCAAGGTAAAAATTTCTAAGTTTTTGTCGAAGATTTTTTTAAGTTTTTTTGCGCATAAAAATTAGACATTGCAGGTCCTTCTGAAGCGATTCTGACTAGTGTTTCTCATGGCTCTGGCTCAATGGCTCTGGCTCGAGCTGGCTCAAAAATTTTTGAGCCACTGCATGGTTCTGGCTCATGTAGTAATTTTGAGCCAGAGCCATGGCTCATGAGCCAGCTCAACGAACCTTGTGAGCCATGGCTGAAAGGCTCAACTTTTCCCCTAAATTCTTCCACTTTTCCCCAAATTTTTCACTTATTTTTCTTCCAAATCGTCACTTTTTTTTAATTTTCGGAATTTTTGGTGAATAAGTCAAGTTGCCTTTAGCCAGTTCATAATTATGATTTGTGATGGCTTATCCTGACTAGGTCATTCTCACTTTTAGCAAAAGGTGCATATTAACGGGAAATTTTTTTTTATGTTGAGCATGAGTAATGGGCATTGAGCCATGGCTCTGGCACATGAGCCAGCTCAACAAATGTGCGGATTCAGAGCCATGGCAGTTAGTATAATATGTCCACTAAAAACAAACATGGCTGCCATCGTATGCAATTATATCCACCATGTGGAGATGGCGTTTATGTTGTGTTTGTGGTTATACGGAGGGTTTGATATACGATTCTATACGATATTTTTTTTACTATGGTGTTTATTTTTAAAGGAAAATGGCTGTCGATACAAGTATGGACGTTGTATTAAATATGGCCGTTTGAAGTTGTACATTTGTGGCCATGTTGATTAAATATGGCAGTCAAAAATTTAGACATGGCCGCCATATAAATTACTTGTATGGCAATTAGGAATAGGTATGCTGGAAAGGTAATGGTAAGAACTTGACTGAATTTATTGTGTATTTTTTAAATCTCTTCTTGAAGATAGTGCTTGTGTCGTGTTTATTTAAACTCGGCATCATACTAATCGATGGTTGTCCCTCTTTTGTGTTAGACGTCTCTTTATGTTTGAGTTTATTGGTACGGCGTTTTCTTTTATCTCAAAGTCAATAGCTTCTTTACACATAGACATATGGAATTTACAATGTAAATGGTTAGAAATTCCACTTTCTTCGTTAAACTTCTTTTAAGAAAACCATCAAAGTTATCTACTACGTTACTAATTACGCAGTGGTTATGCTATTTCCACTTCGTGATTACTAATGTAACATTACTCTCAAAAAAAAAATCTATTTTTTCCTCAAACTTATTTATTCAAATGATCAGTAAAAATACAAAGCGCATGCAAGATTATTATTAATAATATCCTTATCCTATGTAACACCAACAATAAATTTAAACTTCGTTCAAATCCACTTGTTCCAGAATTTCATCCATGGTTTTGGTGAATTCATTCAAATCCGCCCGACAGAAAATAAGCTTTGGCCTTAGAAATAAAAATTAAAAATACATTGATTAGGTAACTTTATACATCAAGCATGAAACATGCTAAGTCCTGTTACCTACCAAAGTAATTTTCATGCTTGGTGTTGTCTGCCGGTACGTTGAGGAAAATCTGATATCTGTCTCTCAGCATATGAATGAAACTCATTCGAAACTTTAGAGTAGGGCTAAGAAAAAAAAGTGGTTAGTTTCCATGAGACTTTGAATTTTTGGTACTACTCTATTCAAACAACTAGTCACCTGTAATATGCGTCGTCGTGAAGCCAGAAGGCCAACTCTCTTGGCTCTCTCAGTTCTCCTTCGCCGTAGTGGAATATCGGTTTTTTTTCTTCAACAGACTCGTCAATTTCTGCACAAGTCGTCTTTATGTGATCCAAAATCTCCTTTGCCTCCTTTAACAATATTCCCATGATGGTAGGAGCGTTGTTCATATTCTCCTTTTTAATGTAAATCTTGTAGGCTATGACATAAATGTTGCTAGATTCAAAACTTGTATTCCAAATAAACATAACCAAATAAAGAATAAATAAGATTTACCTTGGCAATAACGATCGAATCCTAGTCGTGTCTGGAAAGTCATTGAAGTTCCAAGTTCCCTCACTAGCCCGGGTTCCTGGAAAAACATTTGCTTCGTATGGCAGTTTAACTCCATACTCTTGCATCTTTCAAGGTTAGACACCCCTCCATCCACAAATTTTTCATTGTAGACCTGTGTATTCGTCAATCTTCCTGAGCTTGCAGATGGAGTTTCTGCAATATCCTGTCCCCCTTGAAGGATTTCAATAGCTCGTTTGATTCGAACTGGAACATCATCTTCGTCGCTCAGGATCTTACGTTTGAATGCTCCTACTTTTTGTTGTGTTGCACTGTCTGAAACCAAGAAATGTTGTTTTTACTTTTAAAATTGAACGCGATATGATACACTAACAAGGAGTAATAATACTTTTATTGTAAAAACTCACCAGACAATTTGGAAGGAGACATATTTCTTATCGCCACTTGGTACTGATGGTGGGAACTTGAGGATTAGTTAGTCACTTGTTGCTAAATAGAAATTTAAAATGAAAGTGAAGTTGGAATGCCGAGTGTGTCCGAGATTTGATTTTGTTCTAGCTAGTTCTTGTATAAAATTTATCTGAAAAAGCAAATCCTTTATGCTTGAAGTTTATTGTGAAGACGGTGTCTGTAAACTAAGAAAAATGGATAGTTCATCACCTACTCAAATTGGTTACGGCGGTTTAACTCCCTTGGTGTTTCCTTACACAATCCCAGTGCAGAATATAAACAAGGCAAAAAAAGAAAAGGGTCAGAAGGGTAGAGGAGGGGAAAAGTCTGCCGCCAAATCTAATCCAAAAGGAAAAGGACAAAACAAACGTAGACACGCTTATAAGAATAGGAAACAAATCAAAATCAAATCAGTTGCAAAATCCAGTTCCAAGAAGAAAAGTACCGCTCATTCTTTTAAAACGGGAAAAAGAAAATCTTGTGGCAGACAGACCCAACGCAAGTTTAGTATCCCAAAATAAAATGGATCATTCACTTGTTTCAGGCTCAAAGCCTAGTTTCCTTTCTCAATTGGGCATTTTCTCAAGCCCAGTATTGGACATGAGCCTTTTACAGCCTGATTATATAAAAGTTGTTCCAGTTAACACAGTCAAGGACAACACCAGCATTACTTTCCATATATCAGACTCTATAGCTCNTGAGCCTTTTACAGTCTGATTATATAAAAGTTGTTCCAGTTAACACAGTCAAGGACAACACCAGCATTACTTTCCATATATCAGACTCTATAGCTCCTAACATTTACTTTGACTTTGCTTCGAGCTACATGTATTTGAAGTGTAAAGTTTTAAACAGTGACGGTTCAGTTTTAGCCCTTAACGAAAATGTAGCAGTATGTAATCAATTTTTCTACGCCTGTTTCCAAAACTACTAAATCACTGTTCAAGGGAAGCAGATGACAGACTATAATATGATGTACCCTTATCGGGGAATTCTTTCTACCTTATTGGGAAAGGGTTCAGATGTAAATACAAGTTTTTCTACTGCAATTGGCTATTACCCAGATTCCCTCCAAAATCAGTTTACTGACGATATACGGGATTTGTTACTAGAAAAGTAATGACGGCTCTATCAAAGACTGTCGACTTTCTTGGGAGGCCGAGTGCTTCGTTGTTTGAACTTTCGTCTTGGGTTGCAAGTGGTATAAATATTGACATTACATTCACCAAGAGTCCTTCCTCTTTTTGTTTGGTTACGTCTACCGACAAGACTTACGCATTTTCCATTGAAGAAGCTTCCCTCTATTTAAAGGGACATACAGTGAACCGTCAGATTGTGTCTACACATCAACAGCTGCTTGCTTCGGGAGCAAAAGCGATCTATAGCGTAAGAGACTTGGAATTGAAACGATCAAGCATTCCTATAGGCACGTCCATTTACACAACCGAGCAAATATTCTCAGTTCGTAAGCCTTTTATGATTTTGGTGGGAATATTGGATTCTACTTCATTTCTGGGAAACTTCAAGACCAGTTGTCAGAATTTTGCCGACTTTGGCGTGACGTCGATTAGTATCAAGAGTGAGCAGGCGAATCCTTTTTACAAGGAAATTTTATGCAACTACAAAACAGACTTGTACTTGCAAGCATATAACTCAATCTTTGGAGCCCTAGGACAAGGACTCACTGGAAACGGTATAAGCAGAAGTACTTACAAGGTAAAAGCGGGATGAATTTATTATTATTCTCCTCTTTTTGTTACGTTCATTCATGATGTTGTCTAGGTTGGAAACTGTCTGTACCTTTTTGAGATTACTCCTGTGGCGGGGTCTACAAATTTACTACCGTCACGCTCCGGAGCCATAAGGGTGACTTGTTTATATTCTGGCAAAGAAAACAAACCTTTTCTGTAATACAACCATATTATTAACAGGTCACGCTCAACTTTAGTGAAACCACAACAACGGCTCTCGACGTGACTGTTTTGGGTACTTTTACAAACGTGTTGACAATCGACAACAGGAGGGAGGTGGAAATTCTTAGAGACTGAGATGGACACATACTCGCTTGAACGGGGAATGGCTTGTGTAAAAAAGTGTACAAATCCCTGCATCAGGACTTTTGCCAATGATGAGATTGTGAAAATAAAAACCAGACCACCCTTTGGATGTATACAGAATACAGGAACTTCTGGTACGCCTGGTAAGTGAATATTTTGTAAAAAAAATTTAAGAATTATTTTCAATGATGATCGTTAGCTTCCAGACATGATTCCTATTCCATTAAACTAATTTGTATATCCATTCTGTTTCTTCCAGGCTATCATTGGGTATTGTGGGTTCATCTAAGACCTTCATTTGTCATCTTCTTTGATAGTTTGGGAAACTCACCAGAAGACTACAACCTCACTCAGCCCTACGGTTCCTTTACACGAATATTCGAACGAAATTTTTATCCTATTCAGCCAGACAACACGGCGTCATGTGGTCTATATTGCCTATATGTTTTCAATGGACTAGCTGAAGGCAAAAAACTGAAAGAAATTTTGAAAGACATTGACACTGTATGTTTAAAGAAGAATGAGAAGGTTGTTGCAGACTATTACAATACATTACTGCCATGTTTAGAGAATAAGGAGGAAATCTGTCAAAAAAGTCTCCCTAAATGTAAATGGTACTTGCCATATCATGTTAAAATTAGTTTGTCTAATAATGTATCCTAACTATATTTGAATTTGTTGCTGAATAAAACGTAAAAAATGTTTATTACCACTGAAGATACCAGTCAATTTCTAGAGTAGTCTGAACGTCGGTGATGAAAGCGGCAGTTAAGAGAGTAGATAATTCTGATTTAATTCATTTGCATTTGGATTGTCAATCAGTTCAGAGGTTACTATGGAATTGAAGCTGTTGGTTTTCTTGACAATTTTTGGAGTCTGCAGAGGCAAGTTTTCTTCTATGTGAGTTTGGCTATTAAACAAATACATGTTATTGTGTTGGATTTGACAGGTCAGACGGATCTTGTACTTTCTTGCAATGAATGTACTGAGCGCGGGCAAGTGTTTCTAAAAGGATGGGTCTTGTATGCGAGTCAAAATTTTTTTTGTATGGATCAAAAGTCAAATCTCAAGCCTGGGCTTTTGATAATGGATTATGCAAGTGCAACAAAAGAATGTCTAAACTTCCAACAAGAAACAAATGGAATTTTGTATGGATCACTTTGGCCCGATCAACCCATAAATGGTACAGCTCTCGACGATATAAACAAGCTCCTGAAGTCTATCCAAGGGGAAAAACCATTCATTTCATGCATATACATACTTTTGGGTGAGTTGAATAGAGTTTTAGTATCTGCTGGATATTTATTTTTACTATGTTTATTGTGTCAATTTTAATTTCAGGACTCAGTATATCTACATTTTCTCTTATCTTTGGACGCATTGTGACAAAATATATCAGACACATTTTGTCCCTTCCACTCGAAACTAGGATTTTCCTTAAGTTGTGAATGTATTAGTGATGCCAAGTAGTTTATATTCTGATTAGATCATGGCTGTATATGACTACATGGTCATATCTTGCTATGAGAATCGTAGAGGGGAACTTGTATCAGATGTTGCAGTAATCTCACACGAAGGGGTTCGGACATTTTATAATCCAAGATCATCCACACTTGTGCTTCCTGTAGAATATTTTCATAAAAATCTCATCATTTTAAGAAGCTTACAAACTTACTTCTGGGACTGCCTTGACATTCAAATTTCAGACAACCCAAGGTTTATAAAAGTAGAAAATGTGCAATTTGAAAATCTTAGAGCCCAAGAGTTGTTACCAATTGTTGTTGGAAATCGTGCAGCAAATGGGGAGGCCTGTGCGGTATGAAATTATGAAAACTCTAGTGCTAGAAACTGTACTTATAATCTGGTAACCTTTTTCTGTGAGTATTGTATGGAATATATGAATTTCCCTCATTAAAATATTTGGAAACGAGTTTCATTTTACTCTTGAATTCAATCAAGACTCTTCAGTTCCAAAGCTTGAGTAAACACCCATTGCAACGTTTCGTTGGGGATAATTGTGACTAACATCTAATTTCAAAATGGATTTCTTGGATCATTCTGACACGTTACCAGGTTCAAGTAGAGTCCGCAGAACATTTCTGGTAAGATTTTTTTTTATAAATTTAATATTCTCCGCTTGAATGATTCAAACATTAGCTTGCAACATGATAAATTTTATTTACAGATTAAATGTGCTTACCAAGGGTTGAATGAGAGTTGCTCATTTAGCTGTCGCCAGTACAAGAAAATGGCGATTCACACTGAACTGGTAATATGATTGACATAAGTATATCGAGACATGAAAATTAAAATTTGTTTTCCTACTCAGAAACATGACTGCGCTTACTGTGGTCATTCGTTTTTTTCATTGGAATATCACGAGACATGCCCACAAAAAGGATTTGGGCGGGCAAAGTTTGTGAGCCCAGCAAATCTAGACATCCGACCCTTCTGAGAAGCTAAATTTTCCCTAAGAGGACCATCCTCATCTATGTAACTAAAATCAACGAAGCAGAGTGTATGGTTGCTCAAGCTTTTGAAGATGTTTACCTCCCACTTGTGAGACTACTATCAGCTTTAATCCACCATTTTCAAGGGATAAGAGTAAGCTTTAGACTTTTAGCCAATATGATGGAGGTTACTCATAATATAATTCATAGAGACGATTCGATTGGATCTCCATTTATGGCCCTAACACATACCAATTTTATTCCCAAAGTATTATTAAATTCTTGTAGCTATATTATATCATCTCTGAACCTATATCTATCTAATGGTAGCAACTGGCAAATTTTGGAGCTAAAGGAGCTACAGGTACACGTAGGAATTTTTAACCCAATCAGAGGGAGAGGGTATATATCTACTGCTTCTATACTGTCTGGAAGGAAATCTTTGATAAATATCAAAGAACCAAAAGAATGTTTCAAGTTATCCGTTCTGTGTGCCTTGTTTGGAGATGAGATTGTAGAGGCAGGGCTCGTCAAAAGGCAAAATACTGGGGAAAAAACTACCAGATGATAATTATTTCGAAATAGATTTTAGAGGACCCAAAGAGCTATACCTTATTCCAAAACAAGTTACATTTAAGCTTTCTAGGATATAGTGGAGGAGTATCTCTTGTAGACATTGACTTGGTAGAGGATAGGTATCCGGCGATTACGTATATTCACATGTAGGAGAGGATACTGTTATTCTAAGGGTAACAGAGGAGTTGAGAACACATCATATCAATTTACCTCTTATTAGAGATGAATTAGACAGGGATGACTGCCATTATGTCTGCATACGGGATTTCCCCTCTTTTATAGGGAAGATGGGATTAAGGAGGCACGGTCACTGTTTCAAATGTCAAAGACAGTTTGATTTACGATCCTCGAGTACCGAGTACCGTTCCCACATTTGTGGGAATGATGCAGTCAAAACAAAAGCCCCCAAAGATACAGGGGTCAGGTTTAGCCGTTTTGATGCTCTTCTCTCTTCTCCCTTTATTTTTGATTACAAATTTTTCTATTTAAACTAAAGTGTAGAAATGCATGGACCTAATTCAATCTCAGCAGTGAGAAGGGAACCCATTGCCTATTCGATGCTTTGTCTCGAAGGAGGTGGAGATTTACGAAAGTATCATTACCAAGGAGCAGACTGCATTGACCATTTTCTTTCACTTTCAATGGACTTGGCTAACAGTTTAATTGTAAAACTAAAAGCTACAAATAACTGACTCGAACCAGACAACCAGACAATAAATAAACATGAACAAGTGACGCACTGTGACGTCTGCGGAGAAGCCTTCAATAAAAACAATTGGAAGACCTTCCACCACACACATTATACAGGCCATGCCCATCCTCGTAACTCTTGTTGTAACACTTGTAATCTACAGATAAAACCAACAAACTACTTGACGGCGTTGTCAATGTCATGTCCACATGAATTTACACTATTTCTGGGTAAAATGAAATCTCAATTTGACCATGTCTTTCCAATATCGAGAAAGTCTAACGATATAATAGGGCTTCAACTTAGACGTACTACTCGTAGATCAACTTATGACTTTCACTATGGGTTCAGATTGATGGATGTAAAAAGTTTTAGACCGGATAGTACCATATCTGATTTGTCAAAAGAGTTGGAGTGTTCTAATATTGAGCTAGGTATATTCAAGAAATATTTTGGAGAAAATGCTGATGCTTGTGATTCATTATACCCAGACGAGTTATTTCCTACATTTTCGTCTCTGGAAGAGTTTGAATCTATTAAGAATGAACCGTTTGTGGTACCAAATAATTTTCAGATGAAAGAAGAAGAAGAGCATCCCCTTTTTTCCGCAAGCAAGTCTCTATCAGAGGCCATTGAATATGCTTGTTTGACCGAAGTTTCTCTGACTGCAGATGTGTTTGAATACCTTAGGCGGGTTTATTTTAGTGAATATTGTTTGGATTTAGCATCCTTTTGGAGTATATCTTCGTTTTCTAAACAGGCCGCTCTTTTATGGGAAAAGGGACTGGAATTGGAAGTAGTTACTGATAAAAAAATAGATGAAATTATTTCAAAAGGAACATTTGGAAGCCTCATCCAGACTACCAAATTAAAAAGTATTTCAAATTCAGAAAGAAATTCTAATTTTGATGCGTCAAAGGAAAGTAAGGAAATATTATACGCTGACATTTCAATGAGGTATGCAAAATCTCTCTTCGGAAGGCTACCACTTAAAGAAATTCATCTGATGAGCCAAGAAGAATTGGACTCTTTTGATTTTACTTTTCCAGACTTTACTTTGGAGTGGGGTTACGTTTTTGTTGTAGATTTGGTGATTGATGATGAACGTGTTAAAGATTATATATCAGATTTCCCATACCTCTATGAGAGGAGGCGTTTACGTTTTTCTCTGATCAACAGATGGGATTTTTTAAAGAAGGTAGAAAATTTGTTGAATCGGATAGACTTATACTTTCAATGTACGAAAAGAAAGAGCAGGTATATTATTGGACGTTTCTGCATTAGATGATGACACATGGAGTAAAGTTCCTAAAATGTCATGCAGGGATAAAGTTCAAAGAGGCTAACATTTTCAACTCTTTTGCTTCTTACAATGCGAGAGCCAGGAATGAAGCAACAACTGAATTGGATAGACAAATTAAAAAATCTTTGAATAATAATCTCGTAGGAAAGTTGTTATACGACCCATCGTCTTACCCAGCCTCAAAATTTGTTTATAATACGGTCGAAGCGAGGGATTCTTTGGCAAATGAAAACTTTGAAGATTTTGAAATCCTTAATGAAATACGATGGATTGAAACCCCAATTTCCCGGGTTTAGCCACTCACACACACACATGGATTCGATCGCGGCAGAAATTTCATGCTCCCGCTTAGATTATATTTTAGGTTTAAAGACGCTTTCTCGATTCTTTGACTTTAGTAATCTTGAGTGTGGACATGCTCTTTACGATGTGTCTAACCGGGGTGTACCTGGGCTCATGAAACTCCAAGCCGATCGTATTTTAGAATTTTACTCTACTGGGAATAACCAGTATAGCATCAAAGTCGATGAAAATAAGGATATTATAAAAGCAGGAGGAATATCAAAGGCATATAGTGCTAAGGAAATAAGACATGATGACTTTAAAAGGGTCGTCGAGGATGGATTTGTGTATAATAAGATAAGAATTGAAACTAGTCGATTTTAAAAAAATGAGATTTTATGTATCCAATCGCTTAGGTCAAGTCTGGGTTGTGTAAATGTAAGCAGGTTTTTCATATCAGAGACCCTTTCCTACCCATTTGGTGATAGGAGAATAGAAGAATATTTAAGGGGTTCCAGGGAACCCTCCTAGCCATAAGTAAATTTAAAAAATCAAAGAATCCTTTAATTTATATGATGTAAGAAAATTGAAAATAAAGAATTTAAAAGAAAATAACTCACTGCACTGTCGTCAGTCATTATTTTTGTCCTAAAACGTAAAAATGGTCTACATGGTCGAAACTGAAGAAATTCCACT
This sequence comes from Holacanthella duospinosa, assembly GCA_002738285.1. Lineage (NCBI taxonomy): Eukaryota > Metazoa > Arthropoda > Collembola > Poduromorpha > Neanuridae > Holacanthella > Holacanthella duospinosa. Next base: position 42,654 of record NIPM01000330.1, on the reverse strand, counting down.
GCCCCATATATCCCAAGCGAGCTTGCTGAAGATTGTGAAAGAGAATCTGAAGGATGCAGTAATCCTAAATATTTATTGGGCTACAACTATGCCGAAAGTGATTATCCTGCTCGAGATTCTGTGATGTCATCAAGTTTTCTAACTTGTGACGAAATTGTTCCCACCTCCCCGGTTAAAACAGTGGCGCCTGACGACGATATAATTGGATTGGACGGCTGTGAAGTTTTAGGTATTTATGGAGATGATTCATTATACAATTTACTAGAGGAAGTAGCAGCTTCTTGTGAAGTTGAAATTGTTGAGCCAATTTGTGAATTCAAGTCTTTGAGTTTCACTCTTCCAAAAATAAATTTAAAATGTGAATCTGTGCCAGAAGTTCTGAAATTTCAGCGAATGGGCAAGTTTGATGGACTCTATCGAGAGAAAATGTCTACAAACGTAGAGTTCCTTACAGACGGCCATGAGTGTGGAGGGGAACATGAGAAGAACAAGCTGGTACATGGATCTGGTGCATGGGATAGAGGTGTTCCTGTGGACTTTTAGTTACACTGTCGCCATGCATACATTGATCAGTTCGTATTTTCAGATTCAACAAAAAATTTTCAACGCTTTTATCACTTGTGTGGAGGCGTAAAATTTACTTGTGAAAAAAGTGATGCAACCGACTGCAACGAAATTGAGCATAAACTTTCTCAATTAATTGATTCTTCTATATGCCCAGTTTTTCAATATTTGAGAAGGGAAGGACCACTTATTTTTTTCTATATGGATTCCCACCTCTCAGAAACTTCCAGATCCAGCGTGGGCAACCATGTCTGGGACGCCATGTTGTTCAGATGAAAGTGTACACGAAAAACGGGAAATCTTACACTATCAAAGAAATCATTAAAGGAAAATCAACAACTACAAAAGGGAAAAAGCAAAGGCCTCGTAAACGTAAAGCTGCTGTGTAAGTTATATTTTCTATTCATATCCACCCCAAAACAGAAATGTAATTTCAATATATTGTTTCTTTATTTACAGAGCCTTCAACATCCCACCGCCCCCACTAAGCTGGGATACAGAAAACCGGGACACAAGTCCTCTTCCACCAAGAATAGCAGAAAAAAAAGTGGATTGGGAATCTCTTTTGAAAAAGACACGGGAGAGGCCATATAGGATGAAGGAAGGGGTTCAATTTTTGGAAAATATCGCCTCCGCATTGGAGTGGAACTTTGAAACCCAACATACACTTCAGCCAGAAGAGGCCAAAGTATGTGATGGATGGAAAGATGAAGACTGGATTCAGGCAAGCATAGAAAACGTTAACATGTGTAGGAAATTCAAGAATCTCTTCAGTAGACTTACAGGTCTCCAGCCTATTAATTCCATTATAAAGGCCACTTATGTAACTATTATAGAAGCTCTTAAGAATGTGATGAAAGATGACCCTAAAAACCCGCTTAGAACTACTCAATGGTACCCATATACTTTACCTAGGGAATTTGAAGTAGTCAAAATAACTTACGCTAGTAATAGATATATAGTTAGTAATAGGTTGCCAAATTAAGATGTACATATTACATTCGCTTATAATAAGATGACTGATAGACTATATCTTGTACACGGAGATAAGCCTAATAACAGTAGTGTATGTTATAACTATTCTCTGTAAATGACTTGTGGTTGAATTTGTAAATAAATATTTTCAAAACTTTTCATTATTTATAAATCTCTACTAACGAGTATTTTTAGTATTTGATTCAATTAATTAGACTAGAATGGATGAGAACGGGGTAGGCGTATTTGTATTAGAGGAGATGGAAGAGCACTTGTTATTGGCTGGTTATAGCAATTGGGTCCACGTGGAGTAAAGAAACTGTCTATTAAGCACTAATTTTTGTACGCAGACCTGGCTTGAAAGATTGTGTACAAACCTGACGTTTAGTGGAACCATTTGGTTGAGTTTTACATTTTTGAGTTGACTTTTGGGGCAAAAATATCAAATTCTGGACAGAAAAAATTTTTCCTGAGTACCACTTGCGTAAATATTAGAACTAAAATATATATAGAAGCCTAACCTCAATTTCACTTTGTACCTAATCTCATGAAAACTAGACAAAAAGAAGGGATTTTGGTGAAGCTCAGTGGAACTGGTGTGGAAGTCTGGTGGAACTCCGGTGGAAGTCTGGTGGAACTCTGGCGGAACTATGCCTATCACATTTGTAAAATGGGCTGCTCTGCTTGAGGAGAATAGAGAATAATGAAAAGTTCTTCTTGAGGAAGGTAGCGGCAAAGCACAATAATTATCAAGTTGAAAAAGTTAATTTATTGTACACAAGAGGGAGCTGGACGTTCAATAAACAAGATTTTCAACACGCTTGTAATATTTCTTAGTTTCAAAATACTGTTCAGTATAATCCCCTTGTATAGTTATCCCAATATAAGAAAAAGAAAATATTTTCCATGGTGGTATGATTTCTCAAAGAAAAATCACATTTACTTATCCCAACCTCAAAAGAACAAATTTCTATAACGAAAATCTACACTCTTAAAAAAACACCTTTACAGATTACCAATAATTTTAGAAAAAGTTTCGGCCCCGCAGGGCCGCCCCCGAAGGGTCTTATTTGCAGCGGCGGCGTTTTTTTGCAGGCATAAGCATTTTAAGCTGTGCCTTTAAATTCTCCAACGAGGGAGCCGTTTCACCAGGCTCCTCTCTAGATGGAGAGGGAAAACGATCCATTGGTCGTTTGGGTGCGGGAATCCTCGCAGGAGGGAAGGAGTGTGCTCTCCTCTTGTGGCGAAGTAAGCTGTCCGAATGAGTAAAGGGCTTTGCGGAACAACCCAATACTGAACAGACATACTTACCCGCTTGAGAATGAGCCTTATCCTTGTGACGTGCTTTGATGCATGTTGTTTTAGCAACAAAACCACAAATGTCACATGTGTAACGGATAGGAGAAATAGAAGATTCCATTGCTGAAACCGCAAAGGCGTTAAAAAATTTCCTTAAAAACAGCCATTTAGATGGCCTTAAAAAACTCAACTTACAAAGTGGCTATTCATGTAGATTTGAAATCTGAAAGAATAAAAATATCTTAAGCTAAGCAGTTTACACATGTGGGAAGACGGGAAAATTTTACGCACCCTGAAAGTAAAAATGAAAGATAAAAGAACAGATTAAAGGTAATGCTAATAAAACAACTCAAATTCTATAAAGAAAAAATTTCAACCCCATCTGTGATACTAAATGTTGAAAAGAATAGAAAGGGACCCTAAACCACCTGTAGCAAGAGACCTTACACACACACAAGAGGAAACCTCACCCTCCCAAAAAAAAATTCATAAAAAATACTTCATCAAAACTTTTCAAATAATTTTACATTTATAATGTCTCAAAAATTATCTGACATACTTGTATCGACAACCATTTTCCCTTTTTAAACAAACACCATAGTAAAACAAAATATCATATACAATCGTATATCAAAAACCTCCGTATAACCACAAACCCAACATAAACGAAATCTCCACATGGTGGATATAATTACATAGGATGGCAGCCATGTTTGTTTTTAGTGGACATATTATACTAACTCATGGCTCATGTGCTGGCTCACCGCTCGGGTGAGTCATGAGCCATGGATCATACCACATGGCTCAGCTTTTGGCGTGAGCCAGAGCCTAAGGCTCAATGATCCATGGCTCTGGAACCGCACTTTTGTTGAGCTGGCTTATGAACCATGGCTCTGGATCCGCACTTTTGCATTTGGTCACCACAGAGAAAATTGTTATTTGGAAGAGTTGTTTCGATTTTCATTCTGAGCAACTTTAATAGAAGAATTTTTTTGGCTTGTAGTGGAACCCATACCTGATAACCTAGAAAATTTCAGAGGGGTGTCCGGACAAAATTTTTCGAACTTCCATATATAAATATAAATAAATCATAAAAAAACGCTATTTACATTTTAAAAATTATAATTAAATTTTTAAATTTAAATTTTAAATTTTAAATTTTTAATTTTAAAATTTTTAATTTTTAATTTTAAAATTTTTAATTTTTTAATTTTTTTTTTAATTTTATAATTTCTCAATTAAAGTAAAAAAACAATTTTTTTTCACCATCGCGAGATACGGACATACGGACACCCCGCTGGGCCGACACCGACACCATACGGACACCCCGCTGGGCCGAGGGCCCAGCGGGGTGTCCGTAGTACCTGATAGTTCCAGGTTATCAGGTATGGTGGAACCCAAAATCAAAATTTTGGATAGAAAAATTTTTTTCAAATCTTGTACTCGAAAATTTTTCAAAAAAAATTTTTTTTTCAGAATCTCTTTAGAATGTGAGGACACGGATTCTTATTCGCAAAAATAAGGGATAAAATTCTTCAAAAAAATGTTACCTTGCCCCCAGTATGGGTACTTTGGGCGTTTCCCTTACTTTTGACTTGAAGTGGTCAGCTCAGAGAAAATTGTTAAATGGAAAAGTTGTTCCGATTTTCATTCTGAGTAACTTTTATAAAAGAAATTTTTTGGGTTATAGTGCAATCCAAAATCAAAATTTGGGACTTAGAATACTTTTTTTCAAATTTGTTACTTAGAAAATTTTCGAAAAAAATTTCTTTCAAAAATTTTTCAGAATCGTTTCAGAATGTCCTGAAACGGATTTCTATGCGAACAAAAAACGAAAAAAAAATTTCGAAATAAACAAATTTTATACCGATGACGGCATAAGTAGATCCCGCTTTTTCATTTTTTTTTCACTCCCGCCTTCCTTGCCTCGAATATTTTATTTGCTGGTAGCGTAAAAACGCAATTAGTTTCACCATGCTACTGTTCAAATTCATTGTACTGTATAATTTTTACCAAAGGTACTCCCCGAGGATTTGGGTAAGTGATACATCAATCGATTGGAAATCTAATATACAGATTACGAATGCGTTCGTTGTTGGTGCTCAGCTCAAATTTTGCTGTAATTTTTTCGTCATTTTTACAAATAAATTATGTTGAAAAGATTCTTTGAAATTTGTTCATGAGATGAGGTTTCTGACTCATTCAGTCAGAAATGATGCTGATTACTAGTTTAATATTCATTGTTGACGGTCAAGTCGAATTTTGCAAAACAAATTTGACAATTTTTTTTTAGTTGGATTAATCTGTTGATAGTTGTAACAATAAAGCAGAAATTCACATTATATTGTAGAACCAACAATAGAATGCCATGCCTAGTGCATGAGTGGCAGAGGTGTTACTAATTATTGCTCTTAACCTGAACAGTTTAGCTGACCAAATTGTACAAGTACAATTTGAAAAAGTGTGCGGCCGTGGTCAATTAAAGGGTGTTCGGGAAGTAGAGGCACAAGTTTGAGCAAACAATACAGGAAGCACCGAATTAATACACGAAATCAATTTTTCTTCAGCCTGGTTCCCTTTGATAATGAATAAAAAAAAGTTTTAGGCATTTTGAAATGTTTGTCGAAAATTTTACTTCACTGCCACCAATGGTTTGCAGACTCGTATTCTACGTGGAATTTGTTATGGGTTGAAATACTGCCTAACCAAATTCCATTTGTTTCAGGTTTTTTATGAAAATGAAAAATTTCCAGTGTGATTTGTAGAATTTTCGAAAATACTGATTTGAATGTAATCAACGGAAACCATATTCTTAATGGAGACAAGGTTTAGGATCGATTGACGTATCACTTACTCAAAACCTTCAGTAGTAAGTTTGGTTATAATTATACAAATATTGAATTTGAACAGTAGCATGGTGCAACTAATTGGGTTTTTCCAGTACCAGCAAATAAAATATTCGAGGCAAGGAAGGCGGGAGTGAAAAAAAAATATTCAAAAAGCGGGAACTACTTATGCTGTCATCGGTACCTTGCCCTTGGTATGGGTGATTCAACCATTACGTCTTGGGCAGCTGCACTTAAACGAGATTTTAATCCCAAAAAACTATTAATTAATGGTGGTGGTACTTACCATAGTTAATAATCCATTGTAGCCGATTAATATTAAATGGTGGTGACGTCATGATATGGTTTTAAATCCTAAACCACATATTAAAACATGGTATTTTAGTGTAATTGCGCTCGCGGGTTGGACTGAACGAAGGGTGCTCAAAATATTCCCATTAGATCCTCCAAGCAAAAAAAAACTTAGAAAAATTTCACAACCATGTTATGTGTTCCTCTTGAGCGACGAAATGAGGAAATGACCTCTACAAATGTTGCTTAGAATAGTTCAGTGACCAACTTTTTCTAATAAAGTTTTTCTCTGTGATCACTTCAAGTTTTTGAAAATTTAAAAAATTTTAAACTTGGAAACATTTCACAACCATGTTATGTGTCCCTCTTGAGCGATGAAATGACCTCTACAAAACTTGCTCAATTCAATTTACGCGAGTATATTTTTAGTATAAACCTTATCACAGTGGTGACCTAAATGTAGGTCAATCTGTACTTTTTACACAGTTCATAAATACTTATTCGGAGACGTCTGCCAGAACACGTTTGCTCAGGGCGGGGGCGTGGTGCTCCTCTCCGAATGACGCCCCGAAAATTAGGTTTTTTGACTGGGTACCTTCCAGTTTGGGTTTTTAACCTGGGTACCATCCAGGGCTTTTTATTACTGGGTTGCATCCAGATTCAGCACGGTTTTTAACCTGGGTACCATCCAGGGCTTTTTTATTCTGGTTTCTGCTCCAGTAGAATGGGATTAGGATTTGGTATTTAAGATTTCCAGTATGTTTGGTGAAGGTCTCGGGATGGGGCATTTCTATAACGCTTCCCACAGACCTGGCATCTGAAAATTTTGTAATCGGAAGGAATCGAAAGGAAAGATAGGGCCAGAGGATTGGATTCTGAAAGAGCTGGCTGAGGTAAAGTAGGTATTGGAGAATAGCGGGGATGAAGAAAGACGAATGAGGCGATTCAGGAGATGGTTGTTGGTGAAATTCCAACTTCCCGCTCAAGGGCTCCAATCTCCCTTGTAGATGCTTCCCTAGCCCGTGCCCTTCCCTATACCCCATTTTCAGGGCAATTCTTGCACCTTGGCCATAAGGTGCCAAGGTTTCGTGAAAGGGCTCCAGACCCACGGAAATACTGTAAAGGAATTTTGGTTTGGGAGGATCGGTCATTTTAGGTTGAGGAGAGTTAATATAGGGACGGATGATATTGTTGATGGATTTTGATCAATTTTGAAAACATTGAGCAAATTGGAGGACCTGGGAATGTCGTCGAAGTCGACAAGTTTCACCTTTTTACTAGAAAGTATCATCGAGTTTGGAATCTACGGCGGCAGTTTTGGGTATTCGGCGGAATAAGCAGACCTACTGGGAAGAGATTCGTTCGACTCATCCGAAACAAACGTAGGTCAACTCTATGGCCGCTGATGCAACAGCATATTGCTCAGGGCAGCTTCATTGTGTCTGATCCACACGCTTCTTATACAAAGTACGCAGTTGGGGTTCTCTGGTCATTGTGCTGTGAATCATTCCACTAATTTTGTACTTCCTATTCCAGCATTTGTGCCTAATGGAGATCCATTCCTGAGAAGAGTTTTGCCTCATCTGAACCTGACTCTCGTGAAGTGTCATTATAACAGCTTGGAACGGTCTTGGAGAGAGCTCAAAAAAGTTTTAAGGACTTGTCGCTCAACTACTGTTGCCAAACTACATCGGTGAATATCTATATCGGTAGAACATCGTGTCTGACATCTCCTCTCATCCGAAAGAAATGGGACTCAGATTTTTCAAATTTATGTAAGATATTCGACGCGTCTACCTATGGCCATTTCGGGAATCTTTGAAGGTTGAAAATTGCCAATGCCCTGACTGTCATCCTGACTGATACTTCAACACTTAATTCCATCATTAGTCTGGATGCAACCCAGTAATAAAAACTCGATGGTACCCAGGTTAAAAACTGTAACTGGAAGGTACCCAGTCAAAAACCCTAATTTTTGGGGCGGCATTCGGATAGGAGTCCACGTCCCCCGCCATGGGCAGACTTTTTCTGGCGGACATCTCCGAATAAGTATTTATGACCTGTGTAGTTAAAACTACAGCTTGACCTACATTTAGGTCACCACAGCTATAATGTTTATAATGAAAATTTTCTCGCGTAAATTGAATTGAGCAAGGTTTGTAGAGGTCATTTCGTCGCTCAAGAGGTATACATAACACGGTTGTGAAATTTTTCAAAGTTTTTTAAAATTTTCAAAATTTTCAAAAACTTGAACAAGTGATCACAAAGAAAAATTTTATTAAAAAAGTTGGTCACTGAACTATTCTAAGCAACATGTGTAGAGGTCATTGTCTCATTTCATCGCTCAAAAGAGACACATAAGTTGGTTGTGAAATTTTTCTAAGTTTTTTTTGCTTGGAGGATCTAATGGAAATATTTTCAGCTCCCTTTCGTTCAGTCTAACCCGCTCGTGACCTGGTCACTCTTGATCTCTGGGGAATGTTCCAAACGAAAATTTGAGCGTTTATTTTCAACTTAGTCGTTGCAGAATTAAAAAAACCTCTCCATTTCAAAGATATTCGAGTTTAAAAAATATACCATGAAAGGTTATATTTTCATGATGTGCGTCTGCCCGCCTGTTTTGGTTATTGAAACTACGTATCTAAAAGTATTTATGCAAGTACTTTTAAAATTAACTATATCAAAATTGTTACAATAATAAACGTATGAAAAATTATGCTGTTCCATTTATCAAATGGATGCGCTTAAAATTTAAGCTTTGAACTTTAACCACAAGATATGGGGTAACAATTAACTTCGCTGAGGTTATGACCCAATATAGTGATCCTGGCATTTTTGTCCCATTTAAATGGATCACTAAAAATTACACAGAATACAGCCCAGAAGGTCCACCATGTTGCCAGAATGGAAACGGGTTCCAGAAAACCATTCTTTACCAAACTGCATTAGCCGATTTTTTTAAAGCATTTGTTTTTCGGTCAGGCTGCCCCGAAAAATAACTTAGCAAACGACACGGACCTGGCGATCTAAGGGATATGTGAAGAAATTCTGTGTTGATTAATATTATTTGAGCTTGTTTCAAAGTATGCATTCAAGTTTTTCGCATTTAAAAAAATGTTTAAAATAAACTTATGAATACGAATTCGGATTATTGTAATCCTCAAAAAAAATTTTTTTTTCTCATACAATTTGTTCGCGGTTATTATATTGTAGCTTGATATTCCAATGCATTGTTTCGTATGGAAAAATGAGTATTTACTTCAAACTCGAATATCTCTGGAACGGAGAGGTTTTTTTTAATTCTGCAACGACTAAGTTGAAGAAGAACGCTCCAATTTTCGTTTGGAACTTTCCCCAGAGGTCAAGCGTGACCAGGTCACGAGCGCAATTACACTGAAATACCATATGTTTTAATATTGTATTAATAATGGATCAGAAATTTTTGTGAGCCAGCTCGAGCCAGAACCAGAACCAGTTCAAGCGTCACACTATTTAGGATTTAAAACCTGGTATGACGTAACCACCATTTATTATTAATCGGCTACAATGGATTATTAACCATGGTACGTACCACCATTAATTAATAGTTTTTTGGGATTTAAATCCCGTTTAAGTGCAGCCTGTTGGGTCATGTATTTTGAAAAATTTGTTGTATGGATATATCAACCTACCTTGAGCGTCCAAATGACTTCTTCCAAATCTTGCTTAGAATGTTTCAGTGACCAACTTTTTCTAATGACATTTTTCTCTGTGGTGACCTCTTGCTGTTGGATTCGACCTAAGGGGGGTTGTGATAATGACCCCTAGAGGTCACAGGTCAAGGTCAGACTTCTGTTCACTCATAAGCGACAAAATGGATCAGGATGTTGTACAGACTAAAATTTTCCTCTTTCATCACTTTCTAAGATGACCCCTTGAGATGACAGGTCAAGATCAAGCTTTATCTGCGCAGAATTTTAAGGAATGACGTATATGAAAGCTTGCCACAATGACTCGGCTTAATTTTCTCGACATTAACTTCTCAGATAGGCCTTTGGGGTCATAGGCCAAAATAGAACTTATTTGAAAAACAATTTTAGATATTTTCGGAGACGTATAACAGACAACTCTGCGTAGGGAGAGGGAAGCAAGCCCTCTCTCGGATGTCGTCCCAAGCACGGTTTTTTACTTGGGTCCCATCCAAGGCATTTTTATTCTGGTTTTTCCTCCAGTTGCACGGTTTTTTACTTGGAACCCATCCTAGACTTTTTTATTCTCGTTTGTATCCAGCGACCGATGTTGGTGATGAATAAAGCACGCTTTGAATAATAGGTTCAGCCTGACCTAGCTGGATGCGACCCACTATAAAAAGTGTGCTATTGGGGCAGCAATTAGAGAGGGGCTCGCGGTTGGCGTACTCACATTGGCAGACGTCTCTAATATCAAAAGATATTCGAAACAAGCTTTATAACGCAAACAAGTTCAATCAGAAAACCGAGCCGAGCTGAGCTGAGATGGAGATTTTCCTATTTCGAGTAACGAGAATAACTCGTGAGCTAGCTCGCCAAATTTTCGAGTTAAAAACTTTAACTAAATTGCTATGAAAATTAACCTTTCACTTTGAAAAATTTCTTATATTGATATAGCTAACCTATCTTGAGCAACCACATTACCTCTGCAAATGTTACTTTATAATATTTCAGTGACCAATTTTTCCTAATGCCATTTTTTCTAAGGTCACCTCTTGAGGTCAAGGTTGGTTGTATTTGAACTTAAGTGAAAATTTATAATGTTTTTAACATAGATTCTCCTTTTCGAAATTTTTCTAATTAAGTTTAACTTCATAAAGTTATATACAAAAAAATTTTCCAAGTAGAATACTTTTCATGTTACTACATGACCGATAAAATGACATTACCAAAGTTGTTTAGGATGTGAATCTGGGTAAATTATTCCTGTGAAATTTTTATGTTGACCCTTGAGGTTACAATTCAAGGTCACTTCTAAGCGACAAAATGGCCCTTAGAAAAGTGTTTCAGGATGTTATACAGAGTAACATTTCCCAGCAACATTTTTTCTAAGATAACCCCATGAGGTCACAGGTCAAGGTAAAACAGGCTTTTCAGAATTTTGAAAAATGACTTCTACGAAAGTTGCAGTGGACATTAAGATGACCAACTTCTCTGGAAAATATTTTGTTCCCGGATAACACCTTGAGGTCACAGGGCAAGGTCGAGCTTAGTCTGCAGAATTTTAATGAATGACTTATATGAAAGTTTGGACATTGACATGGCCTATTTTTCTTGAAATTAACTTCTCAGATGACTCGTTGTAATAAACGAAAAATTAGTTTATTTTTCTAGAGACTTTTACAGACTAGCTTGTTAAAATGACTTATCAGATTTTATAGGTATAGTACAAGGATCTTGGAGTCAAATCAAAAATAGATGAATGAAATTCCAGAAGTGAGAAGTAATACTTTTTACACTTCTGGGATAAATTACAAGGATAGCTTAACTTTTTCTAATAAAGTGGAAACTTCTAAATAATTATAGTTTGTCATTTACAACACTCTTTGAGGTCAGAGGTCATAGTCGAGCTAATTCGACAAGTAATTCTAGACATTTTCGGAGACAAGTCTGGCCAGAGCAAGGGACGGGGACCCTTTCTGAATGTAGCCCCAATTGCAGTTTTTTACTTAGGTACCATCCAAACTTTTATTATTATTAAGACACTATGTATGTACTTTTGAGAAATGCCTGAGTAAGTCCCTTTTTCCTTAATTCTAAGCACCTTTTCGCCAACGGAAAAGTTAATAGGAACTCTCTTTTTATCGAACCAAACTTTCGATTTATCATGAGCTTTTCGCGGATTACACTTGGCTCGGCACCTATTTATTTTTAGATTTTTTGGAAACTGTTTTTCAATTTCCAAATCAGTTCTCAATGGCAGATTTAGATGTGCCATTGAGAACTGATAGCCTATGTTCGCGTTCATACACTAAGTAAATTGTAGTAAATGCAGTAGACTCATTTTGGGTAGCATTATATGCAAATGTCGCCGCTGCTAAACATTCGTCCCATTCAGTTCGATCTGATTTTACAATTTAGCAACAATTTTTTTGAGAGTTTGATTACATCTCTCAGTGATATTATTGCTCTGTGGGTGATAAGGTGCCATAAAACGTAACTTATACCTAGACTTCTCGCTTGCACCTTTCACAAGCTTAGAAATAAATTGGCGACCTTCAAGCACAAACCTTTATGCATTGAGTGTCTCGAAAGAATCTTACATTTTATGGCTTGAACAACACTTTCGCCATGGCAGCTGGAACTGTCTCAATTTCCACATAGCGACTAAAATGGTCAACAAAAACAAACGCAAACTGATTATTACTGTCCTGAGAGGTTACAAATAGATCTATAAAGTCAATTACTACTCTCTCATATGGTAAACTGACATCTTCGAAGTCTTGCATAAGCCCTTGACCTGGGATGTGTATTTGTCGATTTGAATCTTAGACAAAGGAGCTTCTTTTGGCTTCCTCTACATACCTCAGGGTTCTCCTAACAGATAGGTCTTCTAACTGTTTTTGTCTTAGATCAATAACATCTAAAACTAACTCATTAGATGTATCTATTGATTCAAGTGGATCCACAGGCAATCGACTGAAGGGGTCTACGTCGTTTCGTATTTTTGCTGGATGATGCTGGATAGTCATGTCCTGCATCTGGAACGCAAAAGATCACCTTGCTAGTCGACCTTGTGGGTCCTTTACAGAAAACAAACATTTCAGCGAATGATGGTCCGTATACAATGTATAGTGTTTACAATAAATATACGGTCTAAATTTTTGAACTGCGTAGACTACGGCTAAGCACTCTTGCTTACTAGTGGTATATCTTTTCTCTACGTCTAGACCTACTAGCATAGGCTATTACTCGAATCTTGCGATCTTGTATCTGTAGAGGTGTGGCTCCAAGCCCATAACCACTACTGTCAGTGTATTTCTGTTTCCGCATTATCCATGGGAAACGCTAAGACAGGACTAGTAATTAGAATGAGTTTTAACTTATCAAATGTTCTTGATGTTCATCTCCTCACAAAAAGGGTTAATGGGTGGTTCTTCCTCAATTGTGTCAAACCCGTGCGCAACAAGTTTTCTAATTTTAAGATTTTAATTTTAAGAAACGATTTAATATTTGGTTTCACTCATCCTGACCATGTTTCCTGTTTCGAAACTTTTAAATACTTTGAATTTTTTGAAAAAATCATTGTCAAAACTGTACTCTAAACAGAAGAAAAATCAATTTTCTATTAGAGCATATGGGGAAATTGAAAGTTTTGGTTGGATTTATTTACATGTTGGCGCTAAATGTAAGTTCACTTCTTTCTATGTGGTGAAACTATGGTTCATAGTTTCACCAAACTAGTTCATAGTTCAAACTAGAGTAAGATTCAATCACGAGCAGAACTTACATTTAGCGCCAACGCTTAGAAAAATGTAACTGAAAATGTTGAAAATTTTAGAAAAACCTCAACTATGTTGCCAATTCTTCTTTATCCTCATCTAATAATGCGCAGAGTACACCCAGACTTAATAGTGACTGGTAATCTAAACCGTATAACGGACAAAATATGTGTAATTTAAGATTTTATGACGTAGATAATTTTTGATAAAATCTAATTAAATAATACGGTTGGTATTCAGCATATTAAATTCTGACATTATTACCGCTGCGTCAATATCGAATTAACAAATAAATAAAAATCAAATTTACAAACATAAGACAAGGATTTGATGGCACAAGTCATCCAACAAATACCTTTTGTGTGAAATTTATTACCGCTACATCAATATCGAATTACCGGGATGAAAATTTCAAAGGTTAAAATTTTTAGAAGTTAGGATTACGCATTTTTGTTGCGTGTAGGAAAACAATCAAGCTTCATTTAAATTTATTACCGCTACATGAATACCGAATTACAGGGTTAAAAATATAAAACTAAAGTGAAAAAATTAAAAATTGCTGAGTTTTAATGTTCTACATCCGGTAATTCGATAACGGTGTAGCGGTGGTTAGTTTAAAATAACCTCCAAAATTCAGTTTTTTACATGTATGTCATTCTGAATTTGTAAATATTAGAATGAATTACGGCTCCCACTAATTCGATATTGATGTAGCGGAATTTTTTATAAGAAAACAATATCAAAATTATTGCTTACTATTGCCAAACAAATCCTGGATATTAAATTTGTGATTTCCGGTGTTTTAAAGCTTGAAGTCCGGTAATTCGATATTGATGTAGCGGCTGTTAGTTCAAATAGCCTTCGAATAATTTCGGATAATATGTGTATTTTAATATGATGCCCATAATTCGATAATTCTTTAAGGGTTATTTAAGCTTTTGAGCCTCATTGTTCATATGTGAATTGGAAATACATTTATGTAATTCAATATTTCCAAAAAATTGTGAACACCATCAATGTAGTGGTATGTGTTGGCAACCTCTGGTGTTTCAAAAGCCACAACTTTTAATCCAAAGAAAAATTGAATCCATATCCACTTCAAGAAATTGACGTTCTTGAGGAAGAACTACCCTAATCTTTTCTCAATAACTGATTGAGAGGCATAGCAATTTTTCCAAAAAATTTTCCAAATCGTCTGTAATATCCGCACATGTTCACAAAGGACCTAATGTGGGTTAGAGTTGTAGACGTAAAAAACTTAACAACAGTAGCTACTTTTATTTGGTCAGCCTCTACTATTTTTCAGTAGATGTTACATGACCAAAATATTCAACCTTTGTCGCAGAAAATCGACATATAAATTGATGTTCTTCAATGGATTTCGCAAAAACTATCAAGTCATCTAAATATACCAGAACCATAGTCAATTTTAGACTTGATAATATCACATCCATAAGATACTGAAGACGAAATTGCTCGTTACATAAACCCATCGGTAATCTCTTAAATCCGGCGTAATAAATACCGTTTTATCTTGATCTTGGTCATCAACTTATATCTGGTAGAAGCCTGAAATAAGATCCAGTACTGTAAAGTACTTGACATTACCCAATACATCAAGAAAATCATCAAATCTCGGAAACGGAAAGGCATTTTTTTTAACCTCTGCATTCAGTTTTCTATAATCAATGCGCAAACGATGGCCTCCTCCATTCTTGGGAACTAATACCACAAGAGCAGCTCACGGGGAAACAGATTTCTTTACAATGCCAAAAGCTCATTAACTTTTTCTTTAATTTGCCGCGTTCAAGAAATTATGCGCGAGAAAAATGCAGTCTTATCGATAACTGAACACCCGTTTCAATTTTATGTTTAAATCAATGCAAAATATTTCTCAACGAAAGAGGGAGACCTCTACTTAATTTTTCTACCTATTTATGGGTATCCATAGTTGGGTCTATAATCCCAAAGTAGCTAATTATTTTGGAAACAAATTCCCCAGCGGATTTACAATCCACGAACAAAGTTTTACTTGCAGCCTGCGTGGCTTTCTTCCGGACCGACGCCGTTGTGTCAAATTTATTCAGGTCCGCTTTCAGCTCAACCCATTTCTGGGCCTTGTTAGCTGATGTTAATTCTCTAATGAATCTTATCTGGTTAAACTTCCACCGGTCGAGTACATATCCCTCGATCATCTGATGAAAGTTCAGAATTAACCATACAGCGTTCACAGAGGACGTTGCGCTAACGGCGTCATACCGTGCGCAGAACGATTCAACGTCCAATTTGCTATCATATTTGAGGATCGACTTAAGCATTGCATTTTGTTCAACCTGTACTATTAGAGGGACAGCGTCGTTAGCAGCCATAATTTTAGTGCTATTTCTAGAAACCGAATACTCAGTCGCTCAGTACATCTCAGTTTTTTATAGAGTCCTCGTACTTGGTTAGTCAGATTCCTACACCAGTTAGAAATTTCAACTTTCGTCAGAAGGAACTTTTTTTTGTTCTGACTTTAATCTACCTCACAATTTTTAGACACGAGAGTGATATTACCTGGTAGATTTACCTTCGTAGTAGCGACTTACCGAGTAAGTGCTCTAGTTACTTTGGCTGCAACACTAAGTTTTTAGATAATTCAAAGTTAAAACAAATTGAATTTTTACTAAAACAAATTTATTTTATATCACAAAGATTAGTTAGAACAAATCTAACTTTGCCAAAACAAATTTAGCTGGAATCACAGTCATTTTCTAGAAGAAATCCAGCTTGGGTTGCTATATCACAGAAACCAGCAATGAATCTCCACCATTTGTTACAGTTCTGCTAACTTATAGCATAATTTTCCCCAAACTAATTCAGAAACTTTTTAGATTTCTATAACAATAAAAATGCAAGAAATTTTTTAATTTTTAAGTATTTATTGATTTAAGAAAACCTTTTGGTATTGTACTGAACTGAGTCTTGGAGAACTCTACCAAAATACTTAATAACTTAGTTAATATTGTAGCGCTTTTAAAGTCATAGTGCGGACTTTTAGCAACCCCAACTTGGGTTAAACTTAGCTTAAACTTCTAGGAATAAATGTAAATTAACAACAGATAAACTTTTCTTGGAAAAGTTAAAAATATGACTATAAACGTAATAAGAATAAAAGTAATTCCTTTCCGAGATAATCCTATTCATTAACATAATTATTTCTAACTGAACCGAAATAAAAATATAACAGATACTAATAACAAATTATAAATTAACATAATTACTAACTAAACAAAACAGACTAATAATCAAAAAAAAAATTCAAATAAAACAAAATACAAACTATTTTGTCTCTGTTACAATATTAACTAATCTAAGAGGGAGTCTATGTTACAATTCCATTTGTTGTTGAAATGTTATTTTTAGGGTGAAATAAGTGTAAGAAAAGAATCCTCTCACCAACAACAATCGTTCATTTTACTCTCTAGCTAATGGTCAATTATAGTATACAACTAAGAATGTTGTCGCTCTTATGGAACGTTCGTATTTTCTTTATATAAACCGGATCCCAATACTTTGTAATTAACAACCTTGATCCTACTTTACATAATTTTCGTTGTTTCGCATTTAAATGTTTATTTGTACATACTATTGTCTACTGACAACCGCTGACCACTCTACCGCGCACAACTCATCTTCGTCACCAAACTCAAACACAGCTATATCACAAATCGCAGCACAAACAACCCTTTCCGCCCAGTTCTGCACTTAAGTCAGTCAATTATTCAGGGCTCCTGTCATCTGTCACACTTGTAACTTAGAAAATTAGAAAGTGACATTTCAATCGAAATAGAAAATCTTGAAACGGAAATTGAAGTTGAACACTACCCATTCGAAATCAAATGTATCACGTTGAAAAGCTGCGAAATCAAAACGGATATAGTAGGATAGTACAGCAGAGTGTTTGCGACCCCCCTTTTCCTCAAAGCCACCAACTTACTTACCGACCAAAAACTTTCCACTTACCTGTATGCGGTGTTGCTAAATTACACGGACATATCAACCTACGTATTTGCACCGACCACTGATTTAAGTCTGCGTTGTTGCGACATCCCTCAAAACTGTCCAAACATGTTTAAACCTGTCATAACTTACAAACACGTTTTTCCACCGACCACCGACCTAAGTCTGCAGTAGTGCTGCAACTGTTTCGTATCTGGATACGAAATTTTCGTTTCGTTCCGTATCGTTTCGTTTCCGTATCCAATTTTATGGATACAAAAGTTTTCGCATCGTTCCCGTATCCACGTGGATACGATACGGAATTATAATGGAAACGATACGATACGATACGGATTTATAATGGAAACGGTACGATACGATACGAAAAGTTGAGATTCATTTTCTCGGTCGCATAGAAGTTATAAAATGAGCTAAAACAAGTCTTCGGCACCGATTTGCGCTATCCCTTCCACTTCCCATCCCTATCTCAGAAAATTCTCACCCATCTCCATTCGAATCCCATCTTTCCCATCCTTATCCAGGATGGGAGAGATGAGATGCCGAACTCTGGTTAAAACATCGCGATTTTCAACTTTCTGAGAGTAGATCAGTCACTCAAATTTAAATTCAACTGATTAAAACTAAATGTGAATCTACGATGTCATCGGAAAGTGAATTTAGAGAAAGCGATTCTATTGACATTAGAAGCGACTGCGAAACTAGTGCATATTGTCCTCAAAGAATACCTAGGAAATCAAGATCTGAAATTTACAAATTTCTGAATTACAATAACTTCAAGTTCTGGTTTGATAAAAATAATAAAAAATTTTTCTTTTCCGTTTCGTATTCGTATCCGTATGGGATCCGTATCGTATCCTTAACGTATCGTATCGTTTCCGTTTCCGTTGCCCATTTTTCGTATCGTATCCGTACCTGACACCTTACGTTTTGTGTCGTTTCCGTATCCTCTTGGATACGATTCGACACGATACGGTAGCAGCAGTAGTCTGCAGTGTTGCTACTTAGACGTAAGAACCTTAGTATTCTTATTACACACAGTCCACAGACAAGTTTTCTCATCGACCAACGACATAAGTCTGCAGTTTTGCAATATAACATTAAAGTTTTTATCCATAAACTTGCAGATATTCAAATTATACAAGCTCAAACATGATTGAACTATTCTTAACCTATGAAGCTAAGATTTCCAATGTCTGCGGTCTAAAGAAAGAGTGGCGTCCATCCGCCCGTCCGCCTCAAAATTTTGCCTGCCGACGTCTCAAGGTTGAATGATCTCGGCCCAGCTTCATCCTTCACTGTTATCCAGACCTTTCTATCTTTCATTCAGACTACGTCACCCGAAGTTAGAGTGGCTTCTCGTGTGTATTGTGTCGTTTGTCTAAATTCTTCTTTTGAGTGAACTTTTATGATTTTTCCTCAGAAACTCCGCAGGCCTGAACCCGTTCGCAATCGGTGCAGCTTTGTACTTTATTTATGCCATGTAGGATTCTTTATTTTTCTTCAGTAGACTCTTTAAAATTTTCACACCTTCTTCGGCCGCTCCGTTGCTCTGCGGAAACCCTGGGGAAAAAGTAACCTGATAGAATCCTCACTTTCTAGCAAAGACTTGAATCTCAGAAGTCTTCACCGGTTCATACTGAGTGCCGTTACCGCTTCAGACGGTATCAGCTACATCATCCCTAGAAAAATTGATTTCAAAGACTGAGCGTGATATCAAGGAATCCAATTTTGCATACTCTGGATAAAGTGAATAACTATCATACACAACACAACACAAGTTGTGTAACACAACTAGAAAACACCTTCCGCTATACTTCATTAAGTCCATTGAGACAACTTTCCAAGGTCTTGAAGACAATTCTGACAAAATGAGTGGTTTGTGTCTGTATGACTGGAATTTAATGCAGTCTACACGTTTCCACTAATGACTCGATGTCAACTATAGGTCACCACAAACTTTCTCTGTCTCTAGCGCGGCATTTGGACACTCCTAGATTACCTTCATGGATTCGGGACAACATTTTTACCTAAGTTTTGCGGTATAACTTTGGATTTATGCTTTTGCTTTTTTGGTTGATTCTGTTACCAGGACATTATTGATGCTTTCATTGTTCATATTTACGCTTTCCGTAATTAAGATTCTATTATGTGGAGAATACCTGTCATATAACTTTCACACATTTTTTTTGGAAGAAAGTATAAAGATATTTGAGAATGCCAGTGGATTCACAAGCAATAGCTAGACTAATTCTCATTCGTCGAATTAGACGACGGTTGAGAAGAAAACGAAGAGAATTTGCAATTAGATCACTGTTTATGAATCGAATGGATCAATAAACTTGTACATGAATTAGAGACTGATATGCATTATCATCATTGCTATTTCAGGTAATTTAAATACATGTTGACATAAATTTTAGTAGAAACTATTAATTCATTTTGTCAACATTCTTTACAGGATGACCAAGGAAAACTTTGATGAACTAAATTGCCTGGTTAATGCTAAAGTCGAAAAAAGTAGAACTCATTCCTGTCCTATTTCTGCTATGGAGAAATTGGCAATTACTCTTTTAGGTATATTAAAATTTAATATGCATGATTCCAATAACATACCATTAAAAATAGTTTCCAATCTAGGTACTTGGCTACAGGGAATTCACAAATTGCATTTAATTACCGTATCTCTCCTTCCTCAATTTGTATAATAGTCCAAAATACAATCAATGCTATCATTGAAATCCTTGGTCCAATATACCTTTCTGAAGTTGACGAGCGACGACGGGCAGAAAATGAAACTGGATTTCGAACGATCTGGAACTATCCAAACGTATGTGGGGCTATAGATGGAAAGCTTATCAGAATACAATCCCCTTCTCTATCAGGATCCACATATTACAACTACAAAAATTTATTCTCCATCATCCTTCTCGCCATAACTCATCCCTCATACAAGTTTACCGTAGTAAACATCGGAGCTTCCGGAAGTCAAACTGATGCGGGTGTCTTCTCAAGGTCAAGATTAGGGAATCGGTTGGCTAAAAAAAATTCAGGATTTCCAACGCCTAAACTTGTAGGCAATGCATTGCTGCCTCAATACTGTTGTCAGTTCCATCAGCATTTGGTTCAATTTGTTCCAAATTTGAACATGTTCTTATAAAAATAGCATTTGGTCCTTATTTGTTTCTTATTAGCCAGGGATAAAATGTGAATTACTTGTCCTTTGGATCAACAATGTCTTTCAAAAACATCATGGATAGTTCGTGACGAAAGGATGGACGACTGGAAGTTCCAGATCCGCTTGGCTTCTTTAATTTACCAATATACTTACATATTGTGCTCTCAATTTTGTCCAAGCATCCTGAGTGGCTTTTCCTATTTTATTCAAATTATTATTATATAATACAAGAAGTGGAGAATTTAGTCTTAAAGTGTGCGTTACCGGAAATAGATAAGTTTTCGGACCACGAATCCACGTCATTTGCGGTTTTCCCAGGGATATGCTGGGTGGTAATGTCTTGCGTTTGTAGCGCAAACGACCACTTGGCAAGTCGCTCATATGGGTTTTTCACTGAAAATAACCATTTCAGTGCACTGTGATCCGTGAGCACAGTGTAGTGTAACCCATACACATATGGTCTAAATTTTTGAACCGCGTACACCACAGCGAGGCACTCATGCTCACTGGCTGTGTACCGTTTCTCTACTTCAGTCATCGATCTACTTGCGTAGGCAATGACTCGTGGTTTTCTGTCTTGTACCTGTACAAGCGTGGCACCTAAGCCATAACCACTACTGTCGCAGTGAATCTCAGTCTCAGCGTTTTCCATAAGATAGGCTAGTATTGGGCTTGTAACTAATGCGAGCTTCAGCTTATCGAACGCTATCTGCTGGAACTCACCCGACAAATGGTTGCTCTTTTCTCAACAACAGATTGAGTGGCATAGCAATTTTGCCAAAATCTTTGACAAAACGTCTGTAATAACCACATAAGTTAACAAATGATCTGATGTGAGTTTGAGTGGGGGTAGGGAATTTAGTCACCGATGAGACTTTTCCCTGGTCTACTTCGACTCTTTCACTTGAGATTACATGACAAAGATACTCAATCTTATCAGCCCCAAAACGACACTTACTCGTTTTTAGGGTTAGGGACGCAACCCTAAGGCATTGCAGAACAGCTCTTAGCCTCTGCTGATGCTCTTCAAAGTTCTTAGCGAATATGATGAGGTCATCCAGGTATACTAATAGCATGGTCCACTTAAGACCTGACAACACCGTATCCATTAAGTATTGAAAGCTCGAAGTATTGAAAGGTGCGTTACATAAACCCATCACCAATCTACGAAATTGGTAAAGACCATCAGGTGTGACAAACGCGGTTTTCTCCTGATCTCTCTCATCAACTTCTATCTGATAGAAGCCTGAGATAAGATCTAGCACTGTGAAGTACTTAGCTCCACTTAATCGATCGAGAGCGTCTTCCATTCTTGGAAGCGGGTACGCATGTTTCTTAGTCACCAGATTAAGCTGCCGGTAGTCGATACATGATCGAAAACCTCCGCTCTTCGGCACCAAAACGACAGGCGCAGCCCATGGAGATATTGACTCCTCGACTATTCCTGCTTCCAGGAGTTCCTCTACTTTTTCCTTTATTCTACCGCGCTCTACAAAAGACGCATGATAAGGATGGAGCGTTATCGGTAGACTTTCTCCCGTATCGATTTTGTGCTTAAACAGATTGGTCTTACCAACCATAGCTTCTTCAGTTACGAAAACTTCAGAAAATTCATCTACTACTTTGAGAATTTTTTTCTGATCACTCAGAGTCAGATTTTCACCAAGTTTTACTGCAAGCCTGAGCTTGGCCTCATCCACAGAAGGACTTGCATCAAGTCTAGAAGTCGAACTACACTCACTAAAGAGTAAAACTTCAGCTCCTACGGGACACAATTCCACCGTAGCAGTGGTCGTATTCTTTGCCAGTGTTATCGGAACACGGTCAAAGTTTGTGACCCACACTTCAGTTTCATGATCAACCATGACAGCGTAAACGTACGGCTGCATTAAGTTATCAGATAACTGTAAATCCCGGTTTGGACACAAAATCACAGAACCGCTTGAGATTTCAGGTGTCTTCACCTTAACTCTTATCGTAACCTTCGGCGGTATGCGAATAGTGTCAACTAATGAGCATTTGTAAATTTTATTCTCGTTCTACCGATCGCATACATAGTCGATCTGTAGAATCTCATTTGAATCACTTAGATTCCCTGAGTTTGAGGCTTTTTCACTTTGGCCGTTACTTAAACTGCACCTCGGCGAACCCTTCCGTTCATTTCCAGGCACCGTCTCAACTATACTTAGCGATGAGGGGCGCTTTGTCCAGTCTGTCATCAACAAAAGAGGCTCTGGCAGTTTGGGCATCACATAAAAACCGCACAAGGACTTTTCCCCACTATATGTGAGCGCTAACTCCACATACTCTGCGAGCGTCGTCCTTTCTGACGCTGTTCTCACGCAAAGCGGAGCTACTGTGTACTTCTTGTGTACACAACTCCCAACTATTTGTAAAAACTCGAGACTAATAACCGAAATATTAGACCCTTCGTCAACTCTCACAGCGTATGAGAATTTGCCAAACACAAGGTTTGTCATAACCTTGGGGCCTATACGCCTTCGTCGAAACGTATAGGCCCTAGTGAGTTCCTCTTCCTGAAGAGTTGGCTTAGAGTATTTGACTCTACTT
The DNA here is from genome assembly GCA_002738285.1 of Holacanthella duospinosa. Classification (NCBI taxonomy): domain Eukaryota; kingdom Metazoa; phylum Arthropoda; class Collembola; order Poduromorpha; family Neanuridae; genus Holacanthella; species Holacanthella duospinosa. The sequence goes on along the minus strand of NIPM01000330.1, from coordinate 19,481 downwards.
CTCTCAATATTAGGACTTTTGTTCTTCATACTACACGCTAGTACTAAACAAGAAGGCTTAGTCTCAATAGTAACTTATTACTCGAGTCTTGACTAGAACGAATCTTTGAGACTAGTTTTGGGGGAAATTTTATATTTTTGGGCGTTACCCATGCCCGCCTCATTCGTTTTTTGAAAACGAATTTTGCTTCGTAGTGTCCACAGACACTCCATACACTTTGGAAAAGCGTGGCTCCTCCTTCAGTGTTTCGGGGACAATCCCGAATAATGTGACCCGACTCACGGCACATGTAACATTTCAAACGAAATTCCAGCGAATCCCGCGGTCTCTGCTCTTGTTTCCTCCCCGTTCTACTTGTGCTCGGAGAAAATCTTTGGGATTGTTGGCCGGACCGGTTTTGGCCTTCTTCCTTCGGCCTCACAAAAGGCTTCTGAGTCTGACATTTCGGGATCCATAATTTCGAAAAAGTTCATTTTTTGGAAACATATTCCCCAGCGGAAACACAATCGACGAAGCGAACTGCACTCGCAGATTTTTTCGCCTCCTTACAAACCGACTCAGGATCGTAAAAGGCTCTCAAGTCCACTTTGAGCGCAGCACACTTGGCTGCCCTATTCTCAGGGGTCAGGTCCCTTTTGAACCTGCCCTGGTTAAATTTCCACCATCGGAAACTTCTCCTTCGATTATTTGGTGAAAATTTAAAATTAGCCAACCACTGTCGGCTGACGCTGCTGACATAACAGCGTCGCATCTGGCGCAAAACAAATCCACGTCAGATTTCGCGTCAAATTTTGGAATTGACCTCAAAACGAATTTGAGGTCGGTCTGCATTACTACAGACCCCATGGCACTACTGCCCGGCTGCACCACTGCAACCGCGTCCGTTACTCCACTATGCCTAGTAGACATTACTAGTATAGTGGTAGTAGACACAGTACTACCTTTCAGTACAAAACTGAGCTGAGCCGATTTATAAAGTTTGGCTGACCTCAAACACGTAGTAGACACACTACTACTTTTTTGGTCGAAAAAAATTAAAAAAAATACTATTTGTCTGCTACTCCTAGCAGACACTCTACTTTTCCAGCACTAAGCTATTGATGTTACTCTTCTAAGTAGACACACTACTTTTTCAGCATAAAGCTGAGCTGAGCCGAGGTGAAAAGTTCGGCAGAAATCTCCGCCACCTGTTGCGGTTTGCTTCACTGTTGGTCTTTTTCATCTTTTTTGGTCAACAATGAACCGCAATGAAAATCAAATTGTTGTTCTTAGAGCTGCTTAGCTCTAAAAACAAATAAACACAAAACAAACCTAAAACAAAAACAAACTACACAAGTTAATTTTTGCTTTCGATGAAATAAAGCAAAAGCTTTATTTCCAACAAACAACACAAACAATACACAATAAACAAACACAATACTCTCACGTAGAGAGACACAAAAATAAGTCCGCTTACAAGGACAAGTAAAAAGATAATGATAATAAAAACTGTTTTTTACAATTACACAATTGTAAAAAAAATATAAATAAAGACAAAGAAAGAAACCTATTCTTAGTTTTTTTTCCACACAGGATAGGATAATAATAACTAATAACAAAGAAAAATAATAACACATCCATAAATTATAATTATTATTATGCACTGTTTCAATATCTTAAAAAGTAAAATATTACATTTTCGTGAGGATAGTGTGTGATTTAGTGAAAAAATTTAATAAATTCAAAATATAACATCAGATATTTACTCTTGGAAGAAAGGGAAGTGTTGTTTACTCTAAAATTGTTATCTTAAATGAAGTGTGAGGTAGTCAGATGACTTACATTTTCGCAGGACAAATGTGATACATATAACTATGTGATATACAGTATGTCCAATTTTATCCCGAGCTGCAATCTCTTTGGCGTTCTGATGGGATAGTGCGCATGATCAACGAGGAATTCCAATGAAGTCTTTAGTAAGGTAATCAAACGGAATAGATATATGTTTCAATGTACCTTTCTAAGGTTCTTTTCTATTTAGTGAGGTTTTACACCTTTTGAATACTTAATAGCTAAATGTTTTAAGTCGGTATGATACTCCCTTCGGCACCTTACATACGAATGTCCAAAGCCTTACAGTTTCCTTAAGGAGTGTTTTCCTTCACTCAATAAAGCTGATCACAAATCAAGTCTATTTTACACTGAATATACAATGAGCCAATTAACAAATCACTTTATTTAGAAACACAAATTATCATCAAACAAGTTGCTAAATTCACCTGACGGGGAAAATTTGTGAGTCTAAAGTTTTGTATGACAAAAAGTATGAAAAAGCTTTTTTCGCATGTCCATAAAACAATTTGCGCCCCTAAAGTCTTTAACACCCTAGCAACCCTAAGACCCTACGAACACCTCTCGAGTACGCTGAGATTGGTGAAACCTAACTCCGTTCTAGTCGGTAAACCAGACCGGAAACGGAAATCTTACCCAATGTTCTGAATTAGAACACTCATAAAAAGATTTTGCCCAACTCTAATCGGGTATCCGATGGAGTGAAGTGATAAGTTGAAAAACATAGATGTCCGGTGCTCTCTTTTAGTCCACCATATCAGGTCAGGAAACCCACCTTACTCTTTGGCTATATGAAACAAAAATGACCTTAGGGGTTCCAAAACACCTTCCGGTTGACCTTTTTTGGTTTTAAATTAAAGAGGAACCATTTCTGTGTAAACTCATACAAATTAAATATTTATTTGGTATGAGTTCATGTAATAATATTTAAATTAATAAAAGATGATTAAAAATTGTCTACAAAAACTAAACTTCTTCATACAAATTTTTTAAACTCACACCTTTTCATCGGTCATGCGTATCGGTAACCAGAGGTAGTTTTTAATAGCATAGCATTAATTTTTTAAGGAGGAGAGCACTAATTTCAGTAGGACATATTTGTATCACCTTGATATAAATAAATACCCTTGGGGATAATTTGAGTAAAAAGAAATGAAACAGTTATTTCAGTGTGGCATATACGTCTAATGAAACTTAAACAAACAATTTTATTTCCCTACATGCAATTTCTTTTTGTTTTAAAAACTTATAAAAACACAAAACATTTGACAATTATAAATACTCTTATACTCGCTTATATTAAAAGAAATGAATCATATAACAAATATGACCTGTGTTAATTTATGCATCCAAATACATTCAAATATCAATACCAACTATTTCTATAAAAATTATAAACTACGCCCACTTTTATAAACATTGGACCAATCGGAAGTCGACTTTTCAGAAACAAGATTTTAATACTGCTAAAATTAAGGTTTATCAGACTTAATATTTGCGTATATCGTAGATTTCAAACCAAGTTAAAAAATAAGTTGTTCTTACTAAAATACATGTACAAAGATAACAATTATTATTACTAATTTTGTTCCAATAATTCTATCTCCGCTGTATGTAAAGTTTTGTTGAATTCGAATTGAATTTCCAAAAACTTCTTCCTATTACTCTGATATTTTCCGTCGTTTATGAGTAATTGATTTTGTAAAAAGATCAAAATCATCATCGTTCGCTTAAACCAGTTCTTGAATATAAAGTAGGACTTCTTTCTCAAATAGATCCAAAGGTCGTTTCATACCACGCCGGTGAGGTCTTCCATTTCGTGTTGGTCTGCTTCTAGGAAGCAACGTATCGCCTGAAGAGCTTGTATTGTCAATAGATGCACCAATCCCTTGAAGCTCATCTTCGTCAAAAATTTTCGATTCCAATGACAGGTCTTGTTGTTCCACATCGTCCACTAATAAATTTGATATTGTTTCTCCGCTAAGTTCTGATGCATCTTTCAGGAATCCATTAAACCCTCATGACAAAAGTGTGACCTCTTTGATACTCCACTTCCAGATGGTTTCTTCGACTTTCCCATAAATGCCATGTATTGATTTCGAAGCTTTCCCCACTTCGACTTAAGCATCTCCGCTAAATAAAAATTGGTGTTATTGCAAAATTATAATGAAACAAAATGCTTTAGTATATATATATTTATTTACGTTTACCTTCATTGTTGAGTTCAAAGCCAATTTCTCTCCGTTTCCTTTCTCTGACGACATTATTCTTATAATCAACGTTACATTTATCATGCAAACATGGGTGTAGCTTCACCTGATCAATCAATTTCTTTTCCAGGTCCATTTATCGACAACAAAGTATGCAATTATAAATTTAATATTATAATTTTAAAGACAAACTGTTCACGAAGGAAAAAGTATCTCCCAGTTCAACTTTTGTTAAAGGAGATGACGAAATGAAGATGAGAAAAAAAAGCATAGACTGATTCATCCAAACAATTTTTCATCAGATGATCGTCTTAGCAACGTTTGGACAATCATCTGATGAAGCATAAATTGAATAATCTGGCGCTCATCAGGCGAAGCGCCGAAGGAAACGGGTGTAAGGATAGACTGACAGGTATGGGAACAATAACAAAAGCATAAAAAAGCTATTCAGTAACAAATAGTTTCTCAGCGCACCGCCATGGGAACAGAATTTGTATAAACTCAGAAAGCATAAATTCGGTTCCATTAAAGAAGCCTTTCAAGAAAATAACCAGAAAGAGAAAGCATAAATTGAGGGTAACAATGCGAAATCCTTTCACCAGAAGTCCGCCTATATCTGCCAAGTCTTCTTTCACATGTGAGAATCTCCTTTCCTTTTTTAAAAGCATTATTGTTCAGGCCATTAATCCTCCAAAAACAATCTTATTTCCTAAAGCACAGGATCCGTTGTTGAGCTGCCTTAGTTTCGTCCAATTTTGATATTGAGGCGCTAAGTGTCGACTTGACAAGGTTCACAAAAATTTTCTCGTCATCAAGAATTTCTTCATTAACTGCATTTTCTGTTAATGGACTTCAAGAAAGGGTAGCTGCCAAAATTAACTCTTCACTTTTTGATTTTGAAACCTAACCTTATTATTTTCATCCTAAACCTCTGAAGACGAGCTGATAACTCATGTAGTCCTTTGCTGGTAAAAATCGAGACAAGAGGGTTATGATGTCTCTATTTGAACCTCAATTCCTATTATGAATTCTTGAAAGCGTTCGCATGCCCAAGTAATCTCCAATGTCTCCTTTTCAATTTGAGCATATCCTTTCTCCGTGGTTGTCATTGTACGCGATGCATATGCTACGCTCGTCGATTGCCATCTCTATCTAGCTGAAGCAGCGCCGCTCCAACCCATAGGAGGAGGCACCAGTTGAAACAATAGTTGTCCGATTGACCGATTTTGATCCGATTGATCATAAACTGTGAGTAAATGGTCAGACGTCAAAGTTTTCTTAAGCTCTTGGAATGCTTTATCTTGCCAAATTTAGTCGCGGATTAATTTGGCTTCGGGAATTTATTTTATCAAAAATCTGAAATAACATCGCATAAATAGACATCACTTACACAATGTTTAAACATGTTTGGTTCCAGGATTATCAAATTTAGTCGCGGATTAATTTGGCCCTGTGAATTTATTTTATCAAAAATCTGAAATAAAATTGCATAAATAGACACATATCACGTACACAATGTTTAAACACATGTTTGGTTCCAGGAAATTACCAAATTTAATCGCGGATTAATTTGGTCCCAATTTTCTTTTCTCGAAAATCACAAATAGCTTATCAAAGCAGACTTAAATCTTTTACTCAGTGTCCAAATATATATTCGGTTCCAAGAAAATACCGAGTTTCGTCGGCGATTAATATTACCCCTTTAAAAATTAAAAAAAAAATTTGTGTAATATTTTATTGCCTAATTATTTGAAAGTTTTAATTATGGTTATTTTTTATCATTAGCACTAACAAGTTTAGCACACGTCATAAATGACTCAAAAGAATCATTAAATCAAGCTGCCTTAACTGTACTATCAACATGAAATTACCGAGTTTTGAGTGAGTTTGATTTGTTTTTCTGCTGGTTCG
>NIPM01000330.1:0-13430 GCA_002738285.1 Holacanthella duospinosa | reverse complement strand
GTGGAATCGACTAATAATTGAGAAAAAAGACATGAATAATCCTATTTTAACATGAATATTTTACATGATAAACAAAAATACATGAATATTTTACATGATAGACAAAAATACGTGAAAAAATACATGAAAAAAAATACATGAAAAAATACATGAAAAAAATACATGAAAGAAATACATGAAAAAAAAATACATTAAAAAAATACACGAACAAAAAATACATGAATTCCCTTTATCAGTCTTCTATTATTATTAACTTGGCCACGGAAATTTTTTAATCGAAAATCGAAAAAAAAATTCGAAATAAATACATGCTACTAATTTAAGTATCAGCTGAAGTCCTTCACCAGGAAAATACGAAATTTAGTTGCAGATTTATTTTGTCCTTGATTCCTTGTAGCATCAGGAAAATTTCCAAACGATTCAAGATAAGAAAAAACATGAAGCGCTCAAGTTATGCTTACATTAGTTAGAATACCACACCGGTGCGGTGATCGGATAAGCTAAAGTCCAATTAATATAAGTCTCATACACAATTTTTTTTTGTTTACACATTAGTTCAATTAATTCGCTTCTACCATACATCAGTTGCGTGTGCGAATTGTAATTCAACATTCACTAATAATTCATTAAAATAAAGTAAAATAATAGATATTTGAACTTATAAGTTTACGTTTATGGTTTTTATGTCCCAACCCAAGTCGCAACCCACATTATATTGAAATTTAGAATAAAATTGGTTTTATACTACTAAACCAAGCAAGTTTATGAATAAAATATTACAAAAGCCGAGTTATGTTTCATATCAATAAAAAACAAGTTATTTGGATACGATAGTGGGTGAGGGTCGATTGGCTTTAGGACTTTTGTATCAGATAGGCTTACGGTATTAAAATAATCTGTTGCTTCCGATCGCGGAGCGATACCGGATTATGTTTTGCTTGTTATGTTTGGATCTGCTTCGAAATATTTTTAGAATGTTGGATCGGTTCGTAGATCGGGTTCGAAAATATTTTTCATTGTTGGATCGGTTCGTGGTTCGGGTTCGATAATTTTTTTCATTCGTGGATCGGTTCGCGGTTCGGGATCGAAAATTTTTTAGAATGTTGGATCGGTTCGCGGTTCGGGTTCGATTTATTTTTTCATTCTTGGATCGTTTGGTGGATCGGGTTCGATTTCTTTTTTTCTGTTGGATCGGTTTGTGGATCGGGTTCGAAATTTTTTCCATGTTTCATCTGTGGTTTCAATTGTGAAATTTTAAATCCCAATGCTTTTGGCCTTGGCTGAACGACTTGAGTTTTATAGTCAAAATTCTCAAGAATCCAAGGAACGAAAAACATGGTAAGATATAGGGTTCGAAAATAATTCAACCATTAACTTCTGGAGCCTCCCATAAATTGCCAGAAAAGAGAATCATGTTCTAGTTTTTACTATCAACATCAGTCTGATGTCCTGTGTCACAGTGTGAGTATAGTGTAAGTTGGAATGACCGTAAATTAATTCTATCTAACTTTTCACAATTACCACACCTAGTTTTCACAATTAGCACTATTGTTGGTAACTGTGAAAAGTAGTTTCGCGAATGCAAATAAATCTCTCCAGGCGTTCCAACAGAGAAATTAACTAATTAAAAAACGATAGAGAATCCTATTATGAATAAATGTTGTCAAAAAATAATTTTAGGAGAAACCTTTATTCCCATACATTTTTTTAGTCAAACTTGGAAAAGTGAAAAAAAAATTCACAATTAGCTAAGATGATCCTAATTCATTGTGAAATTATTTAAATCTATTATTCCGCGGTTTTTGCTAAGTTGTGGATATTCTCATAGTAACGGCTCTTGAAATGGGATAAACAAACTGTCTCCCGTTTTGAAATAGACATTAAATTTGGTAATATCCTGGAACCAACCATGTGTTTAAACATTGTGTGAATTATATGTGCCAATTTATGAAAATTTATTTGAGATTCTCGAAAAAATAAATTTTCGGGGCCAAATTAATCCGTTACTAGATTTGGAAATTTCCTGGAACGAAACATGTTTAAACATTGTGTAAATTTTATGTCTGTTTATAAAATTTTATTTGAGATTTTCGAAAAAAAATTTTCGGGTCCAAATTCATCCGTGTCTAAATTTAGTATTTTCTTTAAATCAATTATGTTCTTGTATACTGCGTAATTGATATATGGTTATTTTGAAAAAATTTGTGCAATTTTCAAAAAAGAAATTTCCAGGGCCAATTAATCCGCTACTAAATTTAGTATTTCCCTGGAACCACATGTACGTACGCAAGCTGGGACCTACATACCATTGTACTTTTACAATATTCTTGAAAATTTTAAGAAATTATATGCCGGGGCGAAATTAATCCGCGATCGATTAAGGTAGTAATAAAATTGTTACGTACTTGTTAAAACAACCTAAAAAAAGGAAATTGAGTTTTACAAGGCAGCATTTGTCGAAAATTCCCTTATGGAGTGAAGACCAGGTTTAGGATCGTGATTACAACAGAAACTTTAACAGAAAAACTTTAATAAGGAAAATTTTTATAGAAAAACTTTAAGATATTATTACAACGAAATAATAACTATGACGTAAAACTTTCAGATTTCTTAAAGCAATAAAGTTTCCCCCAAATGCTCTCAATTTCGGATTTATTTTATTCTCAAAAGAAAAGCTTTTGTTATTGTACTCAACTGAGCTCTGAAGGAGCTCTACCAAAATACTGAATACCTTTGTCAAAATTGTAGCGCTTTATAAGTCATAGTGCGGACTTTTAGCAACCCCAACTAGGGTTAAATTTAACTTAAACTTCTAGGAATAAATGTAAATTAATAACAAAATTTTCTTGGAAAAGTTAAATATGCAACTAATAAACATAATAAAGGATAAAAATAAAACCTTCTCGAGATAATCTTATTTATTAACATAGTGAGAATTAAAAACAGTTTGTTCTTCTCATAATTGATAACGAAATTGCGAAAGCAATCCTGACGGAATCTCACAGTTTATATCTTCACGAATATCAATCCGAGGAAGCCAATAATTAGAATAATTAATGTAAAAGGTCAACAGCTGATCTGTTACTGTGAATTCAGGAAGTTTCGAAAGTAGGACCTCACCTCATCATCTGTCAAGTCACCAGAAGACGAGGACAAAAGGACAGAACACATGCACCGCAGTTCAGGGGTCGTATTCACAAACGCGGGTTCAATCAATCAACATCCTAGAATGATTTGTCATTAGCAAAGGAAAAAGGAAAAAACTCAAACATATAGGGGATGAATCGGGTTAGACTTCGGTAGGACATCATCGAGCTAGTTGACGACACATTCACACACTGATTCTGAGTATTCGTTTCAGTGGAATAGCTCAATCGTATTTTATCCAGCAACCAATACTACACGCAATTTACATGATATAATTCATTTGGCAACACATTGTGTAAGAAGAAAAGTTGGATTACTTGAAGAGGCAGACAAAGCCTATAAAAGACATACTATCAGACAGCAACAAAGCAAAATAATGTCAACTAGAAGGTCACGTTTATGAATTCACAAAGAAGGCTACCTGAATCATGGAAACAAATCAACAGTCAAAGACGCCTACGAAAAGGACTGCATGACACTGAAAGCGACCACGAATCACCACCTGCGAAGGCCCTACGCACTCTACAACCTACCGGCGATGACATGAGCAAAATGATCAAAGAAATCCTAGGTAAAGTTACTGCAACTGATGAAATGTTTATGGAAACAAACCAAAAGGTGTCCAACATACAAAATTGGATACAAAAAACTGACTAAAAATTACACGGATTAGAATCTGGTCCAAGTACACAGAAAACGAAAGTTTCTCTCATGAAATCAGAAATAACCCAACAAAAACAAGCACTATACAAACTCTCCAATGACACAAACCGTATAACAGACGAAGCGAGAAAACTGAACATCATCATTATGGAATTCAGCGAAGATAATTCTGACACAGAACAACTGAAAATAAAACTCGGAAACCTAAGCTGGATCCAGAGTCTTTGGTTTTCTCGTTCCTTTCATCGTTCCTACCTGATTTCCATTATCCATACTTTCTCATAAAGTTATCAGACAGTTGCCATGAGAATGCCATGAGAACCAAATGTGAAAAGAAAAGCATCCAAACTTTCTTTTTCCCAGCATTTTCTGATCTCATTCTGTTCTTCTTTTGAAGTTGACTCGAGCTCAACTTTTTCGAGAGAACGAAGTAGGAAAAGAAGTTCATTTTGGAAGAATGGGTGATAATTTCGAAAAAGAACTTATTGACGCAGTGCGAGAGGAGATGTGTCTCTGGGACAAATCAAACAACGACTTCAAAAATACTAAAGTTAACGAAAATGCGTGGAGGAAAGTTGGTACTGCACTGAATAAAGACGGTAAAAAAATTTTTTTTTTTTTAATCTTTATTCGAATTTACTAAGATTATGAATAAATCTTAGCAAACCATTGCANGTGTCTCTGGGACAAATCAAACAACGACTTCAAAAATACTGAAGTTAAGGAAAATGCGTGGAGGAAAGTTGGGATTGCACTGAATAAAGACGGTAAAAAAAATTTTTTTTTTTTTAATCTTTATTCGAATTTACTAAGATTATGAATAAATCTTAGCAAACCATTGCAAANTTTTTTTTTTTAATCTTTATTCGAATTTACTAAGATTATGAATAAATCTTATCAAACCATTGCAAAACTACCTGGATGAGTTTGAGGGCTCAATTCATGAAATTTCTTTTACGCTTAAAAAAACCTTCAGGAAGCGATGGGCGGAGACCATACTATCGTAATGAAACGTCTATGATGTTTTTGAGAGGAGATGTTGAGCCTGACGAGAAGTAATAAACTTGCATTTTATACGCATGATTTCTGAAATATTAATTAAAAATAAATTGTTACTAGTAATTACACAAATCTAGATGCAAGAAAAGAAGTGAACGTTATTACAAACGGTGGTTTCCAAATTCTCGACATTTCTCAAATAGAAGTTGAAGATGAGGACGGGTGCATCCCACTCACACGAAACGATGTGACGTTGGTGAAACGTTCAAATGGAAACTCTGTTGGCCGTATCCACTCAAAATTCGGAGGGAAAAAAGTAAACCGATTAATTATTACAGGGTGTTTAATCTTTTTTTGCACCCTCTTTCTCCAATTTAATTGTAATTCCTCCCAACCCATGCTGCAATTAGCAAAGAAATGTGAAAAAATGACATCATGGTTTCTAGAGTGCAAAAAAAATTAAACACCCTATACATAAATGATATATATCCAATTATTATTTACCGAAATATTATAGAGGAAATAAGACGAAATTGAGACGCGGTTGGTTGAACTAATGTCAACAGAAGATGATGAATTCGATGCGTTTGGAAAAACTNAAATAAATTGTTACTAGTAATTACACAAATCTAGATGCAGGAAAAGAAGTGAACGTTATTACAAACGGTGGTTTTCAAATTCTCGACATTTCTCAAATAGAACAACTTCTACTCCTGCCCACGTAGGGTGAGTGTGCTTTGCTACACTCGTTGGTGAAACGTTCAAATGGAAACTGCTGGCCGTGTCCACTCAAAATTCGGAGGGAAAAAAGTAAACCGATTAATTATTACAGGGTGTTTAATCTTTTTTTGCACCCTCTTTCTCCAATTTAATTGTAATTCCTCACAACCCATGCTGCAATTAGCAAAAAAATGTGAAAAAATGACATCATGGTTTCTAGAGTGCAAAAAAATTAAACACCCTATACATAAATGATATATATCCAATTATTATTTACCGAAATGTTATAGAGGAAATTAGACGAAATTGAGACGCGGTTGGTTGAACTAATGTCAACAGAAGATGATGAATTCGATGCGTTTGGAAAAACTCTTGTTCAGAAATTGAGAAAATTATCATCTGAAAATCGGAGATGCTATTTGGAAACTCAACTGGAGATTAATAAAATAGTTCATGATGCAGAGCTAAGTAATCTGTAACGTACATATGTATGCTACGTAAAAGTTATTACTAAAAGGTTTAATTTCATTTCTTATTCTATTAAATACAATTATTCTGCCAAGTAACAGCACCTTGTGTATTGAAATATTTTTTAAATTTCTCTCGTACTTCTGAAGCGGAAGTTGAATAGTTGTTTGTTCCTTGAATCGTTAGACGTTCAAACCCAGTATCATCTTCAGTGGTTTGTCTCCAGTTACCTTCGGAATATCCTTTCATCGAATCAATAGTGATCGTATTCATATCATTTTTTGTAAGTAGGAAATTATGAAGAATAACTGTGGTTTTTACAACTAGTTTGGTCAATTCCATATCCGCAGCAATAGATGTATTAAACACGCGAAATCTAGCTGCTAAAACCCCGAATGCATTTTCTACTGTCATGCGTGCTCGCGACAAACGATAGTTGAAGATTCGATTATCTTTTTCTAGAAACTTTCCAGGATAAGGCTTCATTAGATAAGGTTTCAGAGAAAATGCATCGTCCACTAGAATCACATGAGGAAGAATGACATTTTCAAAGCCAATAGATATAGGTGGAGGAATTCCGATTGTTTGTGCCTGTAATGATTTTCCAATTTGTGATCTGGTGTATACTCCACCGTCNAACTGTGGTTTTTACAACCAGTTTTGACAATTCCATATCCGCAGCAATAGATGTATTAAACACGCGAAATCTAGTTGCTAAAACCCCGAATGCATTTTCTTGACAGTACGCACGAGCGCTGTTTGCTATCAACTTCTAAGCTAATAGATTTTCTAGAAACTTTCCAGGATAAGTCTTCATTAGATAAAGTTTCAGAGAAAATGCATGGTCCGCTAGAATCACATGAGGAAGAATGATATTTTCAAAGCCAATAGATTTAGGTGGAGGAATTCCGATTGTTTGTGCCTGTAATGATTTTCCAATTTGTGATNATTATGAAGAATAACTGTGGTTTTTACAACTAGTTTTGTCAATTCCATATCCGCAGCAATAGATGTATTAAACAAGCGAAATCTAGCTGCTAAAACCCCGAATGCATTTTCTACTGTCATTTTCGCGTGCTCGCGACAAACGATAGTTGAAGGTTCGATTATCTTTTTCTAGAAACTTTCCAGGATAAGGCTTCATTAGATAAGGTTTCAGAGAAAATGCATCGTCCGCTAGAATCACAAGAGGAAGAATGACATTTTCAAAGCCAATAGATTTAGGTGGAGGAATTCCGATTGTTTGTGCCTGTAATGATTTTCCAATTTGTGATCTGGTGTATACTCCACCGTCCGATTGAGAACCCGAAGCCCCAATGTCCACGACAATGAATTTGTGCGTTGGATCTACGATTGCTACGAGGACAATTGAGTAGAAGTTTTTGTTATTATAGTATTTGCTTCCCGAGAATCTAAGTCCACGTATTTTCACGTGCTTCCCGTCCATAGCACCGCAAGCATTTGGGAAATTTCAATTCCTTCGAAATCCTTCCTCAGATTGCTTCCATGTTTCTTCCGTAGGGTTCGGCAAATATATAGGACCCATTTTATCACAAATTGCAGTCATGACTTCACGGAGAATTATAGAAACAGATTGTGGTGAAATACGGTAGTTGAGAGCTAGAGATACTTGTGAATTTCCAGTTGCCAGGAACCTAAAATACGTCACAAGTAAGTTTGAACGTCTGTAAAGTTTATGATTGTTTCGTACCGAATTGTAACTGCTAGTTTCTCAGTTGGTGAAATCGGTCGAAGATGATTTTTCTTTCGTTGGATTGAGTTTGAGACAAGATCTAAAATCTCATCATAATTTCCTTCGTCCATTCTAATGTAAAAACATAATTTTATAATGGCTTCATTATATCAAAATTTATCTTATCACGTTCAACTCTATTTTGAAAAATGCTACGAATGTACATTCTTCGCTTACTCCTTTTCTTAATGATTCGACGAAGCAAAATCAACTTAAGAATAAGCTTCTTGTTTTTCGCAGCCATTGATGACTATATTTTCCCTTGTACGATCTAGACTTTCCTCGGAAAGATTAAACGAGGAAGATCATCAGCCNTCGGAAAGATTAAACGAGGGAGATCATCAGCAAGGAAAGAGAATTGACTATTTTGGAAACAGAAGGAAAGTTTGGATGAGAATGTAGAACAGAATGAGAATGTCATGGCAACAGAAAGCATTGAGCCAGGAAACTCTGGCCAAGGCTTAACTCCCTCATGTGGGAGAGTACGGGCCGACTCGAAGACTTAGGACGTAACTCTTTATAAGAAGCAGAGATGAGGATAGCGTACTTATTTGCCTTATTCTTTTGTCTACTTCCACCATTAAAAAGTTAAAACAATTTGTAATCTTTTTGTCACCATAACCAGAACAACTTATCCTTATGAATTAATGGTAATTAATGATGGATTAAGATTGCATAGGTGAAGACGAACAAATTATTCTTCATTTAGTTTGTTCGGCTTACAATTAAGCCGAAATTACCACCAACTAAATATTTCTGTTCTTCGGCCTTCGCCTTATCCGCGGTTAATTTTTTTTTAGTAAACTCAATTTCTAGGTTATTCGGTAAATGGTAACCGATTATAGCATTAATTATATATAATTATGCATATGTTACCTTTAACTGATGCCCAAACCAACTCAATAGGATTCAATTCGCAGTGGGCCACAGGGAGCCAAAGTAGCTTGATGTCTTCGAGTCCAAAATTATTTTTTCAACTTCATATTGCGGCTGAATTTGATGTAGTTTGACCAATTCCCTTAGTTCTACAACTCGCAAATCCCTAAAACTTTCTTCGTCTTCAGGAATTGGAACGTGATGGGTTTCTAGCCACTCGATGACATCTGATTTTTTGAATTTTAATGTAGGATTTTTGGTAGCATCAGTAACTTTTTTGTGATAAGAAGCCTGATCCAACACAATCACTGACTGTTTTGGTAAAGATGTAATTACTTAGAAAACCATTCTAGGAAATGCTGAGAATTCATCTCATGATGATAGTCTTTCGTTTTCTTTTTCCTTATAAACTTTCCCTACACCAAGGAAACCATCTTCAGACCCCACGTTGACAATTATAACTCTTTTACCAGCTCCACTCGGTTTAGATGAAATCCCACCTGTGAATAATATAAATTGAAATTATAAAATGATCTAAGCTAAAAATTATTTTACACACCGAGCAACCCTTCTTGGTACCGATGCTCAATCCCTCCTAACCAAATATCTACATGAGATTTAGCATGAGCCATGCGTAATATTTCCTTCTCAGGTATTTGCCAACTCCGATCCAAGCTGAGACTTTCATTGGCCCATGTTTCGGCTTGGTAGAAAACCTGTGTTAAAAATTAATGTATTCAAAAAATTAAATGTTATAATTAGTGATATTTAATGCAGGGGTCTGAGTCTAATGTTGACTTCTAGGAACCTTCACAACGGTTGACATAACGCGAAGTTGGCAATACGCGATAAAGTCAACTCGAAGTGATAATTCAATTTAGTTGACGATAAGGAAAACTTGCGAATAATAGATTTGGTAGACAATTCAGTTCTTTTCTGCATTTTGCTTGCCAATTTAGTGTGTTATTGTTGTTGTTTATTCATTGGGTTCAAATAAAAACGCAAAATGAAGAAGTAATCGTAAACTAAGATAACGGTTCTCTAAATCTGACTACTTTTTAATTTCTCAACTTCAAGATTTACGCAAAATTTTGCTTTAACGTCTCTTCGACCTGTTTCGGTTAAAATATTTTGTTAACATAATGAAAAGTTTGACATTAAGGAAAATGACATTAAAACCCTCATATTACCAATCAATTGACATTTGTCAAGGGTTTATTGCCCACCTAAATTGAGATGGGCCAAAGTTNTTGTTTTTCGCAGCCATTGATGACTATATTTTCCCTTGTACGATCTAGACTTTCCTCGGAAAGATTAAACGAGGAAGATCATCAGCCAGGAAAGAGAATTGACTATTTTGGAAACAGAAGGAAAGTTTGGATGACAATGTAGAACAGAATGAGAATGTCATGGCAACAGAAAGCATTGAGCCAGGAAACTCTGGCCAAGGCTCTAATCCTCAACAAAACGAAAAGACAACTGCATCTTCAAGAAGTCTAGCGTGTCGGACGTTATGTAGAAGAAAAAATTAGACCTGTAAAAGTCATATTCACCTCTATCAACGACAAAATTGAGGTGCTAAACAAGAGGGGAAATATGAAACGCAACCAAGACCCAACGTCAATATCGATAAAGGATGACCTGTGCCAAGGGACAAGAGATGAGCTGAAATGGAAATGGGAAATACGGCAAGCAAAACAGCCCTGCAAACTAAGGTCACCCATCAGTAATTTGACTAAAAGACCAGATATCTTCAAAAAAATCACAAAATCACGCAAGTATCCATAACGTAATTACCAATAATAACAACATTAAACCAATAAGAACTAAGTATAACTATAATTATCGTATAACTTTAAAAAATAAGACTAATTTTAACAATAATGAGACAACTCATAACATTTTAAACTCTCTTTTGATATACCTAACGACCAAATATCTACAATTCTGTTTTTGGACAGACTTGCTAACACTCAATCCTTTGTTCTGTCTTTCGGGAACGATGCCCATACGAGATCTCGTGGCACACCCGTTAAGCCAAAGGTGCAAACTACAATTTATACACTCGACTAAAGGTAAAAAAGGCAGACCATCAGGTGGCCTAATAATAGGATGGAATTAAAAACTAGTCGTTGCCTTAATAAATACTTCAGAGAATACAGTTATGGTTTTCGCGGTAAAACAAAAACTATACGTACGTACACTTCTCATAATTACCACTAAATCAAGACCACTCTGAGATTCTGTCACAAACTTTGATAAAGGTCAACCAGCTTCTAGACGCAAAAAACAAGGTACTTATGATGTGCGACTTTAATTCACGCATAGGAGACTTTAATCTTGGCTCAAATCAGGCCAGAACCAGTAAGGACTTCTACATTAACAATAAAGGTAAAAACCTCATTAAGAAAATAACATATTTTGGTCTTAACGTAGGAAACGGGTATATAGGAGACAAAACAGGAGAACTCTCTTTCAGTAATCATAAACGCGCTAGTATAATTGACTATTTACTCTACTCAAACAACACTTACTCATTGATAAAATCATTTAAAATCCTAGATCTACTTTACTCTTGTCACTTTTCAATTATAACAACGCTAAAAATTATCACTGTTAATGATAGAGTGACACTGCCTAATAGCAAGATTATGATTCTGAAGAATACGCAACAAAAAAATTACTTTAAAATATCATTGGAAGACAACCTTAAACAAACTCGAGACCACGATAATTTAAATGAAGCTGCCAAAAGCCTAGGGAACGCCATAATGTTAACATTTAATCAAACAAAAGCTATTATTGTTCCACGACACAAATCCTTAAAAAGCGCAATATGGTTCGACTCAGAATGTAAGATGTTAATAAAAAAAACAGCGCCAAATGCTCAAAATCTTTCGGAATAACACAGATCCGCCTAAAAATTCAGATTTAGCCGAGCAACTAAACAAAAATAAACACACGTTTTATAAAACGGTTAAAATGAAGAAAGAGCATTACGCAATAAGGGAAGAAAAAAAGTTCTGCAACGTTACGTCGAGCAAAACATTCTGGTCTATGTATAGATCATTGAATCCAAGAAAGTTTATAACACTGCCGGATATTACCAAGAATTCCTGGTTCAACCATTTTTCAAACTTTTACTTTAAAAAAACAGACAATCTTAGACCGCATCTACTGGAATCACCAAAGCCACAAACAGACGATATTATTGATATTGATATTAATGCGCTAGAGATCATAAAATCAATTTAAAATCTCAAAGACAACAAAGCCACAGGGAATGATAAAATACCTAACGAACTATGAAAACTTAGAACACCTACTTTAATGAAAACATTAATTGCTATTTTGCAAACATCTATCGCCACATCCCTTATACCTAAAGAATGGTGCCTCAGTACAATAATTCCCATTTACAAAAAGGGAGATATAAAAGTGCCGTCTAACTACCGTCCTATTACACTAATGAACACAGTACTTAAACTTTTTACCAATATTCTTAATAACCGCCTTAATGAATGGTTTAGAACAAAAACAAAACTTTGTATGCACTGTCCCCTCCACTACTTCGTCCATCAGAATAAGATTTGAAGAGGTATTGTTTATTTTGTTATTTGCATACATTTTCTATAGCAACAGCTTCAACTAAGTTATCGCAATTTGGTTATAGTGACCAAACTCATCCGTCTGTCCCTGGTTTTCTTTTTATTTCCTTGACCAAGTTAATTAATAACAAATTTCGTTTCGTATTAACAATGTTAGGACTAAATATTTAACATTTTTGCTTTGTATTCAATAGGGTTGCCGCGTAGCTTCGGCAGCCCTCCCGCGGATTTTCTCAGCCTTCCCGTGGGTTCTCGCAGGCCTCCCGTAGGTTCCCACAGCCCTCCCGTAGGTTCCTGCAGCCATCTTGTAGTTTCCGGCAGCCCTCCCGTAGTTTCCCGCTGCCATTCCGTAGTTTTTCGCAGCCGCTAGAAATTCGTATTTTGAAATAGTATTATGGAAAAAAAATTTTAGGAAAACCCTTTAATCCCATGTATATTTTGAGATAAATTTGGAAAAGTGAAAAAAAATTCACAATTAGCTAAGATTTCCTTACTTACTTTTGACATGCGCAAACCGATGCGAAATGACATGCACAAATCATGGAAAATGACGCGCAACCTTATTTTGTTTTACTTTCACAGTGAAAGTAAGAGAAAATTCAAAAATTTATAATTAAAGAATATGAATAATTATTAATTTCTGCATGGTTACCTTTGTTTTTTTCGTTTCGGGAAACCCGCGAATTTCTCGTTTCCCGTTACTAGGGTAATTTTCCCGGAAGTTGCAATCACTAAGTACGGATAAGATCATTCTTCCTAATACATGAGTAATTCTAATATAAACACTTGATACATCATAAAAGCAGCAGGTTAGAGTAGTATGTTTGCCACCCACAAGAAGTTGTTCTGGGATCATTTACCATAGTTTCATGCTAATTCCTCCCTTTATTTGACTTCTATACGCAATGCACATTCTTTTTTTCTCCCCTTATATTGGGCAGTATTTAATCTTGCGGACCTAAATACCCAAGTAACACCACAAGCCCTGGGGGTCCAGCCCGCATTCACTTAAAGACTCAAAACACCTTTCACTTAAAGACTTCCATAAGAATTCGCATTCGTCACAACAAACCTAAGAACCTAAGTAACTCACCAGCCATTTGACCTAAGTCTGCGATGTTGTCACATCTCGAAGACTTAATGTACTTCCTACAGCACAGTCATCTATGAACCCAGGAACCTATGTATTCTCATTC